>CM064967.1:68929093-69072093 GCA_032847665.1 Solanum chilense
TCAAATAACAAATCTATGATATCGAAACTCACCTGAAGGCGAAAAGTCGAAATCAAAGCAGCAACCAGCACATTAACGTACTTAAACGTGAACAAAACGACTCCGTTTTTTGAATATAAACGCAATTATCTGGATTCAAATCGTCCTAAACACACAATGCATGTTAAAAATCTCATAACTCCATCAACAAAAAACAAAATCAACCACATAAAATCTCGAAAACTTGCAGAATTATACACATACACAGAGAGATACATTATAGATAATTATGAATATGAAAATTGCAGTACCTGATTGAGATGAAGAAACTGAAATTCACGATCTGCAGAATTGAGTTTTGCAGAAATAGATCTGAGAGCGATAGAGCAAAACAAAAAGCCCTAAAAATTTTGTTTGGTTGAATTCAATGTAGAGAATTCATGGAAGCAAATGATAAAAATGGAGAGAGAAAAAATAGTATCCCTTTTATCATGATGAACTAAAATTCATTTCTAACTTTCATGACTCACAAATTATTATATATATTCATATTTTTATATTTTTTTAAAATAATAATTATTTTATTTATTTATTGTTTATTTGTGTCTTGTAATGTACTTTTTCTTTTGTTATAGTAATTATTTGCTGACATGGTTCATTTTTTCTTTGAGATAATTGCATTTTTAATCCTTTAATTATTGTGATATTGTTATTTTAGTCATTACAATATTTGATAAAGAAGTATTTCACATTTCATGACATTTTTCATTTTTCATTTTTCATCAATGTTTAATTTTTAAGATTATTTTTAAGATGTTTTTTTAATTTTATCCATTAGTTATTAATTAATAGTGAGTTATTTTAATTATAATTAATAAGGATAAAAGTGAAAAGTTAAGCTTAATTTATATTTTAATCTTCTTTTCTTAAAGGGTGTGAAACATTTCAACAATTCAATTAATTTGAAATAGAGAAATATAAACATATGTACACTCTTTTCAAAATTCTATAATTGTTTTGATTTTTTTTTGTTAAATGTATTAAATTATTGTACATGAAAACTAAATCACAACATGGATAATTAGTTCATAGGCACCAACTAAAGTACATACATTTACGTTGATTAATGTGGGATCGAATTAAAGTTTCTCTACGTACTAATAACATATAAGTAGTTAATAATTTAGTAGAGTATTTTTTTTGTGTGTGAGTTTTCAAAGAATTTTTTGATCTGTACCGAGTAAATTTGCTCACTTACAAATTATTAAGAGATGCAAATTTACTTTAGACAGAATTAATGCAATGAGCTCGAATGAGATGTTCCTCAACTTAGTCACTCTTATGAGTGAATTACCACAAGTTGATGAAAGACAAATGAATATTTTAATTAATTGAAGATCAAATGTAAAAATATAATATTATATAGAACAAATTTTAAGTTCAACATTGCATACAATCAAATTGAAATTACAATGCAAAAAAAAAAAAGAAGAAGTAAAAACTAAGGTTGTTATAAAAGGATAGTAAATAATAAGCAAGGAAAAACAATAACAAAATTCTTATTTAGACTGGTGAACCACGTGGCTGGTTGATTGTGATCATTGCATCTAAATAGCCAATACGAAATAAATAAACTAAGATATGCGTCAATATTTTACGTTAAAAAGAATTGATTCAATTTGAATATCTCTATGGGATAGATTTTAATAGAAAATTGAAAAGTAACGGCAACAAGTGATTAAATTCAGCCCCTTTTTTCATTTTATTATTTCATTAATAGAGTTGCACCACGTAAGTCAATAGAAGCAAACGGGCAATCGGCTACCTAAAGGATCCATTTGTGGGTATTAAAGAGAATTGATGGATCTAAAGAGAAAAAAATTATTTAGAGAGAATTGAGTAAGCATTATTTCAAAGGAATAATTTCGATAATCTGCGATCTAATTATCAAATATAGCGAGAGTTTTGATAATCATCAAATATAACAAAAGTTTTCAAAATATGCTTTGTATAATTGTATCAGTAATATAATTAGGGGCGGAGGCCTAGTAAGGGTTTGAGGGAATTATCTGAATCATTTTTGGTGAAAAAGTAAATCATTATTTTTCTATTTAGAATATTTTTAGCGAAAATTATAACTTCATTACTAAAAATAATAATTTCGAAATCACTATAACCTATGTATAGTAATACAATAATTTAATTTTAAATAATTAATTAAATTGAAAACAAGAAAATAATATGTTTATACTACTTCTTGAATAAGAAGCGTAAACAAAATATAAAATCAATAAATATCTCTAAGTATTTGAGTAGTTTATATATCTTGCCACGATGACAATGATTACTCAACGTGCGTGATAGAAAATTATTTGGTGACATAAATAATGATGTTAAATTTATTAAATTAATTTTAAAAATCTTAAAAAAATATGTTTGGTTAGATCTAAATAGTCTCTTAAATATATATTTTGAATAATCTATGTTTTTAAAATTTATCAAGAGTAAGTACGATTTATTATTAATCAACATATAAAAATGTAGTTTCTCCATATATATATTTTCTGATATTTTTTGTCAGTTTCTAGTATATATATTTTTTGGGGGGTAATATATGGCTAAATTAGTAGCTGAAAAAAGTGAATTGATTAATTAAAAATTTAAAATACATAAATTAATTAAAAAATGTGAATGAGCCTTTTCTTTTCCTTTATTCTCTCTTTAAATTTGATTTTCTTTATTTTATATTGAGTTGTGCTTGGCATGAAGTAATATCTGTCATTTTCTTAATTACTTGCTCTATTAAAAAAGAAACACATTGTCTCTATCTACTTTTGATTTCAATTTAACGAAGGAATTAAAAGTAAAAAGATAAAGAAAAATAAAATAAAGATTTGATGTTCTATCTATTTTGATTCCACCCACATTATTTTTTTAAATAATTTGGTAGATGTCTCGTATTTATTTTAATTTAGGTGTATTTTAACTAATTTATTGAATAATTTACTTAAGCCACTTACAACATAAGCGTACATGATTAATGTATTATATGCACATAATGCAACGCAACATTTATTTGTTTCTTAATTTGATGAACATGTGTTCACATTCTTTTAATTCAAGTATGTTTTAAGTAATTTATCGAATAATTTATTCAAATCACTAACAAAGAGTAAGCGTAGATGTGATTGTATTGAATCCACGTAATGCAACTCATTATCATTTTTTTCTTCTTATAATTTGATGGATATAATTTATCATTACTTTTAATTTGCATGTCCTGTAAGAGATTTATCGAATAATTTATCCAGGCCACAGATAACATAAGCGTGGATGGTTATTGTATTGCATATATGGTATGATATTGATACGAGTGTGCACAATGCATTCCACATTAATTTTTTCTTAAATGGGTGGACGTACTCTCGTGCTATTTAATATATGTGCATTTTAACTAATTTATCGAATAATTTCTCAAACACAAACAAAGTAAGCATGTTTGATTGGATTGCATGCAAATAATGCAACAAATAACTTTTTTTCTTGATATAATAGATATGATGAACTCGTATTCTTTTAATATCCGTACATTTTTATTAACTTTTTTGATAATTGATCGATATATATAAAATGAATTCAGATCCTCTCCATTACCAATGAATTTTCAACATGTGTTCCTTTCATAGTCACTCTTTTCTCCCTTCTTGACCAACTAATGTCCATAAAAACTTTTTAGATCCATTTCTAACGGATCACATTTGTTTTTTTCTCAAAAACTAAATCACAATATAAACCGTCAATATTGATCACTATATATTCCTAATTATTATAAAAACAAAAAAAAACATAAAATATTTTTAATCTTGCATAAAATAATAGTGTAACAATGGGAGAAAAACAAGTGATGATATTTGCTTTAGATGATAGTGATCATAGTTATTATGCCCTTGAATGGATACTTGATCATTTTTTCCCATCTCCATCAGTTTCCAATTTTAAACTTATGATTATCCATGCAAAACCTACTCCAACTTCTGTTGTTGCAATTGCTGGACCAGGTATTATTAATTTAGATGTGATTTTTTTCTTTCTATAATAAAAAGACATGTTTTTTTTCTTCCAACAATATAGACATGTCGATCAACTTTGAGCATGTACAATTTAGTACCTCAACTCGTCTCTCTGATGTATCACCTGAACACCCAACTTACAAAACGATAATTTAAACACCTTTAAAATTTACGTGACATGTCAGCGTAAAGTGGCCATGAGATGATGTGATGCGGCAGAGTTGAAATGTTTAGTTGCCAGTTGAGATTAAGTTACGCATCCTCAAAATTAGAGTGCTTACTTGTCAACTGAAGAAGATTTTTTTTAGAACTACTTGTTTTCTTTTCCTTTTTGGCATTTCATTAACTAAACTCGAATTCTTTAATGTTGTATAGGTACAAGTGACATGTTTACATTGGTAGACACAGATATTAAAAGAGCTTCCCAACAAACTATTGACAAATCTAAAGAATTATGCAAGACTAAAGGGGTGTCAAATGTAGCATGTGAAATTATTGAAGGTGATGCTAGGAATGTTATTTGTGAGGCTGTTGAAAAATATCATGCCTCTATTTTGGCCATGGGAAGTCATGGATATGGAGCTTTCAAAAGGTACAAATACTTTTATCTCTCCAAAATCGAAATTGATAACGCGTTTGACCTAGTTTCTGAAAAGTTTAAAAGTATTTTTCTTAAATTATTTATTTTTAGAGAGTGATAAATTCTTTAGGAAATTAAGAATAAGTGACTTAAGTAGTAGTAGTAGCAATAGTAGAAGGTAGTATTTAGAAATTGAAAAAAATAGGGTTTTTTTTCCTAAAGCACTTTTGAAACATTGATCAACTACAATTTTTAAATGAACTATTAAATCTAGTTGATTATATTGGAAAGTTAATCATATCGACTAAGTATCAATTAAATTTGAATAAAAGAAGTATATATATACCACCCAGGGGTATAATATTAATGATCTCGAGTTAGAATTTCAATAATGGACATGATGTCCTTAAGGGCTTTTCCTCCTACTTCATAATTTAAACATAGTCGACCTAATGAATTTCTAATACCGAATAATTATTTTTTAAAAAAATACAATGAAGTATCATAATCACTTAAGAAAGTTTAATTTTCTTTCTCAATATTTTTCTTAATTTTTACTGAAAATTATTGATTAAATTTCATTGTTGTATGCTATATACAGGGCTGTTTTGGGTAGTGTAAGTGACTATTGCTCTCACCATGCTCATTGCTCTGTGATGATTGTAAAGAAGCCAAAGCCAAAAGTTTAAGACAATTTTTTTTTACCCCATGAGTTAATTTTCTTGATTTATATAGATTCAAATCTAGTACTTTCGAATATATTTTTTTTAGTTGACATTCTTATATTTAGTAAATGGTGTATTCAAAATTTTGCATTATTTGTACTATGAAAGTAAATGACAATAGAATCCTATAATCAATATGATTTGCATGTTCTTATTAAGTTGTTTTCAGCACTAATAGAGTGATAAGTATTTTTTTTTTATTTAAAAATTTTAAATTTAAATTCTGAATATGAAATTATCACTGGTGGTGATGGGCGTCTACTGCCACCTTGTCAGTGTATATCTTGCCGTGCATCTTAAAGCAGGAGGAGTTTATGGGAAAATTTTGGTGTGACATTTGTGGATTATGTTTTTAGAATTAAAAAGACTATGTATTTTAGCTTTTGAAGTTTGTTGAACCTTGTTTGTTCGTTTTATTATGTTTTATATTGAATCGTTGCATTGTTCGGTGAAATATTTTCTTCAAAATTCAATTAACTATGCATGTATGATGGTGTTTTTCCTTAAGTGATGAGTATGTGAAGATTTCATGATATGAGGTAATGTAAGAGTTACTAGTTAGGATGATTTAGAGTATACTTAAACTAGAATGGAGTTTATATTAAGATAATGTGTCATTCTGTTAGTAACGATCAAAGTGTAGGTGTTGAATAGAAGAACAAATTATTTATGAGGTGATAGATCTAAGCGAAACTTATGATTTTTGGGAGATCCCATAATATTTAGAGGGGTATAGAACTAGTTAGCTAATGATGTGTAGTGAGTGGGTAAATAGTACTTAAGTTGTGAAAGGAAGTGTGATGATAAATTGTAAGTATAAATAATGAAAGATAATTAGTGACTACTTGTGATGAGGTCTTAGTGAGTGTGTTTTTCTCAATTTTTATCTAGTAGTTACCAATTAGTATAATATGTAAACGCTTATATTGCTATTCGGGTGTAATAAAAAATATTAAGCTTGAATTTGAAATGAGTGATGCGACGAAAAGGATGAAAACATAAGAATAATGGTGCTAGTAAAGATCTGATGTGGTAGGTTTGATATAAAGTAGATGAGGAATTACAAGGTTAGTTACAATCAGTGGTGGATTCAGAACTTCGACTAAGGGGTATCAAAATATAAAGAAGTATGGTTGCTTAGAAGTTAAGGAGAGTCAATATATATATGTATATATTTTATTTTATTTTTAAAAAAATATTTTTACTCTAGCTATATAATATAATTTTCTGACGAAAGGGTCTCGACCGCTGTAGAAAAATATTGGTGTGACGTATATAGCTATCAGATGGGACATCTGTGGATGATCATTTTATCTGTTTTTGGAAATTAAAACTATGTTTTTTTAGCTTTTGAAACTTGTTGAACCCTTAATTTGCTTGTTTGTTCATATTATTTCTGTTTTTAAATTGAATCGTTGCAATGTTTGGTGGAATATTTTCTTTAAAATTTATTTATCCCCATATAATAGTGTGATCATAAAATATAAAGTTTAGGAGAGCTTCATTAATTCTAGATTGCAATTAAGAGTATCTCATAAAATATAAAGTACAAACAAAATTTATACAAGTTTTATATATAAATATATAAATCCAACTTGATAGGCAAAAAAATAATAATCTTTTAATCTACTTTACGTTAATTAACCAATGTAAAAAAAAAAGTTTTTTCTAAAGACCTTAAATTAGCTCAAATCACAGCTCATCAAGATAACTCATGATAAATCTCTATTATATTTTGAGCAATTCCCTCATTTACCATAGCTAAATAATTAGCCATGAGATAGTCATTATTTTTATTTTTTAATTCACAATTCCACAACACATTTAAATTAGTGTGTCCAAAATTATAATTAATTACCCAAATCCAATGAAAAAGTCTACAACATAACAACTTGAAGCAACAATATGAAACAAGCCATAAATTGTATAATAACAACATATTCACTGAAATCCACTAAGTCGAGTTTCAAAAAAGTAATATGTAAGCAGATTTTATCACTTCATCGTTGAGAGGTTGTTTTCAAAATACTGTTAATTTAAAGTGTATCAAACATAAGTAAACAAGAAAAAATTAATGAAAAAGGCATAACAATACATAAATAATGTGATAATCAATAAAAAGACATAACTTGAATAGCTTTGGATATTGGGAGTTGATGATTTTTTATGTTCACTTCTTTTTGTTACTTAGCTTTGGTTGATTAGAGTTTCCTCTCTTAAATACTCCTCTCATTTTTTCTTATATATATATATATATATATATATATATATATATATATATATATATATATATATTAGATTTAGGATGAAGTGTAGTTTATTTTTTTTAGGTCTAATTAATTTTCCTAAAATGTCTATTATAAATTTTGAATAAGATTAAAAAGTTTGGAAGAGTATGTTTTCGATAAAGATTGAGATAAAATTTACTGTGGCTACACACAATATAGTTTGATCTTTTCAATTTTTCTTCTAAAAATAACCAACATTAAAATATTAACTAAAATATATTTTTGTAAGAAAATATAAGAAAATTCAAAGAACAAATTTTTATGATTTTTCTTTTTCCTCACAAATAAGAGATAGATGTATAATTTTAAAAATATGATGTTTTTGTGATTTTTAATTTCTTCAAGTAAAATATACTAAAATGAGATAAAAATTAGAGAAAAACTTAGATTTAAATAAACATTTAACGCAATTTTCTTTTATTGAAATTCAAAAAGGATCGAAATCCACGTGTCTATAGTAGAAAAGGAAAAAAAACTTGATAGTTGATATGCGTTTTAATAAATAATTAGTAATAATTTCTATTATGAAACTTGAAAAATTCAATTAGCCTAAATGTATCTTTACCATTAAATCATATTAAAACATGATAATGACTTTTTTCCATATATATATATATATGGAGGACAACATTTTCAAATAATTTGAAGTTTAACACTATTATAGGAAAAAAGTAATTAATAAATAATGCAAATCAATTTTCATGTACATTTGACCACGGAACATAATTTATAGTAAGAAAATCTACATTTGACCACCATTTATAGTAATAAAATATAATAAAAAGTTTCAAACTTAGTTAGTCAAATTAATTAATGGGTAAAAATGACCCTATAAATGATGTTGAAATTAGCCTATTTTTTCACTTCACTCTTCACTTCTCTTTTTTATTATTAATTGATTTTTATCTTAGTTTTTTCAATAAGTTATGGCAAATATTATTTTCCCCAATGATTTAAACAATGCCCCTCTTTGCACTGTTTGTGAACACAAGGTTGTTGATGATGGTACAAGATCCATCACCAAACTTATCTGCGGACATTATTTTCATGCCGGTAAATATTCATTCATTTATATATTTTTATAAGAATTTTTTTTTCTATATAAACATATGATAAATCGATTAGTTGATGTTTCTTTACTCAACACAAAAGTTGTTTATTTGATTTATGTGGCTTTTTTAATTATTTTTTGTTTAGATCTTTTATTGATTAAGTTGGATATTTACTTTGTTTTTTTTCTTATATTCATTTGAGGTGAACGATAACTCATGTAGTTAGCTAGATTATTTTCTTAAATCTTTTAGATAAAACCTTGGTATAAATTGATATATATATTTAATTAGAATTTTTTTTATATATAAACATGATAAATCGATTAGTTGATGTTTCGTTACTCAACACAAAAGTTGTTTATTTGATTTATATGGCTTTTTAAATTATTTTTTGTTTAGATCTTTTATTGATTAAGTTGGATATTTACTTTGTTTTTTCTTATATTCATTTGAGGTAAACGATAACTCATGTAGTTAGCTAGATTATTTTCTTTGATCTTTTAGATAAAACCTTGGTATAAATTGATATATATTTAATTAGAATTTTTTTCTATGTAAATCTCTGATAAATCGATTAGTAGTTAACTAGTTCTTTGGTTACTCGTCATTAAAAATTGTTTATTTGATTTATATTGGCTTTTGTCTTGAATTTTTATTTGGATCTTTTAATTGATTAAATTGGGTTTTTACTTCTTCTTTTTTAACTCATTTGAAGTGAGTGATAACTCATGTAATTAGCTAGATTATTTTCTTTCATCTTTTAGATAAAATTTTTGTGTAAGTTGGTAAAAACAAGTACAATAAATTTATTTATTTTTGTAAAAAACTCACATAGAAACAACAAAAGATAAAACATAAAATCTTGTAATTTTTTTATATCGTCTAATCAAAAAGTTTAAAACGTTCATATGATTGATTCCATTTGTTTGACACATATATTAAGATCTAATAATCTAATTGTATAAATCTTATTTTTCTTTTTAAATAAAAATAAGTTAATTCTGAATTTTTATACTGTCATTGATTAGTCTTCATTTTTCCCCTATTATACAGATTGTATTGCGGTTGAGTTCAATTTTATGGGGCTTATGAAATGCCCTAATTGCGAAGTTGTCGAAGAAGACGGGCTTTGGATGAAATTTGCAAACTCTGAAGATGGAGAGAGTAGTGATGAAGATGAAGACGAAGACGAACACTGTGTAATTATCATATTTTTACCTTATTTATCATCTATTCATAGCAAAATAACATAAAAATTAGATAGAGATAGATTCTTATCATACTAATATAATTTTTAGTTTCAATATCACGTGCAGGTCAATGAGGGACAATCTTCAATTTTAGGGTTTTTCTTAGTAAATATTTTATATTTATTAATTTTGATCTTTTAATTTTGTATGTTCAGTAAAATTATACATCGTTTAGCTTTTTCATTGTTTATAAATTCTAAAAAAAAATATAAAATTTTATTTGCAATTTAGGATATGAACCCTCTTCATGCAAGGAACGGTGCACAAAATGGAGGTGTTAGCCATATGAGGTAATTAATCTTACCCTTTTATTTCCCTTAATTGATTATACTTTAAGATTTTAAATTAATGTCTGTGCAAGAATAATTTTATTGTGTTTAATATAACTTTTGTTGAATAAAATATAATTTTCTAATTGATTATATATACTTTTAGAATTATATTTAATTTATTTCATGAATCATACGTTAATTTGAGTACTTTGTTTTTGAAAAATAGAGGGAGACAACAATTGCATGTTCCTCCTCCTCCAGATGCTATCGAGATGATTGAGCAGAGGATCTGTGTCTCGTGTCTAAACAATATTGATTCGGATGCTGCGATTCGTAACAACATGATGCCAACTTTCGAGCTCATCACTTTGGAAAACACAAGCTCTTCAGTTAGTGATGCATCTTCAAGCAAGACGCATTGATGAAAAACATTGGTGTAAAATACCTATCAAACGTGACATTTGGATGTGATTGTTCTATCTATTTTTATTTTCGAGTCGTTGAATTTAAACTATGTTTTTTAGTCTCTGAGATTTGTAGAATCCTTAATTATATGATTATGTTTTGGTGAAAAATTCTTGCCACGCTTTGATTAGTTTTATTTTTTCGAAAAAATTATATACTAGTCAAATTGATGTGTGCGTTATAATTACTAGAGCTTCAACACAAAATTGGTGGAAAATGCATTTGAAAAAATCATACATGTTTTATTATTTATTTGTTTTAGTCTTAAACATGATCTTTCCATCTACAAGTATTATTCTTTTGTCATAAACCAAACATGTAGAATTATTTTTGATAATTGGCGTTGTTGAGATTCGATTAATTAGTATATTTTCCTATTTCTACATTCCTAATTTTCTTAGTTTATGTTTCAAGCAATTTATATTCTAATTTTAATTCAACTTTTTTTTGAATTAGCTAGATATTAATTTTGTCATGTTTGATTGATCCATAGATGAGAAAATATGTTCTTAACAATTCCTTTTTTTTTTTTTTAACTCACAAATCACAACACATTTAAATTAAACTAGTGTGCAAAATTTTAATCAATCATCCAAATCCAATGAAAAAGTCTACAACATAACAAATTGAACCAACCATATGAATAACAACATATCCAGCCTTGAGTGTATATAACTGAGTTGGTTCAAGTTTTTTTAAATATCAAATCAATCAATTTGTATAAAAATTTTAAATTTATAAACTAAACCAAACTAACAATTTTTTTTTTTTAGGTTTTTCAAACTCTGGTTGGTTCGGAGTTTTCAAATACTAAACCAAACCATTGTGTCGAGTTTTAAAATTTATAAATCAAACCAAATAATAAACCTCAATTTTTTCAAAATTTTGGATTTTTTTGGGTAAAGTTTGCATACAAACATATGATTAACTTGTGCTTCAAATATTTATTTAGTCCAACCAAAATTCAATTATCTAAGTTGCTTCTTAAAAAGCAAAAAACACAAAATATGAGATGAGTATTGATGACATAAAAATATTTAAGTAAAAATGATAATGAAATCATCATATAAAATAAATATTTTAAAGTCATAATGAGAATGATCATAATTTAAAAGTACTAAATCGTGCTAAAATATATTTAATAAGTATTCGTTACATTACTAAATATTTAATCAAAATTAAAAATTGATTATCTATTTTAATTATCTAAACCATTGTAAAATTAAAGAACAAATATTCAATATTATTGTCAATCTTAGTGTTGAATTGATTTTCTTTTTGCATTAATATTAATTTGACCTTGATTTAAGTTTTATTATAATTATCAACATCTATGAAAAATTTTATTGGACCATTCTGAATACTAAGTTTTAAACTTGAAATAGTATATTAAAAGATAAAACTATGAAATAGTATAAGAAATATTTTAAAATTATATCAAAGTAATATTTTTACGTATAAAATAAATTTTAAAATAACATGTATAATGTCTGGTTGATTTGGTCTTGGATTGTTTTTTTTTTAGTTAAAACCAACCCAACCCAAATATAGTAAGAATTTTTTTTTCAATACTAAAACAAGGAAAACCAAATCACTAGTTGATTTTTTTTCCCTGAATTGACTTGATTTGTGGCTTGGTTTGATTTTCGATTCGGTGTTATACACCCCTATATTCAGTAAATCCCGCTAAGTGAAGTTTGAAAGAATAATGTCTAAGTAGATCTTACCACTTCATTGCGTAGGTACATAGGTTATTTTCAAAAAACTCTAATGAAAAATGCATTACAATACATAAATAGTGTGATAATCAGTAAAAATACATTATTTGAATAGATTTGGATATTGGGAGTTGATCATTTTTCATGTTCAAAGGAATGAGCTTCTTTTTGTTTCTTAGCTTTGGTTGATTAGAGTTTCCTCTATTAAATCCTCCTCTTTTTTTTTCTTTTTCTAATATATAATATTAGAATTAGGATGAAGTATGGTTTATTTATTTTAGGTCTAATTAATCTTCTTAAAATGTCTATTATGAATTTTGAATAATAATTATAAGTTTGGGGAGGAAGAGTGGAATATTCTCCTGTCCAATGGAATAGCTTTTGATAACATGCTATATAATTGGGAAAATGCGCAAGTACCCCCTCAATCTATACTCGAAATTTCAGAGACACACTTATACTATACTAAGGTCCTATTACCCCCTGAACTTATTTTATACGTAATTTACTACCCCTTTTTAACTTACGTGGCACTAGTTTGAAAAAAAATTCAACCAACACTGGGCCCACAAGATAGTACCACATAGGCCGAAAAGGGGTAGAAAATTATTAATAAAATAAGTTCAGGGGGGTAATAGGACCTTAGTATAATATAAGTGTGTCTCTGAGATTTCGAGCATAGGTTGAGCGGGTACTTGTGCATTATCCCTATATAATTTGATCATTTTTATTTTTCTTGTAAAAATAACCAACATTAAAATATTACCTAAAGTATATTTTTGTAAGAAAAGTCAAAGAATATATTTTTATAATTTTCTCTTTCCTCACAAATAAAAAATGGATGTACAATTTAATAATATATGATTTCTTGTGATTTTTAATTGTTTTTCCAAAAAAATCTACTAAAAATGGAATAAAAGTTAGAGAAAAGATTATATTTAAATAAACATTTAAAGCTAAAAAAAATTAATTGAAATTCAGATCAGTCAAAAATGACGTGTCTATATAAAAAAGGAAAAAAACTAATAGTTGATATGACTTTTAATAATCATTAATAATAGTTTATATATGAAGCTTGATTAATAAAGTTACCTTAAATGTATCTTTATCATTAAATCATTTTTAAACATGATTTTAACTTCTTTCCTATATATGGAGGACCACATTTTCAAATAATTTTAAGTTTAAAACTATTATAGGAAAAAAGTAATTAATAAATAATATATCAATTTTCATTTACATTTGACCACCAACATAATTTATAGTAAGAAAATCTAGTAAAAAGTTTCAAACTTAGTAAGTCAATTAATTAATGTGTAAAAATATCCCTATAAATGATATTGAAATTAGCCTATTTTTTCACTTCACTCTTCACTTCTCCTTTTTATTATTAATTGATTTTTGTCTTAGTTTTTTCAATAAGTTATGGCAAATATTAGTTTCCCCAATGATTTAAACAGTGCCCCTCTTTGCACTGTTTGTGAACACAAGGTTGTTGATGATGGTACACGATCTATCACCAAACTTATATGCGGACATTATTTTCATACTGGTAAATATACATTCATTCACATATTTTTATAAGGATTTTTTTCTATCTAAACATCTGATAAATCGATTAGTAGATCTTTCGTTACTCAAACAAAAAAGTTGTTTATTTGATCTATATGGCTTTTTTAATTATTTTTTGTTTTAGATCTTTTAATTGATTAGGTTGAATTTTTACTTTTTTTTTTTCTTAAATTCATTGAGGTGAATGATAACTCATGTAGTTAGCTGGATTATTTTCTTTGATCTTTTAGATAAAACCTTGGTATAAATTGACATATATTTTATTAGAATTTTTTTTCTATATAAATCGATTAGTGGCTAACTAGACATGATTGATTCCATTTGTTTGACACATATATTAAGATCTAATAATCTAATTGTATAAATTTTATTTTCCTTTTTAAACTAGAAATAAATTAATTCTGAATTTTTATACTGTTATTGATTTATTTTCACTTTTTTTCCTTATTATATAGATTGTATTGCGGTTGAGTTCAATTTTATGGGGCAAATGAAATGCCCCATTTGCGAAGTTGTCGAAGAAGACGGGCTTTGGATGAAAGTTGCAAACTCTGAAGATGGAGAGAGTGGTGACGAGGACGGAGATGAAGATGAAGATAAACAGAACAGCGAAGTGGATCAAAACAATGAACACCATGTAATTATCGGATATTTACCTTATTTATTATCTAATCATAGTAAAGTATATCAATTTAACATAAAAATTAGATAGAGATAGATTATTATTATCATACTAATATAATTTTTAGTTTGAATATCACGTGCAGGTCAATGAGTGTCAACCTTCAATTTTAGGGTTACATTTTTCTTATATTTATTGATTTTGATCTTTTAATTTTGTATGTACAGTAAAATTATACATAGTTTAGCTTTTATATTGTTTATAAATTCTAAAAAATCAAAATTTTATTTGAAATTTAGGATATGAACCCTCTTCATGCAACGAACAATGCACAAAATGAGGGTGCTAACTATACGAGGTAATTAATCTTAACTTTTTTTCCCCTAATTGATTATACTAAGATTTTGAACTAATGTTTGTTCAAGAATAATTTTAGTGTGTGTATCTAACTTTTTTTTAATAAAATATAGTTTTCTAATTGATTAAATACTTTAGCATGTACTTTTAGAATTATATTTCACGAACTATATATTAATTTTTGAGTATTTTGTTATTGAAAATAGGAGACAACAACTGCATGTCCCTCCTCCTCCGCCTGCTCCCGAGATGATTGATCAGAGGATTTCTGTGTCAGGTCAAAACGTTGGTTTGAATCCTGTAAACCGTAACAACACGTTCCCATGTTTGGAACTTACTTTGGCAACCACAAGCTCTTCAGTTAGTGATGGGTGTCCACAGCCAGCTTGCCAATGTATTACTTGTCGTGCATCTTCAAGCAAGACTCATTGATGACAAACATTGGTCTAAAATACCTATCGAACGTGATATTTCGATGTGATTGTTCTAGCTATTTTTATTTTCGAGTTGTTGAATTTGAACTATGCTTTTTTAGCCTCTGAGATTTGTAGAATCCTTAATTTAAGTTATTCGTTTATGTTATTCTGTTTTCGTGAAAAAATTCTTGCTATGCTTGATGGATTTTTGTTTTACTTTCCAATTTTAATTCAACTTTTCTAAATTAGCTAGCTATTAACTTTGTCATGTTTGATTGATCCATAGATGAAAAAAATATGTTCTTTTAACTATTCCTTCTCTTTTCTTTTTTTCTTATTCAAAAACCCACAACACATACTTTTAGAGGTTTGTTTAATCTATTTCATGAACCATATATTAATTTGATTACTTTGTTATTGAAAATAGAGGGGAGACAACAATTGCATGTCCCTTCTCCACCAATTGCTTTTGAGATAATTGATCGAAGGATCTTCGTGCATGTCAGGTCTAAACGTTGTTTTGGATCCTGTAAATCATAAATCATCACGTTATACGTGTAAATTGCTTTTGAGATGATTGATCGAAGGATCTTTGTGCATGTCAGGTCTAAACGTTGTTTTGGATCCTGTAAATCATGAATCATCACGTTATACGTGTAAATTGCTTTTGAGATGATTGATCGAAGGATCTTTGTGCATGTCAGGTCTAAACGTTGTTTTGGATTATGTAAATCATGAATCACCCACGTTATACGTGCAAGCTAGTAACAATATGTTATCATGTTTGGAGCTCACTTTGGCAACTAGAAGTGCTTCAATTTAACTTTGTCATGTTTGAATTATTTTCCATATATATATGAGAAAATATGTTTCTTTTGTATTTCATTATTGCATGGATTCTATGAAATAAATTAAAAATTAGGTCATCAAATTTATTAAGCCGCTCTCGATAACAAAGTTTCATTATGCACATTCATTCATTTATACAATTACATCAAGAAACATATTTTTCTTTTATTCGATAAGAAAATTGTTGTTAATTTTTTTTTAAATAGCATTGCTCTTTCTTTTATTTCATTATCACTTACTCATTAAGGGCCTTCGAAAAAAGTCTGTATACCTCTAGATAATAAATATAAGATATGCGTATATTGTACCCTCTCTAAATTCCACCTATAAAAGTCCAACATCCAATAAAAAAATTAAGTAGAAGAAAACTATATAAATTGAGTCACAAAAAAACTTATTTATACTAGCAAAATTATGATTTGGTCCTTAATATGAAATCATCTTTATTACCTAGCAATTTTAAGTTTTTAACCCATCTTTGAGCACGAATTCAAATTTAATTGGGACTCGTGCCTAATTACAAAGTAAAAGATTTCCATTCTCAAAAATCAATTTTTTTTTTTTTTTCAAGCAACATCTTCTCCCTCTCGTCCATTGCTCATCAGGCTTCAATTTCCATTGAAGGTGAAGAATACTTTTTTCTATTAATTTTAATATCCTTTTTTTAAATTTTTTTTTCTCTTTTAAAAACATCAATGAATAAATTTGTTTGATAACAATTCCATAAAACTTCAATTACATATTTGTGCAATCATTTCATTCTTGATTAATTCATAAACTTTTTATATATATATATATATATATATATATATATATATATATATATATATTTATATATTCACGTGAATATGAATTACACAAACAAAATTTCTTTGATCATCGTTCGATCGAAAAAATTATAGTAACTATAAATTTTGGATCCGTCTACGTCTTTTTAAATCGAAATTCAGGGGGCTATTGCTCATAATCGTAGTATAGGAAAAAAAAATGTGAATGTGGTTGTAAAAATTGAATCATCATAATATCCTTGATGTGTAATTGGTTATACAAGCGGATCCAGAATTTAAACTTTATGAGATCAACCTTTAAGGTTTTTAGCATTGAACGCATTATTAATTAATAACGTTATGGATTAATATCGCTTTGTTGCATGAATTTGATGAATTTTTTCAAAATCCTGGCTCGGCCACTGACTGATTCTAGCTTGATTTCAATTTCAGGGCTTGTAATTGAATAGGATTGAAGTTGATGAGCTAAATGTTACAATGGATAGTAACAAAGATGAGGCTTTAAGATGCATTAGTATAGCTAAAGAAGCAATTTCATCAGGTAATAAACAGAGAGCCCTAAAATTTATTGGAATCTCGCATCGTCTTAATAAAAATTTATCATTGGATGATCTTCTTACTGCTTGTGAAAATCTTGATTCATCGACTCATGGTGCGTTTAACGAGGTTAAAAGCGACGTTGCTAGTGTGAAATGAGACAGGGGATGTGATGAATTGTAGAGAGGAACATGTAGAGATGATTAGAAGAATTAAGAGTAAGAAGGACTATTATGATATTCTTGGTTTGGATTCAAGTTGTTCATTTGATGAAATTAGAAGAGCATATCGAAAGATTTCGTTGAAAGTTCACCCTGATAAGAACAAGTATCCAGGTTCTGAAGACGCGTTTAAGAAAGTAGCAAAGGCGTTTAAGTGTTTGAGTGATGTTGGTTCAAGGAGAGAGTATGATGAGATAGGTTATGCTGACGAATTCGTGTATAGTCAGGAGTGTAATGTTAGTGGCGCGAGGAGGAGAAGAACGAGGCACGAGTATAGTTCTGGTGATGAGTTTGATCCTAATGAGATTTTCAAGTCATTTTTCGGTCATGATGATGATGTGTTTAGGAGAAGTACTTATGTTTACAGGACGAGAACTGCTGGTGCTGAGCTGAGAGTAGTGGAATTAGGTCCTGTTGCGCGTAAATTAGTACTTTTCCTTCAATTGGTGATGTTTTTGTTTATTGTTCTACTTGTATATCGTCCTTACTTTGGAGCCTGATTAAGAGAAGAAAGAATTTTTGTTATCGCGCCTGAATTTGATCAGAACTATTGTCTTGATATTCCTTATATCGAAGACCATGTTGTTGATCTTTATTCGTGCTATCTTCTTGTAAATGCTCATAGGCAAAAAGGACATTCCTTTGATCCTATTGACGGGATTAGGATCAGAATCAGGATCAGGATCAGCCAGTGTCGCGGTGTGTAAGGCCCTTTCCTGAAAGAGGTTGAAACAATGGAACAAGAATCGTTTAACGACTAACTGTGCCAACATTCGAGATTTTGAAGTAGGTTGAGGTTAGTTAAGTTCTTTCTGAATATCTGCATAGAAACCTTTGCTGCTAAACTTGAATTTTACCGAGTTATAAAATATGTATTGAACTAGTGATTTATGTCTATGTTAGATTAGAAGCAATATATTCAATCTTCTTTCTCCGTATTATGCTATGTTGTTCGGACTTTTCAAAAATGTTGCCTCGTTCGTATCGTATTCTTCAAAAACGAACTACTTTTGGACTATCCGACATGCACCCAGTAACATTTCTGAAGAGTTCGAGTAACATACACATGTATGGCCTTTTTAACATTGTATTGAAGATCAAGGCATGCTCTTGCAGGTCTATTGTCTAGATGCATGGAACTTTCAGGTGGTAATTGAACACTTCTCAAATATTTTAAGTGATAAATCTCCGTCTGGTACCTGTGTTGGTGAGAGATATAGCATATATTTTGTAAATTTAAGTAAAAATAAGTGTAAGCTGATCTGAACACCACGATTATTCGAGAAAAAAGAAAAGATGCTCCCCTTGTATAAGAGGAATTCAACAATATGTATCTATGGATTATATTTCATTTTACCTTGATATACCGTATAATTTTTTAACAAAGTAGATTCAGTTGAGTCTCCTCCTAAGAATTTAGTCAATTGTAAGAATGACGTGATGTGTGGTTTATGTGCACATCGCAATGAAATTTTTACTATTGAAAATTCAGTCTTTTAAGTGAAAAAAGGTAAGGAGAAGATCCTTTATTCACTGAATTTCGAATTACGTATCAATTGGCCTCAAAAGAGTTTGGAGTAATAGCATTTCAAAATAATTTTTATCCGTCAAATCTTAGTAAACAAAATTATCTGATATTAATGCTCATTATAGTTATCAGTTGAATACAATTGAAGTATATACAACAAATTAATAAAAGTAATCATGATTAAGCAATTACTTCTTTCGACTCAAATTTATTAGGAGAAATTTTTGACTATTTTATCGTTATTTATGTCTTAAGATATAATCTCTTTATTAAATATACGACATTAAAGTATTTTTATAATCTTCGAGAACAATTACTAATAAAAATAAAATAATTAATTTTATTTTGAACTTAAAAAGTCACAAATCAGACAATTACTTTTAAAACTCACAACAGATTATTAATTAATCACAATTAAGTGATAAACTGTATTATTAGGAAGACACCTGTTACCATGGGCTGGGTTGACCCACTTAATCCACCAATCGGTCCGTGGGTTGTGGCCCAGAACCGGCCCAGTTACTCACTTGAGTGGGCCTATTGGCCCATAGTTAAAGCCCAAATTGTAACTGCTTTGTTCGTTAATTCTTCTCAAACCCTCTCTGCTGCTGCCGCCGCTGCCAACTCCTCGTCGTTCTACTTCTCCGGCGGCTGATTTGTATGTTTTGCTAGTTTTCTCTCACATGCTTTCTCTCTCTACATATTTCGTATTTTGAATGATTTTTTGTGATAAAATGCTGATTTTTAGTTAATTGGATTAACATGTTGCTGTGTTTGCTTCCATTTCTTAAAATAAAACCTCATTTCCTGAATAATATAGTATAGTACTAAATATTTAAAAAAAATGTACATATTGATGCTTACAGTTGTTAAAGGTGTGTACTACTTTTTTTTTTTTTTTTTAATGTGGGAAGTGTTTTGGTAGAAATTTAGTAACTTGCTCGGCCTTGTGGTCAATGAAGTGGTTGAGCACCATACGGTGTCGGGTATTAGTCCTGTTAGAAACAATACACTAAGTGATATGTGATATGTATCGTGTGGAGTTAATTGAGGTGCACGTAAGCTGGTTGTTATCAAAATAAAGAAAAACAGTGCGGAGTTAATTGAGGTGCACGTAAGCTGGTCTTTATCAAAATAAAGAAAAAAAAATTAGCAACTTCTTTTTTAGAATCTCAATAGGGACAGAAATATTAAGTGATTTCTTCCCATCTGTCGTAGCCTTTGTGGACAGTGTTATCTGATGCTTGGTGGTGGTGGGAGGTGGGAGGTTGAATGTCTGTTGGATTTAATCGAGGTGCGTGAAAGCTGATCCGGACACTAAGGTTATAAACAAAGAAAGAATGTCTTTATATGCCACTGCAATGTATAACCTATCAAATTTAGGATATTTATGAAACCTGGACTGTTATGGTTTATTGGCTTTAAAGTCGACTAACATGATTCTAGTCCTATCTTAGAAAACTCCATGCAAATTCTTCCATCCACTTGAATCTCAGTGTATAGTTACTGCTGGTGGGTTGAGTTGTAGCAGGTACTCAGTGGAGTAGTCGAGAAGTGCATGCAAGCTAACCTGGATACTACTATTGTAAAATAAAAAATATTTAGCCTGATAGTGTCAATTGGTGATACTGGTGCATTTATTAAAAAACAAATAATTGATGTCAATTCTAGATGCTAGGGTGTTAGAATTATCTGATGAATCCCTCTGTCACCAAGTGTGAGCGGGTGGAGATTGGTCTTTGATCAGCAATATACCATCTTCTTGGTATGGAATTGACAATAAAACAAAGTAAATAATGAGTCATTCTGAATATTCTCTGATTAACGAAATAACTTCGGCGATTAAGCTGTCTTGGCTGTAGCCATATGCTTTGAGTAGGCTGATGTGTTGCTCAACTTGATGGCTTTGAAGATGAACTCATTTGTCTTTGTTCCGAAATTCAGAGTTGAAACTTGCTTTTGAAGTATTGAACATCAGCCAAAATGTCTCGGAAAGGATTGATGGAGCAGGATCTAAGCAAATTGGATGTGACGAAGCTACATCCTCTTTCGCCTGAAGTTATTGCTCGTCAGGCAACAATAAACATTGGTAAACTAGTGATTAAGAATTATTGATTACTTGCATTCGACAAGTGCTTGCGTTATCTCGTACATGGAATATACCTCTTCTTTTTTTCGTACCATTCTCTCTCCAGGCTAGCTGTTTATACACTTTAATTACGCACACTGAATTACTGAAATGTAATTTCATATTCTAGGTACTATTGGCCATGTGGCTCATGGGAAGTCAACAGTTGTAAAAGCTATATCTGGTGTGCAGGTATGCCAGTGTTTAAAATTCTGGGCCTTTATCAGTAGAGTTTAATTTGTTCCACTAGTTAATAAAGCTTTTGCGATTCGACAGTCCTCTATTTAACTGTTTCTCTTGAGTTACAACTGTAAACTGTAAATATAGATACTTATTTACATATGTATTTGTAAGAACAACTATTCGGTCTGTTGATCTTTTGGTATCTAAGGGTATTTGCTATTTACTTCAGCAACTAGAAAGCATTTCTGAGTTTTGTTCTTTTCCTTTTGTTATAATTAACAAATGAAGTAATTCCACGCCCTCCTATTTTATATGGTGGTTATGAATCAAAGCTACTATTACATTAGCCTCTATTGCAACATGACACAGAGCTGGTATTTGGAGAATTAATTTGTCTTATCCATTGTGGCTCCATTAATATTTCTTAGATGTTGATTTGTAAGACCTTATTTTGTCTGAACTTTGTTTAGTCTTACTTATTTTACTGTGTCCGGTGAAAGTAGTCAGACTGCAAATAATTATTCTCTCTTATTTTTGCAGACTGTTCGTTTTAAAAATGAGCTAGAGCGTAATATTACAATTAAGCTTGGATATGCAAATGCTAAGATATACAAATGTGAAGAAGAGCGCTGTCCTAGACCTGCATGCTACAAGTGAGTCCTTGATTTGAGAAAGAATCATTCTTGTACTTCATCTGGTAGGTTGTGTTTTAACATCAGTCCTTCCAGGGCTTATGGAAGTGGAAAAGAAGACAATCCCATGTGTGACGTCCCTGGTTTTGAGAACTGCAAAATGAAATTGCTGAGGCATGTGTCTTTTGTTGATTGCCCGGTAAGTTCCACACATGCCACTTTCTACAGTATGTATTACTTAAAATTTTACTTGTGCTTTCTTTTTTTACTATACCGATAACCTTTTTTCTTCTTACTGAACATGAATGACATACATCCATACAAGAGAAAATTTTAAAGATTGTGGCCTTGGAATTCAAGCAAGAGAATAGTATCAAAGAATAAATCTTACTGTGATTTATTACTGTTTTTCTTTTGTAATGAATATTCAATATTACATATAAGCTTTGCTGTTCTTATTTAACTTGCAGTCCCTATTAGCTTTCTATATGATTTAAAAGAAGTCTAGGACATTAAGAATGGCATCAATGATTAAAAAATCAGGCATAGACACTTTTTCCTGCATCTAGCCTTTTGCAGTTGTTTAGGCTTATTTTGCAACAATATCATTGTACTTGAGCATTTAATTTCCTGACATATCAATGTTTTATATGACATCTTTTACTTCAGGGTCATGATATTCTCATGGCTACTATGCTTAATGGAGCCGCAATTATGGATGGCGCCTTACTTCTAATTGCTGCCAATGAGAGCTGTCCCCAACCTCAAACTTCTGAACATTTAGCTGCTGTAGAAATTATGCGTCTCCAACATATAATAATTCTTCAAAATAAGGTTGATCTGGTTCAGGAAAATGTTGCTATCAACCAGCATGAGGCAATTCAGAAATTTATTCAGGTAAGTGGAATACTGGTATATTTTCATTTGCTTCTCACAGGATGAGTTATACAACCATATTTCAAATTCTTTTCCAGGGAACTGTTGCAGATGGTGCCCCAGTTGTACCAATATCTGCACAATTGAAGTACAACATTGATGTCGTCTGTGAATATATTGTGAAAAAAATTCCCATTCCTGAGAGGAATTTCATCTCACCACCAAATATGATTGTTATCCGGTCATTTGATGTAAATAAACCTGGTTTTGAAGTTGATGATATCAGAGGGGGTGTTGCTGGTGGCAGTATTTTGAAGGTATCTTTCTCTATTTCTGCAATCAATGATATGATGCAAGTCATTGCTTCTTTAACGTTAGGCTTTTAGTTTGACCAAGTAATCAAGTAGTGCCTGAGGCCTATTAGAGTGTAGACGTGAAGAAATGAAGATCTCATTGGAAGATGTTCTAGATAATATTAATTATATTCTTTGCGCAGGGTGTACTGAAGGTTAATCAACTTATTGAGATTCGTCCTGGAATTGTTGTGAAAGATGAGAGTGGCAACATCAAATGTACTCCAATATATTCAAGAATAGTATCATTGTTTGCCGAGCAAAATGAACTACAATTTGCCGTTCCTGGAGGCCTCATTGGAGTTGGAACAACTATGGATCCAACATTGACACGTGCTGATCGGTTGGTGGGACAGGTTCTTGGGGAGGTCGGGTCACTTCCTGAAGTTTACGTGGAATTAGAGGTAAAATGACTTCCTTGTACACATCAAAGACATTTTAGACTTTATCGTCTCTTCTTAAAGAACTGATTTTAAAATCAATTACCTTTTCTTGTCTAAGTTTCGAACTACTGTCTCTTTTGATTTTTATGACTGTGTTATCAAATAGGCTCGTTTTTATCTTCCCTCCAACTGAGGGTCCTCTTAGAGTGCTCTTATGTATCCTTTCTTTATTTCAATACCCTTTTATAACACAGGTGAATTTCTTTTTGCTACGACGTCTTTTGGGTGTGAGGACAAAGGACTCAGAGAGGCAGGGTAGAGTCTCAAAGTTGGCAAAGGGAGAAATCCTCATGTTAAATATAGGGTCTATGTCAACAGGGGCTCGTGTTGTCGCTATCAAGAATGTTTTCGCAAAACTGCAACTGACATCCCCTGTATGTACCAGCAAAGGGGAGAAAATTGCTCTTAGCCGGAGGATCGAGAAGCACTGGCGTCTTATTGGTTGGGGTGAAATCCAAGCTGGTATTACTCTTGATGTTCCATCTTCCCCCTTATGAGCAAATCACACAAGTAGTCACTCAACAACAGGAAAAACTATTCAAACAAGAAGAGAATTTGAAATTCTGGATACTCTATATCCTTACATTTTTTTTTGTTTATTTCTTTGTCCAAGTGGATTGTAACTTGTAATTCATTAGTTTAGGTGGTTATTAAAAAGTTACACAACTAGTCTCTCTCTCTCTCTCTCTCTCTGATATTGCATTTAGAATTATTGAGTTGAAAAATTGCTGATTATTCACAAAGGAATTTTCAAGTGTGAAAAATAAGTAACTGAAATCCTGAAATAACCAATTGAATTAATGAATGTACATTGTTATGGTTGTAACCTAATGCAAGTATTAGTGATTGTTTTTATTGTTTTCATGACTTGAACTCGTGATATATAGGTCGGTCATAAGAGATAACTTGAGGCATATGGCCCTTCGTTGAATCCTGCTAACGCAGCATGCTTTATGCATTAGACTGTTTTTTATATCAAATTTTAGAAGAACTTCATTTCAAAGGGATGCAAGTATCTCTTATCAGTATGAGTTATTGTCATGCAAAGTATTAGTGGTTATTTCTGTGGCTTGAGGTTGTGATTTATAGGTTCATTGAACTCTGCTAATGCTAAACGCTTTATACATTAGACTTTTTTTTATATCAAATTTTAGAAAGACTTCCTTAACAAAGGATGTAAGTATGGTCGCATCAGTATGAGTTATTGTCACGTGATCAGGACACAAGTCCGAGTTGTTTACACAAAATCTATTATTTTTGCATGTTTTGATATAGTCAAACTATCACTTAAGTTATTAAAACGAGCTTGATTATTGGTTCATACTTATTTGACTCTTACTTAAGTATTAATAATGATATTAGCACTATGAGATAAATTCAGTACAATACAATGACACAACAAAATGTGTGTTTATCAAAATAGATCACAACAATAACTTGCCCTTGGAAGATAGAAAAAAAATTACTCCTATTGTGATCAAATTGTACCTCTTCGTTATAAAATATTTAAAATATGATTCTACTCCACAGAAAAAAGATAAACTTTATATATCTAAAAGAGTCTGAATAATAGACTTCAAAACTAAGTAAATTAAACATGATATAATGATATTCTAAATCTAAACTCAGAAAGCTCAAATCATGAATCCCCTTACGATACTAATGTGTATATATAAAAAACCAAATGGACAAAATAATCGAACCAAAATGTTGCAAACATAATACTAAAAGAACATTGAACTAAAACATGATTTCGAATTCTTCGTAGATGAAGCAGATTTCTGATCAGCCTGTTTTTTCTTTGTGTTTGTAGCTTCTTCTTCATCCAAATATATTTGCTTGCTTCTGCATTCCATGCTACAAAATGGTTGATCACCCCTATCCATTAAAGAAGTATATATATATATATCATTAGTAACATTTTTAGTCCTCAATTTATGAATTAATTTTGATTAAGTATATTTAACCTTCTATTTAAATTCTATCATAAGAAAAATTACACTATTAAATATGCAAACGGTGAAGAAAAAGAGTGAGACAAAAAATAACAAAAGAATACTCACATATACATGTAGATATTTTGTATAGGCGAGAGTTTTTTCTTGCAGAATGAACAGAATTCGAGAAATCCATAAATTGGTTTCTTTTTAGTTGTCATGTTCTGAACAAAGGAAGTCGTACTTCTTTTTGAACCCTCGCCGCCTTCAAGTACTACACTTAGTCCTTTCTTGCTCATGATTTTTGAATATCTTTATGCCTAAAATGAGGGAGTATTTATACAGACACATCAATGTAGTTTAGTATGTAAGAAAGGAAATAAAGTTATTAGTAGTATGATTTTTATCCAAATTTAATAGTTTTGAGTCAGATTTTATTAAAATCACAAATGATACTTTTGAATAAAGTAAAAGTCAAATGAATTGAGGCGGTTAAAGTCAGTCAAAGTCAAACTCATAAAATTTAAATGGCGAATCTAGTCTCACTTATAGTTAGATGTATCATATTCTTATCTATTTACTCTTATTTTGTTGTTTTTTCTCCAAATATGATCTCACTTGTAGTTTAGATTTTTCTCTGTTAAAAGTTAGGTGATAAATAATTATTGTGACACTTGTTTCTTCATTTTAACTTTTTTTAAAGGTCAAAAAATTTTCATGGATCAACTAAAGCATGATTTGAAACATATAATAGTGTATATAGGGTGTATATTTTACTATCCTTTTCTACTTAAATATAATGATTTTGTTTCTTGCTATGCTTTTATCGTTGAGCTAAAATTTATGAGTAAATCGTAGATTTAATTTCTATCAATGTTCTCTACTAACGCTTTGTTTGGATGGTTGTTATGTATTGTTTTATAATGTTTCGCATTGTAATATATCACATATTATTGTATGATATTGTATTTGTTTTAATGAATACAATTTTTGGATAAATTGTGTAGTTCTACGTCATAATATCACACATTCATAATTTGAATAATAAACCTACAAAAATAGTAGGTTTCAAGGTAGAATTACTATGAAAAGGAAGGGTAAAAGATGAAAAATAATTATCAAATAATAAGTAAAGATAAATTAAGAAGAAAATATTAAGGTAACAACGTGATCCGGAAAAATCTATGACTATAGTACAAGTAAAATGATAAATTTGGTCATTCCATCTCTGGATCTTGTTTGAACTTTAAAACGTGAATATTTACCCCTTGGAATCAACTCACGCCATTAACAAGGTCTTAATGGATGCCCACAAAAAAATAGCTCGGTTGAATACTCGTCCAGATCATGTATCACCCAAATTTCATGGACAATAGTAGACGTAAAATGGTAAATTTGGTTATTCTTGATTTGGGCCTCATTTGAACCGAAAAATGCAATTGTTTGCCCCTTGTGACCAACTCACGACATTAATAAGGTCGTAACAGACTCCCACTAAGAATTTCGGCGAAAGTCCATTGGGATCATGTATTACACTAAGTCCATAGACTATTGCACACATAAAACGATAAATTTTGTCATTCCTGCCCCGGGATTCGTTCGAAATTGAAAATGCAAATTTTTTCCCTTGGGAACCAAACTCATGTAATTAATAAGGTCATAACGGAATGACCAAAAAATAATTTGGCCATAAATTCATCGAGATTATGTATCATCCAAAATTCATGGACTATATCACACGTAAAATTATAAATTTGGTCATTCAACTCTTGTCTTTTTTGAACTTTAAAAATTCGAATATTTTCCCTTGGGGACCAACACACGCCATTAATATGGTCTTAACGGATGCCCACAAAAAAATTTGGCTAAAAACTCGTAGACGTATCACCCAAAATTCATGGACTGTAACACATTTAAAATGGTAACTTTGGCCATTCCCGTTCTAGGCCTCGTTTTAACTTGAAAATGTGAATTTTTTTTCCATTAGGACCAACTCACACCATTTATAAGGTCTTAGTGGACGTCCACTAAGAATTTCGAATAAAAACTTATCGAGAAAATGTATCACTAAAAATCCATAGACTATAGCACACATAAAATGGTTAATTTGGTCATTCCTTCTTTGGCCTTGTTTGAAATTACAAATGCGAATATTTTCCCCTTGGAAACATCTCACGCCATTAATAAAGTCTAACGCCCACAAAAAATGTGGCCATAAATCCATCGAGATCATGTATCACCCGAAATTCATTGACTATAGCACACATAAAACAATAAATTTAGTCAATCCTGCTTTGGGCCTCGTTTATACATGAAAAATGCAGACGTTTGCCCCTCAAGACAAACTCATGCCATTAATAAGGTGTTGACGGATTACCACAAAAATATTCGGCCTAAAACACATTGAGATCGTGTATCACCCAAAATCCATGGACTACAATACACGTAAAATGGTAATTTGGTCATTCCTGCTGAGGGCCTCGTTTGAACATGAAAATGTAGACATTTGCCCCTCGGGACCATTTCATACTATTAATATGTTCTTAACATACAACTACAATAAAATTAAGCCAAAAATCGTTGAGATCGTGTATCACTCAAAATTCATGGACTATAACACATGAAAAATGATAAATTTTGTTGTTCCTTCTCAGGGCCTCATTTGAACTTGAAAATGCAGACGTTTGCCCCTAGAAACCACTCACGCCATTAATAAGGTCTTAACAAACACCGCAAAAAAATTTAGCCAAAAACCAGTTGGGATCATATATCACCCTAAATTTATAGACTATAGCACACATAAAATGGTAAACTTGATCATTCCCGCTTCGACCTCGTTTGAACTTGAAAATTCAAACGTTTTTCCCTTGGGACCAACTCACACCATCAATAAGTTCTTAACGGACGTCCTAAAAAATTATCTACCAAAAACCCATCAGGATCACCTATCACCCAAAATTCATGGATAGCACACGTAAAACGATAAATTTGGTCATTCCACCTCGCAGCCTAGTTTGAATTTGACAAGGCAGATGTTTTTCCCTCAAGACCAACTCATGCAATTAATAAGTTCTAACAGACACATACAAAAAGTTTCGCCCAAAATTAATAAGGATCACGTATCACCAAAATCCATGGACTATAGCACAAGTAAAACGATAAATTAGTCATTCCCTCTGTAGCCTTGTTTGAAATTGAAAAGACAGACGTTTTCCCCTCGAGACCGACTCACGCCAATAAGTTTTAAACTGACGCCCTAAAACATTTTCAGCAAAAAACCTGTCGGGATCACGTATCACCCAAAATTCATGGACTAAGCACACGTAAAATGGTAAATTTGGTTATTCCCACTCTTGAGCTCGTTTGAACTTAAAAATGTGGACGTTTTCTCATCGAAACTAACTCACGCCGTTAATAAGGTTTTAACGGACGCCCACAAACACTTTCTTCCAAAAAACCATTTGGATCACGTATCATCCAAATACCATGGATTATATATAACACACGTAAAATTTGGTCATTCCCATTTTGGGCTTCGTTTGAACTGAAAATGTAAAAATTTTCCCGTCGGGACCAACTCACACCACTAATAAGGTCTTAACGGACTTCCATGAAAAAATTTTGTACAAAAACCCATCGGGACCATGGATCATTGAAAATCAATGGACTATAGCGCACGTAAAATGTTAAATTTGGTCATTCCCGCTTCGGGCCTCATTTGAACTTGAAAATGCTGAGGCTTTTCCCTTGAAAGCCACTCACACCACTAATAAAGTCTTAACGGAAACCCACAATAAATTTCGGCCAAGAACCCTTCGGGATCATATATCGCCTAAAATTCATGGACTATAGCACATGTAAAATGGTAAATTTGGTCATTCCCGCTCTAGGCCTCGTTTGAACTTGAAAATACAGACATTTGATCCTCAGGATCAAATCATCTCATTAATAAGGTCTTAACATATGCTCACATAAGATTTTGTCAAAAAATCATCGGGATCATATATCACCCAAAATTCATAAATTATAGCACACGTAAAACGGTAAATTCGATCATTCCCACTTTGGGCCTCGTTAATACATGAAAAAGATGTGAATATTTGCCCTTAGAACCAACCCATGCCATTAATAAAGTCTTAACATACGTGCACAATAAATTTTTGCATGTTTTCTTATAGCCAAACTATCACATAAGCTTGCTTACTGGCTCACGCTTGTTTAAATGTTAAAGTACGTAATTGAAGTTCAAAGCTTAATAATGACTTTTAAACTATGAAAATAAAAATAAAAATAAAAATTACTCCTACTATTATCAAATTGTACCTCTTTGTTATAAAATCTTTAAAATATGATTCGACTCCTTGTAAAAAGATACTTTATATATCTTATAAACTTTGAAACAATAGACTTCAAAACTAAATATATTAAACATGATATAATAGGATTCTAAATCGAAACTCATAAAGCTTAAATCATGAATCCCCTTGCGATACTAATATTTTACAAAAATTGAAATGGACAAAATAATCGAAACGAAATATTGCAAAAATCATACTAGGTCGAGCATAATTTCGAATTTCTTTTAAGATAAAGAAGATTTTTGATCAGATAGTTTTTTCTTTGTCTTTGTAACTTCTTCTTCATCCAATGATATTTGCTTGCTTCTGCATTCCACGCTACAAAATGGTTGATCACCCCTATCCATTAAAGAAGTATATATATATATATCATTAGTAACATCTTTAGTCCTCAATTATGAATAAATTTTGATCATGTATATTTAGCCTTCAATCAAAATTCTATCATGACAAAAATTATACGATTAAATATGCAAATAGTGAAAAAAAGAGAGTGGAAACGTATAGTAACGTAAGAATACTCACATATACATGTAGATATCTTGTTCAGGTGATAGTTTTTTCTTGCAGAATGAACAAAATTCGAGAAATCCACAAATAAGTTTCTTTTCAGTTGTCATGTTCTGAACAATGGAAAATCGTACTTCTTTTTGAACCCTATATCTCTATGACTAGGGGTTTTGGGGGTTGGGGGGAGTATTTATACATGCACATCAATGTAGTTTAGTATGCAAGAAAGGAAATAGAGTTATTAGTAGTATGATTTTATCCAAATTTAAAAGTTTTTGGATCAAATTTTTTAAAAATCACAAATAATATTTTTGAATAAAGTAGATTAAATGAATTGAGGTCAGTCAAAGACAAATTAATAATCTATCTGTTTAAAAAAGAATGACTTTATTTCCTTTTTAGTCTGTTTAAAAAAAATGGAAATAGAGTTATTAGTAATATGATTTTATCCAAATTTAAAAGTTTTTGAATCATATTTTTTAAAAATCACAAATAATATTTTAGAATAAAGTAGATTAAATGAATTGGGCTGGTCAAAGTCAGTCAAAGTCAAATTAATAATCTATCCGTTTAAAAAAGAATGACATTATTTTCTTTTTAGTCTGTTTAAAAAAGAATGACTATTTTCTTTTTTTATGGTAATAATTTTCCACGTGACAATGTTTTAGACCACAAGATTAAATGATAATTTTATACATTTGACATATCTTTAATTTAGGACCACATGATGAAAAGTCTTTTTTATTTTCTTAAACTTCGTGTCAAATCAAACTAGATCATTCTTTATGAAACATATAGTGTATATAGGGTGTATATTTTATTATCCTTTCTACTTAAATATCATGTTTTTGTTTGTTGCTATGCTTTTAACGTTGAGCTAAAATTATGAGTAAATTGTAAATTTAACTTATGTATGGTTTTATAATGTATCACATCGTATTATATTGTTTTAATGAATACAATATTTCGATAGATATGTATAGTTTTCCATCATTACACAATGTCACACATTCATAATTTGAATTATAAACCTACAGAAATAGTAGGTTACAAGGTAGAACTGCTATGAAAAGGTATGATAAAAGATGAAAAATAATTATTAAATAATAAGTAGAGATAAAGTTAACAACGTGATCACACCAAACTGATCGTTACATAAAATGAGCATTTTCATGATAATGAATTCAAAACGATACGATACAATAAAATTTTAAATAGCAATCAAAATAAATCATTGTATTTAAACTAACAATACAATACTTAGTCAGTACAATGAAGTACAGTACAATAGGTAACAACCATCCAAAACTGTGAATGTAGTTATTATCACATATATAATAACTTAGATATTATTATAATGTTCCAAATTCGAACTTATTTTACGAGTCATCATGTTATGACAAGTAACGAACACTGCTTACACAAAATACTGCGTACGCTTAGAGAAAGTTTTAGAACTTTTGAATAAAGTCATAGATGTGTTTGCTAATCTCATGTGGCCTTTCTTGATTGACAAAGTGAGCTGCACCTTCCAAAACCACAACTTCCTCCAACAATGGAACATATTTCTTAAATCCACCATTGTGTATGTACTCTTTAGCACCTCTCATATGGTAAACCAAGTCGAATTCCCCGACTATAAACTTGGTTGGAACTTTAACTTGTGCCCCTGTCCATGGTGCTGTGAGTTCCGCGTTCCTGCGTTTGTTAAAACTATATAAGCATACAACTAACTTATATCGAACAAATGAACTCAAATTCATGATATGACTCAAGGAGAGGAACGTTTACATGGATAAAGCGCGGTAATAGTTAAGTGCACCAGTGAAACCAGTGTGCTCAAACTTGTTGGCATAGTAATCTAACTCTTCCGGAGATAGCCACGTTGAAAGGTCACTCGGAGCATCAGCGATAGCTTCAAGGCCTTTGCCTTTAGGAAAACAAAATGGTGCAGGATCGCGGTATGTCAACATTTTCTTAAGAACAGACTTAGCACCAATTGGAGCAAATTCAGCTTCAATATCTCCTTCTTCCTGCAGTGAAATTACCAATTAAAAGTTGTTGTTGTGTAACGAGGCCACGAGTATTATAGCATGTTTGCAAGTAAGACTTGTCTACAAATAGAGTACATAGACAATGGTATAGAATAGTCCCCGCGAAAACATGTAAAGTACCTATCAATACACAAATTAAACGTATTCGGAGACAAAGAACACAGAGAACCTGAAATCTGCAGATATAATAATCTTCTCCATATAAAGCCTTTAGCCCCTCAACAGGATTCATATTTGAGTTCCTTGGGACGTAATGGACACTCAAATTCACCAAGGCTCTAACTTTATCTGGCCTAAAAAGGCATAAATGCCAAGCAATAAACGCGCCCCAATCATGCGCAACAACAAACACCTTGTCTTCATTAGGAGCAATGGCTTCAAGCAATGCTACAAGATCACCCACAAGGTGAAAAATACTGAACTTTGAAGGGTCATTAAGGGGTGCACCAGTAGTATCTCCATAACCCCTTAAGTCAGGCGCCACAGCACGGTACCCACGTTCAGCTAAGTAGACCATTTGGTGGCGCCATGAGTACCTGTTCGGGGAAGATCGTGGGTTAACTAGCACACAATCAACACGAAGAGAAACTAAACGTAAAGATTTAACGAGATTCAGCCAAACAAAACTCAAGTAGTTCCAAATATGTTGTGGAAGAACTCATACTTTAGTCCTCTAGGCAAAAGCAGAGACAATTTCTCACTATGAATGAGAAAAACGAAAACAACAACATACTCAGTGTAATTAATCACACAAAGTGGGTTCCAAAGAGTGTAGAGATTGTTTCTGATAGATCAGCGAGACCCAAAACTTACTAAAAACAATATTATACCTAGTGTGATCCCACAAAATGGGATCTGAACAATGTAGATTGTATGCAGACTTTACTACCTTATAGTTAGTTAGAGAAATTGTTTCTGACAGATCCTCGAGTCACTAAAACATACTATAAAACATAATATAATTTAGAATTTACAAAATTATTTCAAGATTGAAGCAAATAATACCAGAGCTCAGGGAAGCCATGGATGAAGAGGATTGTTGGGCCTTGGCCTAATTCTGCTATGTGCATATTTAAGCCATTTACAGCTACCATCTTGTGCTCTATCTTCTCCATTTTCGTATTTTTTTTTCTCTGTGTGTGATTTTATTAGCCTTAGGTGTGTTAGGCAAATAACCTAAAACACATTATAAACACTTACAATTCAAATTTTGAAAAAAAAATCTGTGTATATTTTTAAGCGATTATAACAAAGATACAATTAAAATATATGACATATTTTATGTGGTAAACTAGATATTAAGATCATGTAATATACTCGCTTAGATGCTAAATTTAAAATATATTATAATTCGAGTGTCTAAATGAATTTGGCGTATTGAAAATGATGCATAGCTTCTTGATTAGAAAAAGTCAAAAAAACTGTACATTTTGTCTTGAAGCTTCACATGGTGTTTGGCGTATATGGTGGAGCATTATTAAATACTTCACGTTTTCAAAATAAACGGATGGCAGGCTAGAAAAAAAATATATTTAAACTTTTTACGTTTGATAAGTAAATAAAAATTCAGTAGCTTTTATTGAAATTTTGCATTTGTAATAAAATATTCACCAACTGAAAATCTATTTATAAAATAGTATCACAAAGTTCAAAATTCGAATTTATGACAAGTAACGAACACTGCTTACACAAAATACTGCGTACACTAGAGAAAGTTTTAGAACTTTTGAATGAAGTCATAGATGTGTTTGTTAATCTCATGTGGCCTTTCTTGATTGACAAAGTGAGCTGCACCTTCTAAGACCACAACTTCCTCCAACAATGGAACATCTTTTTTAAATCCACCATTGTGTATGTACTCTTTAACACCTGGTATATGATAAACCAAGTCGAATTCCCCGGCGATAAACTTGGTCGGAACTTTAACTTGAGCTCCAGTCCATGGTGCTGTCAGTTCCCAGTTTCTACATTTCATAAGACGAGAACGTTAGAATGCATTGATCACGAGAGTCTAAAAGAGACTAATATCGTCTATGTTGTTCAGACTCTATAGAAAATGCTTCCGAGTGTGTTTTGGAGGATACGGCCACAAGTGTGCAAAAATTTTGGAGAGTCTGAGCAATATAGAATCAAATTTTGGATATCACAAAAGTCGAGAACACTTACATGGGAAAAGCGCGGTAATAGTTAACTGCACCAGTGAAACCAGTCTTCTCAAACTTGTCGGCATAGTAATCCAACTCTTCCTCAGAAAGCCACGATGAAAGGGCAGCCGGAGCATCAGGGAGAGCGTCAAGGCCTTTGCCTTTAGGAAAATATAATGGTGCAGTATCGCGGTATGTTAATATTTTCTTAAGAACAGACTTAGCACCAATTGGAGCGAATTCAGCTTCAATTTCACCCGGTACCTGCAACGTAAAAGCATACTATTAGTCGTAATATTACTCTTGTAGTCTCTTCATGTCCTTCGAGTTCTATTACTACATAGCGTATGTTGTAAAATGCCTATATCAAACACAAATGAAACGGAAACAGAGATGAAAACAGAGAGAACCTGAAATCTCGAGATATAATGATCTTCGCCATATATAGCCTTTAGCCCCTCAACAGTATTCATCTTTGGGTTCCTTGGGGGAAAATGGACACTCAAATTCACCAAGGCTTTAACTTTATCTGGCCTAAAGAGACATAAATGCCAAGCAATTATCGCACCCCAGTCGTGTGCAACGACAAACACCTTTTCTTCATTTGGAGCAATGGCTTCAAGCAATGCTACAAGATCACCCACAAGGTGAAAAATACTGAACTTCGAAGGGTCGTTAAGGGGTGCACCAGTGGTATCTCCATAACCCCTTAAGTCAGGCGCCACAGCACGGTAACCACGTTCAGCTAAGTAGACCATTTGGTGGCGCCATGAGTACCTGTTGCGGAAGATTGGGGTTATATAGACAGTCTACCCTAACACATACAAGCATTAGTATGTTACTTCTACGGCTCGAACCCATGACCTTATAGGTCATATGGTAACAACTTTACCGTTGTTTCAAGGCTCCCCTTAATAATTCTACAAAAAATGATTTCCCAAACCTACTAGAAAACAACAATATACTCAGTATAATCCAAGTGGGATCTGAGGAGGGTAGAGTATACGCAGGCCTTGTCCCTACCTCAAAGGTGGAGAGATTGTTTCCGACAGACCCTCGACTCACCAAAACATACTACAATTTCACTATGGTGTGGCTCTAGCAAATATCTGTACTATGATTACATTGTGGTTGTCATTGTTAATTTCACTATAATTGATATCATTTAAAATACTAACACTTCAAAGTTTTAAAAAGGTTGAATATATTGACATTGAACCAATTTTTGTTATAAAAAGTTCATATTCCCTTGTCTCCTCATCCCTTTCTAGTTCTTACTATCCTTGATTTCCCTATAGTGTAATTTGTTATATTTTATGATTTTTTGCTTAGAATTTGGTTCTTACAACGACATATCCAGTATAATCCTATAAAGTAGGGTCTAGAAAGTGTAACTGTACACAGACTTTACTCTTACTTAAAAGTTACCGAGGTGGTTTCCGACAGACCTTCGGTGCACCAAACCTACTAGGAAACAATAAACATACTCGATGTAATCCTGCAAAGTGGGCTCTACGAAATGTAGATTGTATACAGACTTTATCCCTACCTAAAAATATAACTTACGATTTACAAAATTATTTCAAGATTGAAGCAAATAGTACCAGAGCTCAGGGAAGCCATGGATGAAGAGGATTGTTGAGCCTTGGCCTAATTCTGCTATATGCATATTTAGGCCATTTACAGCTACCATCTTGTGCTCTATCTTCTCCATTTTTGTTTGTTTTTTTCTTACTCTTGTGTTTTCTATAGTGGGCTTTTATTAGCCTTTGTGTGGTTGGCAATTGCCTGTTATAAATACAAGTAGTTGCACCAATTTTCAACGTAAGTCAATGTAAACTTTAGTGTTCGGTACCAACATTGGAACACGATTAAATTTGAAAAGTCCCATGTTGGGGGTAAAGCGCTCTCTAACATACGCGACTTTGTATCCAATGGGGCTCAAACCTGAGACATCTTGGTTAAGGATGAAGAAGTACTAACCACTCCACCACAAGCCTGATTGGTTTTAAGTTGAGTATTTGAATATGTGATGAGATTTAATTTTTTTTTAAAAAAAGTTTTATGTGTATTTTAAACATTTATTTATTTATATAAATAAATAAATTATTTAAAATATGTTAGGTAATCTCGATAAATTGTAAAAACTACTTAAGTTTGTTATTATTGAGATCGATGTGTATAATAAAAAGACGTGACATATTTTATGTGATTAATAACCGTTGAGATCATGCCCTTTTAATTTTTGGCTAGTAATTAGACATTTAGTTGATGTGGTTGTCACTGTATGCCCAATAATTTTTGGCCTGTGATTAACATTTAGTTGTTGTCATTATCAATTTCACTAAGTGATAAAAAGTGATTATTTTGATTGAGCATCTGAATAGTGTGATAAAGTATTCAAATTAAATTTTAATTTTTTTTATATATATATTCTTAATATTTATTACGTGAATAATATTACTTAAAATATGACAGTTTTTTTTAACACACACGTATATATAAGTTTTTTTACTATCATGGTGATGTGTATAATTAAAAGATGACACATATTTTATGTCATTAATTAACTCAGACAGTTGAAATCAAGACAATTATTTCTGGCAGTTAATTTAGACATTTTGTGATTGTCATTGTCAATTTCACTATGTCATAAAGTGATTATTTTGGTTGAGAATCTGAAAATATGATAAAGTGTTCATGTTAAAGATTTTTTATTCAAATTTTTTAGAATATTTTGTATGTATTTTTAATGTTTATTACATGAATAAACTAACCATTTAAATTTTTTTAAGTATATATATTAGTCTTTACTCTCAAAAAGTTAGTAAAATTAATCAAGTTTGTAGTTGAGGTCAATGTATATAATAAAAAAATGTGACATATTTTATGTGGTTAATTAACTTAAATGGCTTAGATCATGCACAATATTTTTCTCAAAATTTGAGTTAGAAGTGTGACATATGAATATTTGTTTAAACGCTAAATTTGGAATATAATTAGATCGAGTTCTGAAATTTATCATTAAAGGATTGTTCATGTATTGAAATTGTTTTTATATGAAAGAAGTGATTAACGTATTTTTTTTAATATTTAATACTTCCTTCATCCATCCAGAATTATTTGTCATGTTGCGCTTATCGAAAGTCAATTTGACTAATTTTCAAATGTAAATTAAATCACATTAATTCGATATTTTAAACAAAAAAAAATTAGATATTCTAAAACTACATGAAAAGTACTATAAATTACAATTTTTTGCATATTAATATGATGAAAAATTACATCTTAAAATATTAGTCAAAGTTTTTATAGTTTGACTCTAAAAATAAAAACCATGACAAACAATTTCGGACGGATAGAATAAGTAAATAAAAATATTATTATTCCAAAAAAATGATACTCTATATATCAATTTTTCTTATTTATTAATAGTACAATATTAATTTGTGGAGCAAATTAAGTCAAACCCCACATACAAGAAAGTCACTAAGATTATAATTCTATCATACTTTATATTATGGCTAATCCCAACAACTTGTAACTCAACGGATCTCAATATTATTGCACTATCATTCAACAATATACATTCAAATGATATTAATAATGTTCGAATCAATTTCTGTGTATATTAAATATCTCATTAAGGAATTGTTAGGTTAACGATTCATGTAATATGGTGGAGGTAGAAGTATCTTAATATTAAAGTGCATGGTATATATATTAGTGGAGAAAATCATCAAAATGATCCTTAATGTTAATGTGTATGTGTTGCTTCATTTTAAGTCTTAATGTATCAAAAAAAATGTTATATTTAATGGCAAGTTTCACGTGTGACTAACAAAATATAGTATTGTTATTTCCTTTATAATTTTAAAATAAATAAAAAAAACCATGACTACCATCATTTTTTCTAACAAATATTATTAGCTACTATTTGTTATTTTGGTTGTAGTTTATGTTTTGTTACTATTTATATTGTTTTGTCGTAGTTTCTATTCTGTTTCTATTTGCATTGTTTTTTTTTTTTGTTTTGTTACTGTCGGTTGTAGCTTTTGTTCTGTTATTTTTGTTATTTGTCTATTGTTTCTTGTATTTTCATTACTTTCTTGTCGTGGAACGGCATGCTTTGATTGTTCTTCTTGTATCAGAAAAAAAATTGGCCTACACTCTATTTTCTCCAGATCCCATTTTGTAGTTATGTTGTTGTATTTGACTTAATCTTTATATCCCTCATGTCATGATGGCCAAAGTATAGCGTGGCCAGAATGACTTAAGAACTAGAAAATTAATCAAGAGCTTTCGGTTAGAGAGTTAATGTGCATACAATAGACCCTTATGGTCCGATCCTTTCTCAAACAGTGCGCACATAACGAGAGCTTAGTGATCTCAGGCTTCCCTTTTTAAAAAAAATAAAACAAAACTTTAATTGAAGCTGTAACAGGCCAAACACTTAGCCCTTGTGATAGTTACCTATCGTAATTTAAGAGTAAATTTGGAGTTAATAATCAAAGCATACATGAACTATCATGTTTTCACAGGTTTCACACCTGACACCTAAACTATTAGTTGTTCCATTTTTTTTCTCTATCTATGTATATTAAACAATTTGAAACAGCATTTGGTCTTTTGGCAGGTGATTCTTCGCAAGGACATTGTCAATCTTGTAGATTTTGTAGAGATTTTAAATGATGGGAGTATTGTAGTTTGTTTTACTACTTCATTATTCTTATGCGATTTCCTTATTAGTTTCATTTACCTTTGTAACTTTGAATTTAACGATTATAATATTTGAATGTTCTATTGTGAAATTGGAGTTGTTACACAATTAGGGGTATCTTGTGTCTTTTTCCCTTGATTAAACAATATAAAATGATAATGTGTAACTTTTGACCTCTAAACTTAAAAAGGAAATATAAAAAAGATGACTTTAGTCTAAAGTAGTCTTGTGAATTGTCTTTTTATATTGTCCATTTCTCAATGTCTAATTATCTCTTCTTTCTAATACCAATAATACTCCAATTCTCAATTCCTTTAAGCACTTCTCATACACAACTTTTTTAAATATATCAATTTTTTACAATATTTGATTGGTCATTTTTTTTCCTTTAGACTAATGAGTTTTTGATTTATAAAAATATAGAAAATGACTTTTTTAATAAAAGCAGGAGAAATGAGTTTTGCAAATAACATTCTAAAAGATTACTTATTTTGAAACAGAGAAAACAACATCTTACTAGTCAAACCAAATAGGAATCATAAAATTGCATGTTTTGACTTTAAAATGGGTTTGGTCTTTAACTTTTGTCTTTTAAAAATAAAAATTTGTTCAACTTTGTCTTTTAAAAATAAAAATTTGTTCCTAACAAATATGTAAGTTTTTTAGCAATTGAAATCATATCTCGACATAATTTATAAAATATTATAATATGAAAATATACTTTTGTCCTTCTCCAAAAACAATTATTCAAAAGTGCAAATGACCAAATAGGAACCCCACCTAGTGAGACATTATTAGTGGCCTTATCTTTTACAACTTTACAACTCTCTATTGAAAAAGAAAAAGATTATCTTATTTCACCATTCATTTTTCTTCATTATTAGTTTGATGTAAATTGTTTCTCTTGAGAAGTTGAAAGGAATTTTTTTATTTTTTTGAACTACTTTGGCTTTGATTAGTGAGAATGGAAAGAGGAAAAGAAAATGAAGGACAAACAAAAGGGGAAGATAACAAATCATTGGTATGTTTGATTATAATATTTAATCTTTTTATTCATTCACATAATTATTGTAAGTATGTTTGTTGCTTTATGTAACTTAGATCGTGAATATAATCTTTATAACTTATAGGGATCGATGATTTAATCTTTGTTTATATACACTAAATCATCTGCTATAGTTGAATTTATCAAATTCATATTGATCTTGTTAATGAAATGACAATGAAATAAATCACAAAAAAAAGCAAGGTAAAATGAATATAAGGGTGGTTCATGAGAATTAACCTGTGGTGTAAGGTCCAAAACTCAACAGTGACAATAAAATATTAGGTAATTTTTTTCATCTTTCCTATTTTTGGTGGCCAGAGTTGTCTGGTACATGTTGCTAGTGAGAGATGAAAGATATCCATAGTATTGATCGAGGTGCACGTAAGTTGGCCTAGACTCCATAGTCATAAAAAATAAATGAATGTAAGGACAAAAATATAATCAAACCCTGTATTAGATCTTGAGAATCGGGCCTTGGTGGCCAAAGTAAACGTGTTCCGAATGGCGAACTGGGAAACAAAGGGCTTTTATTTAAAGAGAGAGCTTAGTGCATTAGACTGTCTTTTTTTTGCTTCTATTAGTGCATTTGTGATAGTTGCCTTTTGTAATGTAAGAATAAAATTTGGAGTTAATAATCAATAATATACCTGAACTATCATGTTTTCCGAGTTTCACACCTCAACTATATATCTGTTGTTCCCTTTCTCTATCTGAACACTGAACTATATATTATCATGTATGTATTAACATAATTTGAAACAACATTGGTGTTTTGGCAGGTGTCATCTGTTGTACTCCGCGAGGACATTGTCAATCTTGTAGATTTCATAGAGAGGTTAAATAGTTGGCGTGTTCAAACTTCTCTTGACATGGATGAGACTATGATGTTGACATTTGTGTTGTTATTTTGTCATCTTTATTACTCTTTCTTTTCGGAAAGTTGTAATGACGAAATGTGTTGCATATCAAATGATATTCATGATTTTGTTCAGTCACTCAAGCTTAATCCAGGTAAAGAAGACCTGCTGGTTAGAATAATGTATCCTGACCTCATGGAGAATATCGTAAGTTATATTAGCTCACATAGCTATGCTGAACCAACCATGACCGAGGATCGTTTGGTTGAAATTTTAGATGCCATCCTCATGTTTCTACAACATCTACACAAGTGTTCTAAGTTGATTTTCCCAGCAATAACGACTCCGTTTGGGCTTCTTCAGAATGTATTTGGCAATTTAAGAGATTTCTGTAGGTTGAAAGTAAATGGTTGCCTTCATGAGTATGAGGCAATCGTATATGTCTTACCTCATCTTCAACTTATGGTGGAGAGAGTAGTAAACTTCTGTTTTACTCTTTTGTATCGTCAACTGGACATATTCGATGAACTTGATGTCTCTCTAGTTAACTCCAATCTAGCTAATCTACTTGTGGAGGTTATTCCTGTTTCACTGGAGGTTATGCACCTATGTTGTACAAATTTGGAAGGTTCAAAGTCAGAAGAAGTTGAACGTTTCATCAAGCAGCTCCTAGAAGCCTCTCCGGACATTCTTAGAGAATCTCTGATTAATCTACAAGAGCACATCCTTAATACTCTTACTCGTAGCGCTTCTACGTGTAACATTCATGTCATGATAGAGTTCCTACTGATTATTCTTACTGATGCACTCAAGGATGTTATTCGTCATGACAAATTGCTTGTTCTCTTGGCACGTGTTATACAACTTACCAAGGAGGTATTCGTTCTTTTTGGCAACTTAGAAGAGAGTATGAATGAAGCAAATCTAAAGTTGATGGAAAATATTGAACTCCTCAAGGAAGATCTCAAGAATGATTTCTTAAAAGAACGTGCAGACTCGTCTCAGCTCTGCTTCCCCATGAGTGATGGACCGCTCTTCATGACTCTTCTACTCACAAACTTAAATGACTTGGTCAATTCCAATGCTTATCCAGTTTATTTGATAAAAGAAGAAATCGGGCGGGTGAAAGAAGACCTGGAAATCATAAGATCGTTGTTCGGGTATGTTGAGCAAGAGTTGCATAAAGATCTTTGGGCTCATGTTCTGGATGTGTCATATGAGGCGCAAAATGCCTTTAACTCATTTCTTGCGCGAGATCATGGTCTATTGCAGCTTATCTTCATACTTCCTGATACCGTACAAAAGATCAAGCTTGTCAAAAAAGAGGTACAAGAAAAGATCCCCAAGAGCAGCGGTATTATTGTTGCAAACGCTCCCAACAAGCCGGTTGAAAGAAACTCATCAAGTACAGTTGGTAAAATAATTGTAGGTTTTGAGGAGGAGACAGAGTGGATAATTAGGAAGCTCACCAGCGGATCAACTGAGATAGATGTCATTTCCATAGTCGGCATGCCTGGGCTTGGAAAAACTACTTTGGCTTACAGAGTGTATAATCATAAGTCCATTGTTGATCATTTCGACGTTCGTACTTGGTGCACAGTCGACCAGGAACATAATGAGAAAAAGTTGTTGCAGAATATTTTCAATCAAGTTATTGGTTTGAAAGAACAATCCAATGAGGATCATGACATAGATGATGACGTTGCTGATAAGCTGCGGAAACGACTTTGTGGAAAACGGTACCTTATTGTCTTGGATGACATGTGGGATACTGCAACATTGGATGAGCTAATGAGACCTTTTCCTGAATTTCATAAAGGAAGCAGAGTGATTTTAACAAGTCGGAAAAAGGAAGTTGCTTTGCATGGAAAATGCCACAGTGATCCTCTTTATCTTCCATTGCTAAGATCAGAAGAAAGTTGGGAGTTATTAGAGAAAAGGGTATTCGGAGAAGAAGGTTGCCCTGATGAACTAAAGCATGTCGGAAAAAAGATAGCTCGTAAGTGTGATGGTCTTCCTTTAGTAGTTGATCTAATCAGTGGAGTCATTTCAAGGAATGAAAAGAAAGAGGCTTTCTGGCTTGACATTCTGAATAATTTGAGTTCCTTTATTTTTAAGGACGAAAAAGAAGTTGAGAAGGTTATACAATTAAGTTATGACCATTTGTCAGATCATGTAAAGCCGTGTTTGATTTCCCTTTCAGCTTATCCAAAGGACACAGATATAAGGATCTCTGAGTTGAAAGAATTGTGGATTTCTCAAGGATTTGAGATGAGAAGTGCAGAAGAAGTAGTGGATGAGTTAATTTCGAGTAGTTTGGTGATACCTTTCGATAATTCTATTTACAAAATTCATGATCTTGTGCATGACTTTTGTTATATAAAACGTAGAAAGGAAAACTTGTTTCACTTCATAGAAGGTTCAAAAGCTCTGTCTTTGGATCTTATGCCACGTGGAATTATCATTCATTCTGATGAACATGTATTACCTTTCGATGACAGTTTTGTGGTGTTTGATCGAGAAAAGAAGAATCCTTATGTTAAACACCTCCTCTATCTGAAGGTGTATGATGATTGTCTTTCCTACAATAGTCACCTAAACCACTTTAGGCTTCTCAAAAGTTTGGATTTGGATGGCATAACATTGCCAGATACTTTGCTGAATGAAATTGGTATGCTCGTTCATTTGAAGTACTTAATCATTCAGACTGAGGCTAACACTCTCCCTCTGTCATTTTCAAACCTCTGCAATCTAGAATCTCTGATGGTGTATAACGTGGAGGGATCATGCATGATACTATCGCCTTGGTTTTGGAGTCTAACAAAGCTACGATATGTGTGGATGAAGTGTTGTGCTGATCCCTTTGATCCAACTGTTTTAGATGAGCACTCAAGGTTAGAAAATTTGACATCATTACTTGATCTCTACCTTCCCGGTTCAGAAGACACGGAGGATATTATTTTCAAAAGGTTTCCTAATCTTCGAAACCTTAGAGTCTATATCAAAAAACAAATACCAGAGAATATGTGTTTTCCAAGATTGGATGTCCTTAATGAACTTGAACAACTCATTTTCTCTGTTTTTCCTCGGAATCCATTCGCTGAGTATACACATGGCTTCCCTTTGAGCTTGAAGATACTGAACTTGGACGGGTTCGCTCTGACATCCGATACACTTTCAAGACTACCCAACCTTGAAGAACTAAGTCTAGAACAGGTAATCATCAACGAGGGCAAAGAATGGAACATGGAAAATGTCATTATCCAGAATCTCAAATCTCTAAAATTGGTAGATTTGTCATTTTCTGAATGGAAGGTTGATGCAGAGAAATCCTTTCCCGTACTCCAGAAACTAGTTATAATTACATGTGATAAGCTTATGGAAATCCCAGACAGTTTTGGAGATATTGCGTCATTACAGCTTATTGAAGTATGGCACTGCCCTCAGCTTAAAGAGTCGATGTTCAAAATTAAGGAATATGTTGAAGAAATGACCGGAGAAGACAAGATTGAGGCACGCTTCTTTCCGTCGAGGTATGCTTCATTAACTTGTTATGTGTTTTCCAATAGTTATGTGTTTTCCAATAGTACTTTTATACTTGTATGTTTTCTGCAGATCAGATCGAGCTAGCGCATACAAATCATATGTGAAGTGAGTAAATAAACAGAATTGTAAATAATAGGCTTGTTACTATTATGGTGATGTGTATAATTATAAGACGTGACATATTTTATGTCATTAATTAACTTAGGCGATTGAAATCAGGACAATTATTTCTAGCAGTTAATTTAGACATTTTGTGGTTCTCATTGTCAATTTCATTATGTGATAAAGTGATTGTTTTGATTCATATGAGTATTTGAATATATGACAAAGTGTTCATATTTAAATATTTTATTTAAATTTTGAGAATATTCTTTTGTGTATTCTTAATGTTAATTACATGAATAAATTAATCACTTAAAATACGTGAGCTTCTTTAAGTATATATATTAATCTTTAACTCTCAAGTTGTAAAATTAATCAAGTTTGTAGTTGAGGTCAATGTATATAATTAAAAAAACATGTTATAAAACAATATGGATATTCACTAAAATTATTGCATAAACTTTTCCATTATGAAGATAAACATAAACTCCGTAACCTCCGTATTATTAGCTACACATATACATTAAGAGCCATTTCGATCATTTTCTTTATATTAGTGAACACAAAGTAGAGAAAGTAGTCGGTGTATTTAGTAACTCATACAACTATATTATTGATCGTTTGGTAACTAGTTAGAGTCATGCAAGTATTACAAATGTAGGAATAGTTAGGAGTAAAATTTAGGTATTTTTACCTATACATGAATATTATTCGTGTATTAATTATTCAACCTTTGATTTTTCATAAAATAATACATAAAATCTGTCATAACTTTCTTCTTAAATACCCATCAAACATCCTATAAGTTATTCGAAAATTAATATATAAATAATTTATTTCTTGTTCAGCTATTAGAAAATTTAATGAGATGGTGTTTATGCGATCCCTTATTAATAACCTCGTTACACCTGAGTCCTAACATAGTGTTGAATTTACCGGTGATCTGAAATTGTTGAGAAAACAAACATAAAGATTTAACGAGATTCGTCCAAATCACTGACAAGTTCCAAATATGTTGTGCTAGAATATTGTGGATTAATTAGCACACTATCAAAATAAATAGAGAAAAAAATTTAAAAAAAAAAAAACAGAATAATTTAACAAGATTCGGCCAATATTAATTCTCTAGGCAAAAGCAAAGACAATTTTTCACTATGAATTAGCAAATTAAAAAAAAAAACATACTCAACGTAATCACACAAATAGGATCTAAGGAGCGTAGACTGTACACAGACTTTATTCTTTACCTAAAAGTTAGAGAGATTGTTCCGACTAACCCTTGACATACCAAACCTACTACAAAACAATAACATAGTATAATCCTACCTAAAATCTGAACAATAGATTGTATGTAGACTTTATCAGTACCTCATTGTTTCCGACAAGCCCTAAGCTCACAAAAATACTATTCCAATGAGTTTTGATATAGAAATTCAGTAGTTCTATTGAAATTTTGTGCAAGTAATAAAATATTCACCAACTGTGAATGTAGTTATTATCACATATATTAACTTAAATATTATTATAATGTTCAAAATTCGAACTTATTTTAACGAACACTGCTTACACAAAATACTGCTGCGTACGATAGAGAAAGTTTAGAAGTTTTGAATGAAGTCATAGATGTGTTTGCTAATCTCATGTGGCCTTTCTTGATTGACAAAGTGAGCTGCACCTTCTAAAACCACAACTTCCTTCAACAATGGAACATCATTCTTAAATCCACCATTGTGTATGTACTCTTTAGCACCTGGTATATGATAAACCAAGTCGAATTCCCCGACGATAAACTTGGTCGGAACATTAACTTGAGCCCTTGTCCATGGTGCTGTGAGTTCCCAGTTTCTACATTTCATAAGACGCGAACGTTAGGATGCATGAATGAAGAAGTTGATCACGAGAGTCTAAAAGCAACTAATAGCGTCTACGTTTGTTCAGACTCTTTAGAAATGCTACCGAGTGTGTTTTGGAGGATCGGCCACAAGTGTGCAACAATTTTTGGAGAGTCTGAGCAACATAGAGTAGTACGATAATGTTCATGAACTTCACAATTTTCTTGACTTCCTCGAAAACATGTCTCAAACTAAAACTAAAAGTCTCTTGACAAAGATCAAATGTATGCAATTGTAAATGCAACAACAAAAATCTTAATCCAAAATAGTCGAAACAAGTGTGAACTATATAATCATACATGATACAACTAACGTGTTGAACAAATACGATATCACAAAGGTGGGGAACACTTACATAGGTAAAGCGCGGTAATAGTTAACTCCACCAGTGAAACCAGTCTTCTCAAACTTGTTTGCATAGTAATCTAACTCTTCCTCAGAAAGCCACGATGAAAGGGCAACCGGAGCATCAGGAAGAGCTTCAAGACCTTTGCCTTTAGGAAAATAAAAAGGTGCAGTATCGCGGTATGTCACTATTTTCTTAAGAACAGACTTAGCACCAATTGGAGCAAATTCAGCTTCAATATCACCCGGTACCTGCAAAGGTAAAATCATAGTAAAGATCCCTATATCGAACACAAATGAAACGGATACAGAGATGAAAACAGAGAGAACCTGAAATCTCGAGATATAATGATCTTCCCCATATATAGCCTTTAGCCACTCAACAGTATTCATCTTTGGGTTCCGTGGGAGAAAATGGACACTCGAATTCACCAAGGCTTTAACTTTATCTGGCCTAAAGAGACATAAATGCCAAGCAATTAACGCACCCCAGTCGTGTGCAACGACAAACACCTTTTCTTCATTAGGAGAAATGGCTTCAAGCAGTGCAACAACATCACCTACAAGGTGAAAAATACTGAACTTTGAAGGGTCGTTAAGGGGTGCACCAGTAGTATCTCCATAACCCCGTAAGTCAGGTGCAACAGCACGGTACCCACGTTCAGCTAAGTAGACCATTTGGTGGCGCCATGAGTACCTATTGCGGAAGATTTGGGATTAACTATCATAGAACCTTAAAATATGTGAACTCCTTTAATTAACTATATACATATTAACCTTAGTTCGTCGAGATGAGACTGATGTCAGCAGGGGTGGAGCTACATTGTAGGAAGGGGGTTCATCCGAACCCTCTTGGATGAAAAATTATATTATTTATATATGATTAAAATAATTTTATATAGATGTATAGTAGATGTCGAACCCCTTTCGGCTATTTCATGTGTCTATTTCTGCAGATTTTGAACCCCCTTATTGAAAATCGTGGGCTGATGTGTATGATAAAAAGATGTGACATATATTATATTGTAATTAATTTAGAACATTTGAGATCACAAACAATAAATTTATCAAAATTTGAGTAGGAAATATCTAATAGAAACACTTATTCAGATGCTAAATTTGAAATATGTCGTAGTTTGAGTGTCTAAATTAATTTATTGGCAGGGATTGTTCATGTATTGCAACATAAGGATTAACGAGATTCAGGCAAGCCTAGTAAGACGAATTGTATAGTGCAAAATAATTCAAATTACAATTTTTTTCTTCAGTACGAAGTTTGTACACAATAATTTAATGAGATTAGTTCTCGAGGCAAAAGCAGAGAGAATTTTTCACTATGAATGAGCATACAATCCCTATTAATATACAAATCTCATGTAGTCCCTAATTAACACAAAAATATCTAGTTAAAAAGGACGACGAATGAGAAAGAACGTTTTATGGAAATTGTTATGAATACATTTATGAGTTTCGATTGAGAATTTTGTTCTTCACAAAATGATTTCCCAAACTTATTAGAAAACAATACATAACCGTTATAATCCTATAAAGTAGGGGTTTAAAGTGTGCAGGCTGTATACAGACTTTACCCTTACTTTAAAAGTTAGAAAGATGATCTCCGACATATCACAACCTACTAGAAAACAACAGTATAATCCTATAAAGTAGAGTCTACTAGAGCTTAGCATGTAGACAAACTTTATCCTTCTTTAAAAGTTAAAAGATGGTCTTCGACCAACCATCGGTGTATGCAGTGTAATCTCATAAAATGAGATCTGAACAATGTAGACTGTATGCATACTTTACTACTAACTCAAAGTTAGAGAGTTCGTGCGATCTGAACAATGTAGACTGTATGCAAACTTTATCACTATCTTTTAGTTAGTCAGAGAAATTATTTCTGACATATCATCGAGTCACTAAAACATACCATAAAATATAATATAATTTAGAATTTACAAAATTATTTCAAGATTGAAGCAAAAGAGTACCAGAGCTCAGGGAAGCCATGGATGAAGAGGATTGTTGGGCCTTGGCCTAATTCTGCTATATGCATATTTAAGCCATTTACAGCTACCATTTTGTGCTCTATCTTCTCCATTTTTTTTAATTTTTTTTTTCTCTGTGTGAGATTTTATTAGCCTTGGTATTGTTGACAAGTGTAAGCAAATAGCCTCTTATAAATACAAGTAATTGCACTAAATTTCTGACACGTGTCAATGTAAGTTACAAATTTATCATTAGATTGTGTACAGCGAGTAGCGATATTTTATTAAACATAAAAAATATCAGTACGGATAAGTATAATCGGAAAGATTAAATCTTACCTTATTAATCCTAACGAAGTATCTAATTTTTACTATCTAACTAGAGTTTGTATCAAATATTTTTTATTTAAATTGTACAAAACTTTTTTGTGTATTTTTAATAATTATTGTATAAATAAATTAATCACTTATAATATATTAACTAATCTCGATAAATTGTAAAAACTATTGAGGTTTGTTATTATTGAAATTAATGTGTATAATTAAAAAATATGATTTAGATTTAGTTCTTGTAGTCATCATCAATTTCACTATGTGAAAAAAATAATTGTTTCGATTAAGCATTTAAACATGTGATAACAGATTTGGTAAATTAAATTTTCTTACGCGAATAAATTAATTACTAAAAATATGATAGCTTTTCTAACTATATATATACTAAACAGAATTGTGAATCTAATATACATGCAAAACGTTTTCTTCAAAATTTGGGTTAGAAACTTCTCACATGAATCCAAAAATGATGCATTATCTAATGTATTATTAGAAAACAAATATTTAGGGATTTGTTTGGTAGGTAACAATTAGATTTTTCTCAAATTGTTTTTATTATAAAGAAGTGATGTACTAATATATTTTTATTATATTTAATATGTAATTAAAAATAATAATTAAAAAAAGAAAAAGATATCTTGTTTATTTTAGTTTTTTCTTTCATTTGGAAAGCTAAAGTAATAATTTTTTAAGCTTAACGTTATGTAAATATTAATTAGGTTGAAATTAATTATGATGCAAATATTAATTAGGTTGAAATTAATTATGACGGGAATTTAAATATTGAATATGAAATTATTTTTAATAAAAGACATTTCGTAAAATACTCATCTATTCAATAATAGTTATTCTTGTTCATTATAGATTTGATATACTATTTATAAAATAATAAATAATATATTTTTTATAATTAAACAAATACTATTGAAGATATATTTTTAATATAATAAAAAAAAATTCGATACAAATCTAAATTAGTCTGTCACGTGATCAAGTAAATAGGAGCAGCTGAAATTCTCGAAATTCGATCCACGTTGAACTCCTTAAGATTAGTATATGGCATCTCCAACTCACTTTTCTTGCTCGGAATCATAATTCCGGCGAGTCGGCCGGAGGAACGCCGGCGAGTTTTCCGGCAAGGAGAGCTCGACCCAGTTCTACTCTCAGTAATATACACAGGCCCATAAGTTGTTCGGCCGGAAACAGAACGCCGGCGGTGGAATCTGCCGGAGTTGAGATCACCGGCGTTGGTATTTTTCCACTTTATGAAGAACAGAGCATTTTTCCACCATTTTTTCCGGTGGCTATGTCTTTTAATCTTCGTTGATTCTTTCAAAATCTGCTTTTTAAACAGTAATTAGAATCCCAAATTATTGAACATTGAAATTAAATTTGATTCAAATTGAATAAAATTGAACATTAGAGGTATGTGTATTATAACTACATTACTCATTAATTACATGAATATTAGTAACGAGTGAATTCTGAATTTTACGATCAAATAATTTTATTTGACTTACGAGACAGATGATTTACAAATATACTATAAAATTTGAGTCAAACTTATTGATTATATCAAAAATTTGTATCGTAGTGATACTAAATGTCACCCAACACTTAAGGTTGGAGTTATGGCCTATTTCATAAACTAGATATTTTATGTACATATTTCGTAAGATTGATACTCATACTTCCAAAAGGCTAAATGATAACTTTCTTATTTAACTAGACTAGAGAAAGAAGGATAAAATTATCCTAGATCCGTCTCTATTAGAGAAAGGTAACACAATATCGAGAGAATTAAATATAATTTTGAGCTATATGAAGAAAAATATTGAAAAGAAGAGGCGAATTACCTGGAAATAATCGATTTGAGTGTCGAAGCCATAGTCGTCATCGTTGAAATGTTGAGATTCTCCAATGGAGAAAATAGGGGACTTGTTTAACATTATTTTCTTATAATTTTCCTCTTTTAAGATTCGAAAGTAGAAATATTTCAAACAAAAAAAGAGAAAAATAAAGTTGAAAAGTAGAAATATTTTAAAAAAAAAAAGAGAAAAATAAAGTTCGAAAGTAGAAATATTTCAAACAAAAATAAATTATTTAAATGGGGAGCGGGCTAGCCGTTTGTATTTGCAACTCCTATTATTTAATGATTTGGACAAGTTAGTCTATTATGGAGCGTTTGGTATAAATTATTTTGAATTAATAGGGACGAGAAAATAATATTTGAATTAATTATTATAAAATTATTAATTTTATATCATATATTATTATTTTTTAGATTATTTATCTTTATATATTTTATAATGGTATAATACATAAACACGTCCTTTAAATTGAGCTCAACTTACATTTATATACTTCAATTTTATACGAGCACAAATAGATAATTAAATTTGTATAAAATTGAATAAATAGATACATGTCTTACGTGGCAATTTAAGTCTTATGTAACGTTTTATGTGTATTATGTTATCTAAGACTCGTGTGTTTATTTATTCAACTTATACAAGATTAATTATCTACTTGTACACAATCAAAATTGAAGTGTATAACAGTGAAATAAGACCAAATTAAAGACCACATTTACATATTATGCGTTTTATAAGTAAATACTTTTTTAAATTAGCTCGTTGGAATATAAATCTTAAACTCTTTTGTAAAAAAAACACAATATATAAATGTGTTATTTAACTTGGTCTCAATATTTATATTCTTCAGCTTTGATTGTGTGTACAAATTTAAACTCGTATAAAATTGAACATATAGAAATACGAATCCTACGTGGCATATACAAACCAGTTCGACTATAGCTCACGTGAGACGTGTACGTATACTTGTTCAATTTTATATCATTTCAAATCTCTGTTTATGCATATCCAAGATCAATATATCAGTTCAGATCAAGTTAAACAACGTAATAATGATTCATTTTAAACATTACAAAGTCATCAAACCAGATTCATATGGAACACCACTCAATTTAACCCACTCATCTGCCAATATAAAAACTCCAGGGGCAAATCCAGCAGCAATTTCTTTTCCAATATTTTTCTTATAACCCCTCCAATTTACCCTATTATTACTATTTGCCCCAATTCCCCTGTTTTCATACTCTGCATAAAACAGAGTATTCAGTGCAAAATCTCCAGCCCATACTGACCATCCTTGTGGATCAATAAATCCATCGATCATCGATTGCATTATGATCGTCCTCGAAAACTCCTTCCATGGTCGTCCCAAATACGCTTTGATCGTCGGTTGAGTTGATATGAACTCATGTTCAGCTCTAATCTCACAGTTTTGCATAACAATAGCACCAACTCCGCGCCTATCTTTCCTCCCCTGTGCTGTAACCATACACGCTTGATTCGCCATCGGTTTCCTGACGATCATCTTGCAGTTTTGGAACACGGATGAGGCGTCTCCGAATATGAAGTCTATGGTTCCTGTAATGGTGCAATCACGATAGAATTGGCGATAGGCGTGGACGTATAAAGTGTCTTGATAACCATCGAATTGACAGTTGTGGAAAATAGCCTTATCTCCTGATACACGAAGAGCAACTGCTTGATGCTTTATCGCTCCTGCTGTGTTCTCGATTCCGATGTCCTTTGCCATGAAATTATCTCCATTGATAGCTTCATTATGAAAAGAAACATGTTAAGAGAACGAAAGTTTCGTTTTCATGTGATGGTGTTTGACTGGAATATAGTTACAAAAATATCAATGACATGTTAAAACACTAGTCATGAAGACTTTACTTTCGAACTTTAAATGGTTTAACGAACGACGCAGAGGTCTTTCGGAATGTTATGAAAAGAAAAGAGTGTCAGATAAATTGAGACGGAAATGAGTACTTACCAACTGTGGCAGTTTCAAAAGTGCCAATGCCATCAGCAAAGTTCTTGTTACCAGTAATTTTGGTTTTTGTTGGGCCTTCACCAATAAACACAATATGGTTCATTTTTTTTGGAATATCAATATACTCTTTGTAAATACCAGCCTTGATGAAAATAACAAATTTTTGTGTATTTTTTTTGGGCACAGCTCTAAGGGCTTCATTTATTGATTTATATTGTCCACTACCATCAATAGCAACAATAACATTGGGCTTTAGCCCATTGGAATTAACTTCATTGAGCATTCTTTCATGAGCATTCAATAACCTCCGGTTTACACCGGGGATCTTCAGGTTCAGGTCCGTAAGGACCTGACCGAAGCTGGAGACCATAGCTAAACTATTGCTCGTGAGCTCGCCTGCATTTTTCAATAGTTTCCTCATTTTCTCACCGGTTTCACCAGTCGTGTTCTCAAAAGCGTCCAGACACGTTTCCTGATAAGTGATGGACGCGCTGAGCCAGGTTTTGAGGTCGTCTGCGTAGTCTTTGAACTTAGTGGCGTCGAACACGCCGATTTCATCGAACGACCTCCTCACATCGTCGATCGCGACGTCGAGGAGGTCCCCGCACGTCTTCAACGCGTCTTTCGTCCGGGGGTCTTTCGAGGCCTCGTCAATCAACGAGGCGGAATTTTTTATAACGTCAAAGAGATCGTTAATCGTGGCGCCAAACGCAACCTTAAGTAGGTCTTTTGGATCATTAGTGTTGTTAGCCTTAGCAAGACTTTTTACACATGTTTCTTTATAATCAGTTTGTTGACAAATAACATTAACAGACTTTGCAGAAGTTGAAATCTGAGAATCATTATTATTATTAGATGAATTATCTTCATTCCTCTTGCTGGTAGATGAAATGGCTGCTGCAACCACACAAGCCACTAGAAGAAGTGAAGCAATGCTACCAATTGCAACCTTGTTAACCCCCATAATTAATTTAAAATTAATGAAATAAAAAATATAAATATGGGGTTAACTAATTATGTAAGAGGCAAATTACTCCCCCTTTGGCTTGAAATTTTGGAGAAAAAATGAAAACTATTTATAGGTATTTTTTTGTTCTAATGAGAGGGAATAGAGTCCCCTAGTTTTCTTTGGTTGTGCTATAATTAAGGTTTAATCTAGGAATTTTAATTACATGATTTTCTTGATTTATTCAATTGGTTTTTTTTCTCTACCACAAATTTATTTATTTTTCTATTCAAATTATAAAAAGTAATATGGATATTGCAATGCATTAACAAGCCACTCTACAAACATTCATTGACAGTTGTGAAATTGTTGAAACAATTTTCACTATCAGTATTTAGATTTCTATATTTTACAAGACTATGGTATATACAGCCTTGTATTTTTTTTCATGAAGCACCCTTTCGATTTTATTTTATATTGTATTTCGCGATAGATATACTATATAAGGTTTTCAAAGCCGGGATTTTCTTAGCTCAGTTTTCGCGATTGTTCCCAAGTGTACTTCATCAGGACCATCTGCAATTCTCAATGTCCTAGCAGCAGCCCAGAGATGAGCAAGAACAGTATCGCCGGATACACCAGCAGCACCGTGCACTTGCATTGCAGTATCGAGAACCATCAATGCCATGTTTGGTGCAGCGACCTGTAAATCAAAAGACTCGTGGTATAGGATTCAAAATAGGAACGGTGATGCTTATCGTGTAAAGATTTAGTTATGATGGTCTAGCTCACCTTTGCCATCGCGATTGTAGCACGAGCCTTTTTGTTTCCGAGGCGGTCAAGCTGATCAGCAGCTTCCAGTACCAGTAATCTGGTTTTCTCTAGTTCAATTCGACACTGCAAACATCAGAGGTAAATGTCATTCATGTAACCATTACTATAGGATTGAACCAAAAAAAAGAGAGAAATGAGCTTATGTCTCCTGCAAATACTGTGCAAGCTTAAAGTTGGAGGGAAACTAACTTTGGCAACATCCGAAAGGAATGCACCGTGTTCGGCAATTAATTTTCCGAAAGCTCGTCTTTCAAGAGCCCGTTGAACCATCATCTGCATGCCGCGTTCGGCTGCACCTATTAGCCTCATGCAATGATGCAACCTTCCAGGGCCTAGCCTACCCTGCAAGAATAAAATCAAAGCACTAACAAGTTTAGATAGATCATTCCATATGCTGCATAGATTTTCTCTTAACGAATCCAAAATATGCAGTTATTTGGGGCGGAACTGAATAATTAAGAGATACACGATGAGACAGAGGAGAGCACTTAGACAATTCACTTTGTGTACAGGGAAGTTTGCTAGCAGGAATTTCCCAGGGTGTATTACAATTTTATCATTTCAAATGATGTTTCCTTATAAGGATGTCCTAGTCAAGGAGAGAGCCGGATTCTCTATTTGTTCTTTGTTTTCTCCTCCCCAACCCGTTTTTCCTTATCTTATCAAGAAAAAAGGAAGTGATTTCTTCATCGGTTATACCACAAAACCTCATTTAATGTACTTTTCTAGGTCGGGGCAACTCAAAGGAACGTGCAAAAAGAAATCATGTTTGTTTAAATGAAATAAATTCTATATCATAATAATGCTAGAAGAAGACTCAAATTCTAAATGTATGATTCCTCATAAAGTAAACACCTTTACCTGGGCAATCTCAAAGCCACGCCCCTCACCGAGTAGAATATTGTTTGCAGGGACAAATACATTCTCAAAGAATATTTCCGCATGCCCATGAGGTGCATCGTCAAAGCCAAATACTGTCAGCGGTCTCTTTATCGTAATACCTGGAGTATTAATGTCTACCAAGATCATGGATTGTTGTTTATGCTTAGGAGCAGTTAAGTCAGTTTTTCCCTGTCATTATTCAAATTAGCGATATCCAAGAATGAATAATAGAACAGAAGTCCATCATTTCTCATTTAAAAAACGAACACTAACCATCACAATGAGAAGTTTGCACCTCGGATCCATGGCTCCACTGGTCCACCACTTCTTCCCATTGATGATATAAGAGTCTCCATGTCTATACAAAGCATTTTTTTCGCATAATTAAGTTTATTAAACACAACAACTCCAGCATTTGTGGGTGATATGATCAAAATATCAATAAAAGCTCGAGCGAATGTAAAAACACAGAACAATCAGGCTGAATCCAATCCCTTTAGATTCATGAAAAAGATTCTTACTTTACAAGGTTGCAAGATACTAAATCCCTACATGCATTACAAACTTTTTTTACATTTCGACACACTACACATGATACAAGTGTTCCTATACAAGTTTTGTGAAATCCAGCTTCGCTATATATGAACAAAAATTATGAGGTGACTTGTAGAAAATATTAGGATTATGGTTTGATGGATTATTTAATTGTTTCTTTCACCATTAAAATAATAAGGCGTACATGACTAGCTCCTCATTTAGAAATGCCCCTGAGGGAGTACTACCTATCCAGACAAGGAGGAAACGAATATTAGAACCGAGGAATATTAGAGAGTAACACAATTCGAGGAGCATCTTAATAAGAGAAATTGATCATGAGACAAGGATAAAAAGAATAACGAAAATCATTAACAAGTTTTTGTTAGCATTTCCAGTATCTTACGTTGAAAATCTCTTATTATGCCTTTTCTCCCCATTGTTTTTACCATTTTGCACCCCATCCCAAGCCTCCCCAAGAATAGGGGAGGGGGATTGTTGGGGAATGTAGAAACTGCAACTGATAATACATGAATTTAAGTCTACGCTTTTGCATTCCCAATATACCCACTGATCCTTATGAAGGTGCTAAAGCATCTTATGCTCAAGTATACCACCATATTAAGATAACAAATTTTCCAAGAATAATAAACGGAAAGGGGAAAAGTTTCTTTCTTTTTTACTCCTCAAAGATGCAGCTTGTACCTTTTGATGGAACATTCTATATTAGTAGCATCTGAGGAAGCAACTTGTGGCTCTGTCATTGCAAAGCCAGACCGTGTCTTTCCCTCAAGCAAGGGGACAAGCCATTCCTTTATCTGTTCCCCGTTCCCATACCGGAGTAATACCTGAAAGGACAAAGGCATCCCAGAGAGTTAGAAGATAACAAGTCCTGAACTGAACAGGGTAGAAAACAAGCAAATGTCCTCCAGGAATCTGGTCTAGTTTTTCACTGGCGACAATATCCTCTAGAAATTGTGCAAGCGACAACAAATCATCATCTACTTATTGAAGAAAATAGTCTATCATCCTTTTAGTTGTTTGTCCAATAGTTTCAGTAGAAATCTCCAACTTTTAGTTCAATGACGATCACAGTAAGAGTTGGCACTCATTATCTGTAAATGTAAAAAAATACAGTTCTTATACCTCCATATTTCCTGTATCAGGCGCCCCACAGTTGAAAATCTGCGGTGCCCAAATAGAACGACCCATAATTTCACAAAGATATCCATACTCGAGGTTCGAAAGTCCAGCACCTAATAAACGATTGAATTTGTTTTCAACTCGGGAATCATTTCCGCTGCCAAAGATCAATTCTCTTGCCCGTGCAGCACTATCAAACTGCATGTTTGTGTGAACAATATTAGATAGATGTCTTAGAAAATAAATCTTCGGGAGTATCTGTTATACCAGAAAAAAACTTTGCAAACTCACCGGTATCCACAGGTTCCAAAGGCCTTCTCTTTTTGCCAGATCCTTTAACTTCTCCTCATCTGGGTGAATTGTCCAGCGCATGGTAGACAGTGCAAGCTTGTAAAAGTCACTTTCCCTTGGATATATGTGATCCTCCATGAACTTTATCAATTTGTCTCTCAGATTTTGAACCTTCTCACTAGGCACAAATTTCCCACTCATAGGTGTTACTTGAATTTGGCTTTCACTTCCAAAAATCCTGATATTATCCTCTCTAGTTGTTTCTGTAAGAGAAAAAAACAACAAATTCTGGGTTGAGAAATCAGGTAAACTGTAAAATGTAGGAAAATTTTCTTGATTGTTCTGCAGGCAAGCAACACAAGTGATGGGCTTTCAATAACCATTTACAAATTCACCAAACAGGAAGAGTTAACACAAGATAACTAATGGTCGACCTACAAATGTTACGTATGTTTCAAAGGATAGTGGGTGCAAAAGTCCAGTTAAAGGAATCTATGAAAGTCAAATGACATTCAAGTCATGAATAATGAGCAGTCAAGGTTTGATTTGAGAATAATACAAGATTTTGCGCCACCTTTGAGGATATTTGATATACACATATAAAAGATTTAGGAATAACTAAAAGGCAGCAAGAGAAACAAAATTAGACGGAAGTATTTTCTAAGCTTATCCAGATACAGTCATAAAAAACAGTATTTACCAGATGGTGGGTGAAGAGGGAGAACAGATTTTCTTTGAATAAATAACCATGCAGTTTTGATGAAGGAATCAGCCTTTTCCCCTGCAAACCGGGCACGTTCACCTCCAGAAGCATTACCCTATTAAGTAAATTATTAATCCTTCTTACAAAAGTTCATGGACCAAAAGAAAGTGATATCATCCACATTACAGGTCAAAAGGGCGATACCATGATCCATCTGCTGTGTATACCAGCAAATATTGAAGCACCACGAAACAAAGAAAAGGCAATGTAGAACTTCCACTGATCAACCGGCCAAGGTCTTCCCTGATTGCCATTATTAAAGCCAAAGAAAGACTTAGAATCCTGACATACAGTAAATTAACCTTCTACACAATTAAATTAGTAATTTGAGTTCACAAAACGTGTAACGAAAGCTTAACTTTCCTGTATTATTGCATTTCTAGGGTCAATTTCTATTTTGAGTAGGGTGTTGGAGCTGATGCTGATAATGTAATAGTGAATATCAAGAAATTGGAAATGAATAGTTAAATCTCTTCACTGATCTTTCCTAGAGACTAACAAAAAAGGCCATGAAATTTAAGATGACAATAGTGCTCCATACATATTCAATTATTCAGATAAAGGGAAAGATACCACAGGTAGGCATTCCCAAAAAATATCACAATCTATGCTCTTTTATCCAATGTTTTTCTCATTGCAAAACAACAAGAACAAATTCTTTAGTGCTGACCGACGAAATTAACTGAACTAGTCAATTCAAAACACCATAGAAGAAATTCCTCTTCCCATGAATAACCTTTTAACAAAGATAAAGAGAAGTGTGCCTTACAGCAGCTGAGCAGTAATCTGCAAGGTATTCTGGAAGAGAAGGTATTCCTTCAGGGAAGCTGCTGCGCTCAAAGCCATCACTCTCGTCTAGATCTTCTAATGAAATACTCACAAAGTAGCTCTGATAGAAAAACAGGAAGAAATATGAAACTTAAAAAATCCTCTTACTCAGCTCCATAAATAGTCCTGTGAAACTTAAAATCCTGACAAGATAATTAAGATAAACGGTTTTAAAAATATTATAAGAAAAGAATTACAAGTTGAAGTAGCGTGGCAGTACCAAGCAGCTGTAAGCAACATCAGACATCTGATTACCCAAAGTCGACAGCTCCCAATCAAGAATTCCTATGACTCTGTCCTACAAGATCAACTTCAAAGTCAGGTGCACCTTCTTTTGGGGGTAAGTGGGGTGGGGAGGGGGGGAACTTGACGCATATTGGAAAGGACTATTAATTACAGAGACTACAAGAAAGAACAAACAGATTTATCAAACACTGTCAATGACTGCACCTCTGTGGGATGAAACACAACGTTGTCAATCCGAAAGTCACCATGTACTAAGCCAGCTGTGTCCCCTAAGGAATCTTCAAGGGGAATATGTTGTCGCAACCAATCAACCAGCTCTAACATTTTAGGGTTTCTCTTGGACTTGCCCTCGCCAGTAGATAGAAGATATTGTTTGGCCCACCGCTCTACCTGAAGTAGGTCAGAGAATTTATTCACACAACAGAAGAACTCATACGCATGACACTGAAAACTATCTTCAAAGGACAAAGGAGCATAAATCAGACTGCACTTTAAGGGTAATTGAATGATGCAGGGTATATATCTTGTAATATTTTTTGTTTCTTGATTTGGAGTAACAGGTAGGCACACTGTATTACTTGCCTAGCATGACGAATTTCAAGATTTAAGACCAATGCAACGAAAAACTATATCCAAATCTATTTTTCCCAAGAAACATAAGTTTGAGCACCTGTCTCTTACAGTAGTCTTTCCGCTTCCCGTAGTTACCTAAACCGATTGCATCAACATTGGCAGAGTGAACAGAGGCCAGCGCTTGAGAAACCGCACGACATATATCCCTCCTTTTCTTAGGCGATACATCCTAGAATAGATGGAGAGCACTTTTTATCTGGTTAATCTTTCAACCAAATAGAAGCAAGCTACAGAAAACATATAATTTATCGAATTCACAATTTAAGTGATCTTGGAGTATAAGGTTGAATACAGCGTTCATACAGGTAGGTTTGGGTCTATAAATATACGTCCTTCCAGATACTCCATAATGTAAAACGGAGTCCCAATCACACTTGAATCTGTACACAAGCAAAATACTTTGGGGACTGGAACCTGAGTATGAGTACCGAGTGCATGTAGAACCTGAAATGTTAAAATGTCAAACATGAACACAACCAAATATTAACTATCAGAATAAAATAAATGAAGTCCTCTGAAGAGCTGTCTGTATTCAGCAACAACACCATGTAATACAAAAAGTATCATAAGATTCAGAACTATGTGAAGGTCCGACCCACGCCCACCTCCAAGGAAAAGAAAACAACGTGACTAATTGACTGAAAGTAATTATATATAAATCCATCAGAGAAACAGAATTTACAACCTGATACTCTCTCTCAACAGCATGAGCAGATGCCAGCAACTTTCCATGCGGTTTCTTTCTCAACACATATTTCTTAGCAAAAGTTCCTGAATGAGCCTCAATGAGAAAAGTAGGATTCGATTGTCCATGCCCAAACTGATTCACAGGGGAGACAACATTTTTAATATGAAAAACCTTGCAACTACAACTGTGTTAGAAATCGATAAGTGCATAACCGGAACATATGTATATTTTTGAAAATGTAGTGAAAATTTTATTAAAGAATTATACCCAAAGAGTGCAATGGTGAGTAGTACAACTATTTGTAATATGCATCCTATTACAATAGCTACATGTAAAAAAACTAAGGAAACTAATCATCCTATCTACTTCCTCTACATTTTTATTTTTACACTGAAAGGCTAAAAGAGATAAACATCTAGACTTTAAGTTACAAATTTCTCGTTTAGCCTTCAATGGATCTCTGATTTCTTTCTTTCCATATAGTCCAGTATGTAGCCACTTTTATAGTGTTCCACAATTTTTCGTCATTTTTTGTAGTCTTCTCCTGTAGGACACAACGGAAGAGAGACCATATAGATGATACCAATTAGTCAGGATTAAATTTTAGTCATGTTGGCAAAGAGTCCTTTGGTCTTGTTAGAGATTTATACGTGGTGCCAGTAGGAAATGTAGAGAACTTCAAGTGCTAGAGAACTTATTTTGTTTGAATATTGGACTAAGATGGGTTTAAATGAGCAACATAAATAGTGAGATTCTCTTAGGAATGAACCAAATGGAATCGGTTATTACCAGACAGCCGAGAGTATGGCCTACTAATCAATGAAGAGTCTGAAAAGCATGGCTGATCGGAGTATAAATCCCAACAGAGACAAAAACACTAACCTACTACCTGTGTTGGTGGGAGGTAATATGTATCCGATGGAATAGTTGAGGTGTGTGAAAGTTGATCAGACACCGACATAATAAAAACAAAAATTTGAATTGACAGTCACTAGTAATGCATCACAAGTTAAAACTTATCAAATCTCGTTTAGGTAGTTGCATCTCTAAACCAAATGAGGACACCATATTTCAGTGTAATGCCACTCACTCTTAGTATGTTAATATTGTTGCTGGCCAGCAAAAATACATTGCCTATACCAATGGGATGCAAAATAGCCCGCCCATTTCCCAATTCAACCTTTTTTGCACCGCTCAATTCAACACATCTAAAAGTTGCGCTAGGATAGCTGACATGTAACCCAAATTGATCCATCAGAAACCTTGTCCAAATACTTTTATAGGAACTTTCTATTTATTTGACATGTTATATAAAGCCATAAACTTATAAAAAAAAAAAAAAAATCATAAGGTAACTAAACGAACTATCATAAAACGAAAAAAAAAAATTAAACTTGGTAAGAGCTAGATGCTCGTCTTATGAACCATTGTTTAGCTACTTTGAGCCTAAGTAACCTTTGCCTTAACTCAAATCCATTTTGATCCGCCACAAATGTATCTCAACCCGCCCATGTGACACCCCTTACCCATAAGGATAAATTCATCTTCTATTTTCCACATATCTTCCTTGGCCAGTGTTGAGTAATGTGAACATCCTGCTTATGGCAAGGCCCAGAATCGGTTGGGTGGCCCGGGTCGGAGTCGTGATCGAACCTGACGCTTGCGTGGTGGACTTAGTTAAGAAATAAAGTTGTGTCTTTGCTATAAGCTATAGCTTTTAGCATGATGCTAAGCTTTTGACCTTAACAGCCAGTATATTCTAATCTATCAAGCACCTAACTTAAGTATATTATCCATGTGGATAACTTACCAAATCCAGTAAAGCTCAAGACTTTTCTAGCTTTATTGATCATAATTCCCCCTCCAAAAAACAAACTCAAACTTTTTCTTATCAGATACTAATCAAAGTTATACTATAGTTCAATTAGAAAACTCACAAAAAAGTCATTTTTTTCAATTTTCATGATATATGAGCAATCAAAAACACACAACAACAAAAAAAAGTCAATTAGCCAGCAAAAAAACTTTATTATAAACATATATTAATCTCAATTTCGCTATAAGTTAAGAAGCTCAAATAAATAAATAAAAAAAACTAAAATTTTCGATTTCATACCTGAGAAAGAGTGAAATTAGAGATATTTGAAGGGAATCCATGAACATTAGCAGATGCATAGCGAAGAAGAGCTTCAATGTCGAAACTCTGAGCAGGGTCGACCCGTCCGGTAAGATCCGAAGTCCGATTCGCCATCTCAAATCACCGAAGAACTCAAAAGAGAAGATACAAAAGCTTACGCAAGTGACTTTGTAATATCAATTTTGGGATTATCGAGGGCGATGTTATTTTTTTTTTGTTTTACGTGTCATCGTACATTAATAATTTGAATAATAAATTTACGAAAATTTACTATAAAAAGATAAGTACAACATAATATATAATTATTAAATAATATGATAATAACCATACATCACGTCAAATCAATTGTTATATAAATTGAGTTCTATCATCATTTGCTAATTGCTACTAATGGATTTGAATTATATAATCTAATCGTAATAATTAAAATAAATATTATATTTAAACGAAATAATACATTATAAATACAACACGTAACAAACCATCCAAACGAGGTGGTTAATAAAAACTTCTTTTTTTCTTTCAATTTTCTAAAATTTGATTTAATATAATATTTTTCTAATTTTACTGACTTGAACTAAAAACTTTCTGATTAAATATCGAGAAGAATTTTAATCATCCTATCATAATTTATTATGATATATAGGTGTACTTAACAGAATCAATCAATGATTGATGAATAATGTGCATAAATTGAAATATATATTGTATTTTTTTTGTCAAAGAAATATTTTGTATTTTTTCTCAATTATTATTCGACCTTTAAATAATTAAATACATATGTTAATAATAAAATTTCAACTTCTTCCCAAAATAAATTGAGCCAAATATGAAAAGTAATTATTCGAGGAGTAATTTTCAGATTTTTTTTTTATAATAGATAACTTTATTATATTTATATATATTTAAAAAATCGCGATTATTATATATCAATTCCTATTAATATAATATTTTAGATATATTTAATTTTGCATGGTTCCTCACGATGCAAAGTGCTCCAATAAGCCTTGATTCTTGTGGCCTTTTTCAAAGATTCAAAATGATATTTATTCTGTTTTACTTATTTATATATTTATTTATAATTTAATTTGTAAGAAGTCGATTTTTAATTTACTTTTTTATCCTAATAATTTCAGAATTATTCAATCTATTAACGTGGCTAATTATATATTGCTAGTGGCGATAATTAGTGCGTGAAAATATGATTCGTTTAATTTTTTTAAATTTAGATAAAAAGTATAAAATATTTATTCATGATTGGTGTATAATAAGGGTAAGGCAAATCCTCGAAAGATTTTTAAAAAAGTCCCGGCAAACTAATAAATTAAATTAAATGTGATAATCACACTTTAATTTTACTGTATCCCATAGTAAACTGTTTGTCAGTCATCTCTCTCCTTTAAACTATCGCTTGTCACTCTCCCTCTCTCGCACCATCTCTCGTTCGCTATGTAAAATGTGTTTCTATTTGTATAAAGCAAAAAAAAATTGTATATATACATATATTTTCATTCCCCTCTCGCAGATCTCGCTCACCACCCTCGTTTCCATCGCTTATACAAACAGAAACGAAATGTATAAATTGTATTTCTGTTGGTATAAAATGAGAGAAAATTGCATATACACTTGCAAATACATATATCTTCGTCTTATACACTTATAATTATACAATACAAATATTTTCCTGCCTAATTTTCTTTTGTCTTTCTCTCTTTCGTTTTTTATACATACACAAATTATACAATTGATTTGTATGCAACTGCTTTCTTCTATATATGTATAACGAACTATACAATTTGTTTCTTTGTATATGTATGGTGAATTATACATATTTATGTTTGCTATGGAGCGCAATTATGCAAACTTTGTTATAACATACAAATATGAATTTTGTGTTTGCTATTTCTGAAAGTTGTTACGCTTTTGAATCTGTTTTGGCTTAACACATTTTAATCTAAGTAACTTGATCCACCTATTTATTAACTCATTCTATTTTAACTTGTCTAAATTCAGTCCAATCAGTTCATTTGACACTCTGTAAACGGCTATAATTCGAATAAAGCAAAACAAAAATATCAAAATAAAAACAAAGACATCCATTATAAGCAACAACGATAATAGCATACTCAAATATATTCTCAATATTCCATCAATATTCCATAAGGGCATCCATCCATTATGAATATATGAAATACTATATTCTTCATGTTAATAATATTTATAGCCTTTAGAAAATTCATATTACATATTCCTTTCTCTCAAATTTTTAAAAATATATTCAGATTAAAGTATTCAAAGTGGCCTCTTTTTCCAATTATATACTCCAATTTTGCATATGCTAAAATTTAAATATCTATATTATTAATCATTAGAGGAATCAAATAATGAAACTTTTTTATCTTTTCTTCTTAATAGTAATTAATTATTATAAAATTATTTTTATAATATTTACTAAGCTTTTTTTAAAGTAAAAGCATAAATTTTCAAATCGAAAGTTATGACTTATTATTAAGCATAAACGAGTTCAGGATCTAGAATAAATTTAAATGAGTATTTAAAATTATGTATGTGTGTGATATTATTGTATTGACACACGTACACATAATACATGACATGATTCAACTGAATCTGCAGAATCCATTCTAGATCCGCTACAAGCGTTTTTAAGTTTTTTTTGTCGTTCTTTTTTAGTTTCTCAACATTTACACCTTTTGCATTTCTCTATGTATGATGTTATTATGTATTTCACTTTTAAATGATATAGTATCTCCTTTTTTACTTCTATATATATCTCCAATTTACTTCATAAGGTGATAGCTCATGTGAGACTCAATTCAAGAGGGAGTATTGTTGGGGCGTGCGAATAAAATTTCACATGAAATAGATAAAAATTAAAAGAAAAGATGTTATTTAGAGATATTTTTAATAGTGTGAGACTTTTCGAGAAAAAATCATCTTGAATAAGGAGTGTCGAGCTTGAAAGTGATCACGACGTCATGCGTAAGGTTACAATTATAAATCATGATATCGATAAATCAGATGACAAAATCTTATACTAGAAATCAAAATATTATTATATTAGTCAATTGACCTACATATTAAAACTAATAAAAAAAACATTAAAATTGTAGAGAGAAAATCTCCCCATATATAAACAAAAATACTACATTGTGATTGCTATTGTGTTATGTTATGAGAATAAAGATCTTCAATTTATAAATCTCCAAACTTTTCCTTTAAGAAAAAAATAAATCAAATATGAATGAAAATTATATTTTTCTTTGAGGGAAAGTTAAAGTATTTATGGTAATGCTTTGATTTTCCTTCAAGAAAAAAATCAAATAAGATAAGAAAATCAGCGTCAAATCCTAACACGGAGTCGCCTCTAGAGCTGTCAATATGGGCTAGCCTACCTATCAGGGCTAACTCATACAGGCTTTGACATTTTACAGGCTAGACCGGGCTAGCCCATTTTTTTTGTGGACCAGAAAATGGTCGACACAACCCACAACTACGTGAGCTACAGGCTTGTCGGGCCAGTCCACTTTTTAAAAAATTATGTATTTTTTATAATTATTAAATCAAATTATAAATTATAATTTAAAAATATTATCATAAATATCGACAAAACAATATTATATGATGTTAATGTTTTACAAATAAAATTATTTTTATAATATTTACTAAGCTTTTTTTAAAGTAAAAGCATAAATTTTCAAATAGAAATTTAACCTAATTGTTTTGAGTTTGGACTCTCTTTAATTTTAAATTTTAATATTATATTATATTTTTAAATTAATTTTATTGGCCCACGGGCCGAACTTATCGATATTTCTCAAGCTCTTCAAATCAGTAGACTTACTCATATCGAGCTAAAAAACTCTTTTCTTAAATATGCTTCAAAAATCTTAGTCTACGTCTATTAAATCCCGGATTAGGTCAGGTCTGCCCAACGGGCCTAGCCCATTACGGTGAACAATAACTACTAGGAGTAAATTAATTAGAATAAATAAATAATTTTATCTTAAACTTCAATGGAATTTTGAGACAAATTGGAGTATATATATTATTCATATATACTGGTATAGTGTGAACTGAATGGAGGCATGGAGTATATATTAATCATATATACTGTATATATAGTATCTAGCATATATATATATTAATCATATATACTGTATATATAGTATCAATCTAGCATATATATAGAAACGAGTGGTATTTGTCCAGATGAATTAAAAGTAATTAAGTAGTGCAATTATTGGTATAATCTGTCATTAGTCATGTAATCATTATGATAATTAATCCTAGGTTATCAAAAAACATAATATTCCCTAATCAAAAAATTAATAAGATTCATATAACTCCATGATTAGATGCCATATGGATTAGCATTTAATTATTTTCTCTACTTTTTTAATTTAAAGTACCTAAAAAAGAGAAAAGATCATATATATACTTTTAGGAGGGACTTAATTAATCAGTTAATCAGATGCTAAATTCCTCTAATGATGAATTAATTTATTGGGATTAAAGGAATATTAACTAACAAAATAAATGAAGCATAGAAGGAATCTAATTCACATTAACATACACTGTATCTTTTACTCTTTTCATTTTTTATTTATTGAGAAAAAATAATGTTAGGTAAAATTTTACTTAATATTAATTGTTACCACGCCACATGATTATTCTTAATTTTAATTAACATCAATAAGTGTGACAAAGAATAAAGGAATTATATATAGGTTTAGTTGCTATATAGCTAGTCAATATTAATGTATTTTAGTCAAATTAAATTAAACAAAGACTCATGGAATATTAATTTAATTTGCACCGTAAGTATAAGAAACAGAAATTTTATTTCTATTTTATATGAAATAAAAAGGTTATTTTTTAGAACATGTTATAACTCAATTTTGAATTGTATAGCACAAATTACAAAACAATAAATCAGTATGCATATATTATTTGCCTATTTACGCGACATACTTTTTTTATTATCTCAAAAGAATGTCAAATTGTTATATTTTAATTTAAAATTTTTATTCTATCAGCAATGAAATAATTTATGATCGCACATATATTAAAGACTTGTTTTACAGAATAAATTTTAAAAGTTCAATTTTCTTTCTTAATCACTACTATCGCTTGTCAAACAATGTCACATAAATTGAAATCAAAATACATTTAAATTTGTAAAAAAAAAATAATGAGTGATGATTTTGAATTTGGTATAGCAATATTGTACAACCACAATATAAGGTTATTTGCAGAATTAGAAGTACCATGTTTCAATATCTTTAATTAAATATCTCAGATTCGAGTTCTGAAAATAGAATCGCAAGCCCTTTATGCTCTAAAATGAGACTTTCTAGCTCAAATTCAAATTAGTTAGACCTCAAAATAAGTATCAAACACGAGTAAAATCTTAAAAATAAAATGGTAGGCAAACACCATTAAAGATAACACTTCTTTTTTCATTTTGATGCCTATAAATAGGACTCATATCCATTAGTCTTCACAATAAACACAACCAACAAGTCTCTCTTTTCTACTAATAAGCAAAATACCAAACTTCTCACACAAATTTCTTTGTCCAAATCCAAAATTACAATGGCACCAAACAAGAAAAACATATCAAATATAGGCCAAGAAGCCTTTGGTCTTCTTGATGAACAACAACTCTATGCAACAAAGGGAAAAATTAGGTCTCGAGCTCTTCCTTCTCCTTCTGTTGTCGCGGTTAAAACAACAAATCAAAATTACTTTTATTACAATCAATATCAACCGCAAAAATCCCACGTTGTTCAGTTCAAACCAACGGAAGAAAGAGTTATGAATAGTTATGAAGCTATGAACTTACATGGAGGAGTTCTTATTAGTGATTATAATTCCAAGAGAAAACCAAAAGTTATAGGTTATTACTAAGCATAAGCGAGTTTATTAACCAAAGTCAGTAAGTTCAGAATTATGTGTATCGGTGTGTGGTCTTATGATATCGATATGTAAACAAATGGACTTAACTGAATCTGCAGAATCCGCTCTAAATTATACGTATGTATCAACGTCTTGAGTGTGTGTGTTTTTGTTTGTTAACATGTACTTGCACCTTTGCGTTTGTATATATGAATAATATTCTACTTTTAAATGCCAAATATTTGAATGATGTGGATGACAAATATTAGAGTATCCAATTTGCATGTGTTCGAATTAAATAATCCAGATACCTAATGACATATTTTAATATATCAATCATTTATTTACCTTTAATTTGTAACCTATTGATAGTACTTGATTATATTGGAGAGGGAAAAATTAAAATTAAAAATTTGATGGATTTGTCATTTGACCAACCTTTCAAAGCTTATAAACATTGGTGTCTTTATAATTACGCTTCTTTTCGGAAAATATTAATTACGAGAGGTGTATTTTGATTGTTTTATATTTTATATTTAAGATATTATTTTAAAAGATTCTGTTGAAACTCACCTCAGGGCTCGTTCTGAAGAGAGACTTGAGCAAAAACGTCCAGAGACTCAAGTGTTGACTTAGGATTTGTAAGACTTACGTTTAGTGACGGAGTTAGGATTTTCAATAAGGGAGTTCAAAATCTGAAAAATGTACTCACTAAGAATGCCCAACGCTCGGCAGATCATGTGTTAAAATCTTCTGTTAACATTATTGATCCTTAATTCTTGAATAAATAAATGATACTTAATAAAAAATTTAATCTATATAGATAAGAAAATTGAGAGTAACTCAAATAATAAGTTGCAGTATCAGATCTTACTATTTGGTAACACCGTGAAGATGATTATATTTAGTATGCAAAATTTCTTTATAAAATATGTAGCGAAATATAACTTTTTCACTTATTATTGATCTACATGATTTTGTCATGTCTCAAAATTATCATATTTTATATAGTTATTTGAAAGAAATTATATTTTTATTCATGATATAGAGTGATGATTTTATTATAATAGTGGTAAGTTTCATTGATTATTTTCTTTTAGGGGGGTAAATTGTATAATATGATAAAAAATATTTTTAAAAATAATGATTCTTTTATTATTAGAAAGTTAAGATATTAGATTGTTTATATTTGTATAATCATGTTAAAAGTTCTATTTTCTATGAATTTTTTTTAATCATGTTTGTAATTATTTCAAACTGTTGATATAGTTTTATAATTTTGTGTTATTATATTTTTATATCGTAGATTAAAAATTTAAAGATCCATATGGCTCATGCCCCACGAGACTTACCCATCGTTCTATACTAAGTAAAACATTCTGACTCACGCCTCCATCTTTTAAAACACTATTTGAAGATATATTTTTTCTTCATAATTTTACTCTATTTACATGTCATGATTAAAGAGTTTATAGTCTTGAAGATTTATTAGTATTAAGGATAAATTAGAATAAATAACATCCATATGACTCCATGATATTAGAATTTAGATGCCATATGGATTAGCATTTAATTATTTTTCTCTATTTATTTAATTTAAAGTACATAAATTAGTCGGTTATTCAGATGCTTAAGTCCTCTAATGATGAATTAATTTATTTGGATTAAAGGAATATTAACTAACAAATTAAATGACTTAGAAGGAATCTAATTCACACCAACATACAGTGTATATCTATTGCTCTTTTCATCTTTTATTTATTTAGAAAAAATAAATGTTAGGTAAAATTTAGATTTTAATATTAATTGTTACCATACATCTTCCACATGATTATTCTTAATTTTAACATCAACAAGTGTGACAAGAATAAAGGAATTATAGGTTTAATTAGTTGCTATATAGCTAGTCAATATTACTATTTTTGGTCAAATTAAATTAAACAAAGACTCGTGGAATATTTAATTTGCACAGGATATATATACATGTAGTAAGTATTTCAAATAACAATATACTAATATGAATTTACGAGTGAAATTCGAAAAAGAAAATTATAAATATATATAAATTTCATCTCTTTTTTATAAGAAATAAAAGTTATTTTCGATAACGTTTGAAAATAAGAATCACCTCTGTCATTATTTCAACTCAATTTTTGAATTGAATGGTATAAATCAATATACATATACAATTTACATATTTAGTCGGCACATTTTTCGTACGGTCTCAGAATATAATGTCTTTATATTTAAAATAATTTATTTTAAAAAAATTATTTTACCTTTAATAAGATGATTGGTATGTATAGTTGTACAATTTTTTAAGATTATTTGAGTGAATATATTTCAAAAAAGTCTTATATTTTTTCTTAATAAACTCTATTATTAGTCAAATAATATCGCATAAATTGTAAAGAAAAAACATTTAAATTTGTAAAAGCTTATGAAAGATGATTTTGATTTGGTACGGCATGCAATACTATACGATTACAGTATATCAGGTTATTGTGAAATGATAAGTATCATCTTTCAAATTCTCTAATCAAATAACTTAGATTCGAATTCTGAGAATAGAATCGTAACACTCCAAAGTAGAACTTTAATCTGACTCAAAAATAAATATTCAGTCAATCAAATCCCGAAACAAATATCGAATATGAGTAAAATTCAAAAAAAAAAAAAAAGGTAGGCAAACACCATTAAGATAACACTTACTTTAAAATTTTCCCTTTTTTGATGTATATAAATAGGTTACCTATCCATTAACCCTCACAATAAACACAACCAACAAGTCTCTCCTTTCTACTAAAATTTTGCATCCAAAACTCAAAAATACAATGGCACCAAACAAGAAAAACATATCAAATATAGGCCAAGAAGCCTTTAGTCTTCTTGATGAACAACTCTATGCAACAAAGGGACAAATTAGGTCTCGAGCTCCTCCTCCGCCTCCTCCTCCTTCTTCTGTTGTTAAAACAACAAATCTAAATTACTTTTATTATAACCAGTATCAACCACAAAAATCTCATGTTGTTCAATTCAAACCAATCGAAGAAAGAGTTATGAATAGTTATGAAGCTGTGAAGTTCTATGGAGGGGTTCTTGTTTGTGATTATTCCAAGAGAAAACCAAAAGTTATGACTTATTACTAAGTACAACGAGTTTAGAAATCAGAGTCAGTGAGTTCAAAAATATGTGTGTGGTTTAATTGTATCGATACATAATAACCTCAACTCAATCTGCAGAATCTGCTCTGGATCCGTCTCTGAATTCAGAATTAGTATGTCTTTTTTTTGTTTGTTTGCATGTATGGTCGATGAGGTTGTAACTTTTACGTGTATGAGTGATGTTATCATGTTATATATTTCAATTTTAAATAAGCTATGTTCCCTTTTCTTCTTCTTTTTTCCTTATTTTTTGTCATATTTACCCTATATAGGTGTTTCTTTTTGTATGAATTTAAATATGTTAGAATATAAGCAGACACTATAATAAAAGGAAAAAAATATATTAGGCGAAAATAATAACACAACTTTCAACATTCAATTAAGATAAAGTTTTTTATAAATCATTAGCAAGCACTCCCCATTCATGTTTACTTCTCGTATTATTATCCGGAAGTGGATTGGAAATTACTTAAGTAACAATAATAAGAAAATATGTAAACTGTGATAAATTATCTCTTGATTTTTTAAACTGAACAAGTTAAATAAGATTTCATTTTTTTAGTATTCTAGACCAGAAATCCTATCGAAAGTTAATCATGATGATAATTAATCCTAGGATATCGAAAAATATAATATTGCCTAGAAAACAATTAGTAATAATTATATCCACATAACTCCATAATAGATTCCAAAGGAGTTTGATACTAATTAATTAAATTTTTTTCCTTTTTTTCTAATTTATATTTGTATTTATAAAGTATATAAAAGGGAGATTGGAAAGATCATTTATACTTTTAAGAGGAACGTACTTAATTAATTAATTAGTAGTTAATCATATGTTGAATTAATTTATATTTAGTTTGGATTGAAGGAATATTAACTTAACATATATGAAGCTAAGAAGGAATCTAATTCACAGCAACATACAAATTGCTATATCTTAATTTTGCTCTCTTTTATTTTTTTTATAGATATTAAAAAATCAACATATATATGAATTGTAGGAACATATATTTATTTTTTAATAATAGTGTGACATAATTTATTGAAAATCTCATTGATTTAGTTTAAAGAGAACATTATCCTAACATGTTAAGATTGCATTTTTAGATGATTTAGCTCATGATATTTAACGAGATGAGTATGAATATGACGATAATTATATGTGAGGTTTTATTTACTATATATCTGTCGTTATTAATAATTTGGAGATGTACACGTCAAAAGAAGTTTGTGTTATGAACTTTGATGATCATAAATAATGACGCTATGCCATACGTTAACCTATGAATCTTGGTGATAAACATTGTGAAACTTAATTTGACGAAAAAATTGTTAAGTATTCAGATAAAAAATCTCACATCAATAATTAGAAAGAAAAATACTTATGAAGTATAGAAAATCCTTTAGGAGAAAGTCACATAAGCTTTATTAAAAAGTGTATTGAACTAAATTTAGCCCAACATTACATCAATTTGAATATAAATTTTTTATAGCATGGTTGAAATGCTATATATCTTCAACAACAACAACAAAAATATTAATTAAAAAAGGAACCAAATCATATAGGCTTCATTTTAATTAATTAATTAATTAAGCATAAAGATTTGGATTTTGAATTAAGTAGGTTTCAACAGTTTTATAAATTCCCATAGCACTATCTTTTCCATCTTTAATATCTTCTTCTTTGGCAAAAAAATCACCAATTCCATGATAATTTGTTGTCATTTTGCATATACATCCTCCAATATTAATTTTGGATTCTTCAATTTTTATTTCATATGAAATAAAATCAAGATTTTGTCCCAATGGATCCCCTTCAATCATTGTGTATTTACACACCATATTTTCTTTATCTAATTCATCTATTCTATGTTTCACAAACTCAAAAGGGTTACCTGCAAATTAAACCAAAAAAAAAAAAATCAACAACAATATACTTGTGAAATTTCGGGTCTGAAGAACGAAGAGGATAGTGTGTATGCAGTTTTACCTCTATCCTTTGTAAAATTAGGAAAATTTAAACCAAAACAAGTCATTATGGAAATTAAAGTATTACATGTATAACCAAGAGATTATGAGAAAAGTTGGGTATAATTAATTTCCTTAAAGCTTTATTCGAGGAGTTATTTATCTGTTTGGTACGACAAAAGTTATTTTTTAAAAGAAAAAGTTTTTTCATTAAGAAAGTCTTTTTTCGATGTTGATCGATGACATTAATTAATGTTCATCTAAGAAAGAAAATAACTTCCCATACTTATGGGCGAAATTCATTTTTCAAGAAAATATTTTTCACAAAAAATATTTTATTTTCGATTGCCAAAAAGAATTTGACATATGTATGCCCAAATATCTTGAACCAAAGTTCCTAATAAAGTTATAGAAGAACTTAAAATATATATATATATATACAAACTATTAATTCGAATTCAGGATATGAAAAAGAATCATGATAAAAAGCATCTCTCTCTTCAATATACTTTATACAACGCGAATCCAAATTAATTGAATCTCAATAAAGATACGATACTCGTTCAAAAAATCCAAAAAGAAAAATAAAAGATGATATACACTAACCTTTTGTGAAGTTTACTTGTTCAATACTTCCATCTCCACCATCTCCTTGTAATAAAACAACACTTTCAACAAATTGAGGCAATAATTTTGGTATTAAGGATTTTGAATCCAAAATCAAAGCCTTAAATAAACGAATTGGTGTTATAGGGGAATTAATTTCTTCAGTAAAAGTTGTAACACCCATAATGATTATGAATAATCAAATTTTGGTCTATTAAAACTAAAAGTTTAATTAGTGGCTACAATTAGAAATTAATTATTTGTGCTGATATTGTATGTAATTATGGTTAATTGGCATATATATAGGTTGGAATTTTTTAATTTTTTTTTTAAAAAAAGGTCAATTTTCTATTTGGAATTTAAAATTCTATATTGAATAAAACACATGGGCTGCATTATATTTTTGGACTTAATTTTGGTCTAAGAGGAATTGAATTGTATTTGTTTAATTTTTCAGTCTTATTTTGGAGCCAAAAGTTTTAATGAGTTGGTAGGTGATTTTTTCTTTAGTCTTTTAGAAAAAATATATATATTCTTTACTGGTTAAAAGGTTAAAATATGAAAATCGAAGTTTAAATTTCAACGAAAAGCTAGAAACGAAAATAAAAATAGATATTTCTTTACGTCTATTCAGAAAAGAATTAATTTTGTATGTTTATGTCTTTTAATATGCAAAATTACTCAGTATATGTATGTTGATAAAAGATAATAATAAATATGTGCAAGCTGAATGAGACGTTATTAAAAAAAAGTTTAAATTTGAGTTTTTTAAACGAAAAGAAGAAATTAAATAAAAAGGAATATACAAAATTTGACTGTTGAATTATTTTTTAAAATTATATTTTATAAATGTTGCTTTACAATGTCATTGTCCAATATGGGAATGGACCTACTTATTAATAGTCCAATGTTGAATGAAGAACCACAAAATTTGAGAAGTGAAATAGGAATTGAGTTTCTATTTTAAATAAAATAATAAATATATAATTCCAATTTAATTATTGAAGGTGATTTAACTAATAATTATTATTTTAAAATTTTATTTCTTTTATGTATACAATTGAAATGAATAAAAAAGAATTCTCACATATATATTTGGTTTATAAAACATGATCAAGCATACATGTAAGGGTAAAAGCGGAGACATGATTTGATGTTTAATTAATTGATTTGAAAATCTATTTTTTAAAAGTTCGTAGGTTTTAAATTAAAATTTTATCTATATTTGATAATTTTTTTATTACAAGCATAAGGTCATGTCCGACGTCGTTCGACCGTCTGTGCTGTCCAAAGGCGATGATGGCATGCCACGCCCGATATCGGTCGACCGTGTGTGTTTCCCAAAGGCGATGATGGCATGGCGGATGTTGCTTTTAGGACTCTGCCGGCACCTTATGAGAAATCAAAGTTTTTGGGTTCCGGGGGGAGTATGGTCGCAAGGCTGAAACATAAAGGAATTGACGGAAGGGCACCACCAGGAGTGGACTTATCCCAATCTAAAATTAAACCATATTAGCTTCGCTACTACCCGAGAAGCATGTTAAAGATATAATATATTGACATATTTTCTCTAATAGTTTAAAATTTTTATACAAGGCGTGACCATAATTCAAGAAATCTTTCTTCAAAATAATTTTTAAACTATAATCGATTATAAAAAAATTGCATGTATAAAATTATTATGTAAGTATATTTACGTCACTAAATTACTTGACTCTTCTAAATAGGGACAGAGCAAGGTAGAACTAAGGGGTTTAGATGAAAATTTTCTATCATTTATAAATAATTAATATGTTTTAGCATATATAATAAATGTTGATTTTTTTTTAAAAAAAATCCTTTATATATTTACTTTTTATATTTTATCATCATTAATAAAAAAATTTAACTCCGATACCGATTTCGCACAAGCATGTCATGTCTCATGTTTGGTAGAGTTTACACAAAGATAGGACAATATTTATTGAGCCGACACTTTTTTTTTTCTTCATATGAACACGTTTACGATATAAATATATAATAAATTATAGGAATGTTGGAAATTTTTTTATTTTTTTTATTAATATTTTCAATGTGTTGTATATGTTTTTATATGAAACTTACAATAACGTCAAAACTATTATATATGAACACATAATTTTAATTGTACAACAAATTTAGTGATAAAAATTCTAAAAGTCACATTCAACGCACACCTAAAGATAGAGGACAATATATAATATAAATATATGTACATTGGACGTTAGTCGATAAGTACATAATATATGTAATAGTCGGTGGAAGGGTGAAAAGGTCACCATTACTAAGGATCCCTATAATATAATATAGGTAGGGTTCGCCTCTTCCCGTTATTATACTTAGGGTTATCATTTTCTGAAAGCGCTGTAGAATCACCTACCTAACACTTTGTTGGGATAATTATTACATATTGTTTCATAATGTATCGTATCGTACTGCATTATTTGCTAATGAATACGATATATAAATAGATTGTATCGTTCGTCGTCGTTACATAATGTTGCACATCCATAATTGAAATATGATAAACTTACAAGAAACTAGGGTACAGAGTAGAGCTACTATGAAAACGTAGTGCATATCATAAAATAGAATTATTAAATAATAAGTAAAGATAAAATTAGAAGAAAAATATTACAGTAAAAGTGTAATCATATCAAATCGATCGTTACACAAAATGAGTCTTTTCGTTGTCACTTTACGATGGATTTAAACAACATGTTACCATAAAATATAAGTAACAGTTAAAAGGCAAACTCCACTACAGGACCGGGAGAAGAAATAGTCGTGGGGAAGAGTTTGCAACAAAATCAATTGAATAGCTAGAGAAGCCCGATAAGCCTATCGATTCAATAAACATTATATTTAAACTAATAGTACAATACAATATAACGAATAACAACCATCCAAATAATAAGATGTAAATATTTTTGATCGATCGGTCAAATGTATAACTAGCTTATTGTTGTTACTTGAGTTATGAGGTCCAACTAATCAATTCTGGGCCTCATTCATTGGGCCCTCAGCCCGCGTTCTAAGCTGACAGACCAATTAAAGCCTGCTATTTGTGGGCCCTGAAAGCCCATTTAGTTGGCCCACATTGTCACACCAAAGTACAATTCAATTTCACCTCTTTATTGATGGTCAATTTTAAATTTTAAAATAGAATTTATTAATAATAAACCTAATTTTAATATGCAGTCATTATCTAATTAATTACATGAATTTATATATATATAATGAACATGTTTCAACCATGATTTAAATAGAAAATAATCACGTAAATTACTTGTATATCTTCCCAAAAATCAATTGCAAAAAAATATTTGATTGTTAATCTAAAAATACATATATTTAGAAAAATAGGGATCAGTAGCTAATTAGAGTTATACATGTATTAATAATATAAGGACTAGTTATGAGTGAGTATATGTATAAGTTTATCCATACATTAGTTATTCCATATTCTATTCTGCATAAAATAAACACAGATTCACTCATAATTTATTATGTGGATTTTCGAATTATCAAAAAAATATCGTATTAATTTTATATATGAATTTTTTTTATTTACGTACCAAACACTGTATAAACTATATAAAAAATAACATATGAATAACTCGAATATTATTCGGCTACTAAACGACCCCTAAAAGATTATATGGCAACAATAATTGCCCCTTGACAACAAGTTTTAAACATGCATACCAAATAATATAATATTTATAAATTATAAAATTAAATATTTCAATTTCAATACGATAACTATACCATGTCCATCCCTAGTTTGTGGGTAGAGGGTGGAGATATATATTTTAGTGTATGGTGAATACAATAAAACATGTCTATTTCTAGTGATGGTCCACTTTATGGACATTTTTTTAGTCGATGGTCTAGATTTATATATTGTTGATATTTTTAGAAAAAATTATTTTGAATAAACGATTTATTTTATTATATTTTTTCAAAACATCTTATCATTTAAAAAATATTATTATTTTTTTAATTTCCTCACCCTTTCTCTTATTCTTGAATATATCACTCTTACGTAATTTATCAAAATGCAATGTATTGTAAATTTAAATACTCCCTACTTTTCGAATATTTTCTTTATTTCTATTTTCTATTTTATTCATACTACTTTCATTAATTACTTGCATATAATATAATATTTTGAATAATACAATGTTTTGAATACTTTGGTTTTTTGACATTAAGTATATATGTAGAATTGTGTAAAAAATATATAAATCAAATACTAAGTTAATTATGTTTCAAACTATACTAAATATTGAATAATACAATTATGAAATTAGAGGATAAAAATAGATTATTAATGTGACATACTCCTATTTTTCAATCTTTGTAATGGGAGTTTTTGTTTTACAATAATTTTTTATAGTTTTCTTAAACATTATGCATTATTAATGATCGTGTCTTATGATACATTATGTATACTTTTTCAACATATATAATTTATTTCATTTTAAAAAAAATATTATATATTCCAATATTTAGTAAAATCAGATAATTTGATCCTTATACTCCGAATCGTTTTGTATAATAAGGGATGAATTTTTTATTATTTTTTTTTGTATTGGTACATGGAGAAAGTGAATGAAACTCCTTATTTTTCACCCGATATTCAATACTCGTTTTATAATTCAATTAATTTGAATTCGACCTTCGCACGAAAAATCTTACTCTAATAATGAAGCATTCTATTACGACGTTATATTCAGAACTCGTATTCGAGACCTATAAGTTTATTGTCTACATGATTGATTAGTCAATGCTCTAGAGTCTAGAGTATAATGATGAGATTTTAGTATAGTGGGCCTACAAATGGGCCCATCTCAAGGTACTCTTGGGCCACTTGGCCCTATTATAATTTCGGCTAGTTTTGAATCTTTACAATTGTTATGGGCCCATTAACCTACCATTTGCCCATACCGCCACGTGTCCATCCCTATTTTGTGTTTGATTAATAAAAAAAATTTAAAATGTTAATTTGATTTCCGAATAATTTCAGAGGCTTCCCTTCATGTTTAATTTCATAACATGATCTTTATTTTTATTTGTAATATTACGTTTTTTCATTTCTTATTTTGATTTTAATAGCTTATCAATTTGACTAATCGTAGAATTAAAAGGTATCAAAATAACTCTCTTCAGTATATAGTTATAATCTAAATTTTGTGATTCGAGTATTGTAGAGTTTCTAAAAATAATTCTGATATTATGTAATTTATTTTTTATATAGGATTTGAAGAACTCGATTAGATAAATCAAGAATAGTCAATACGCATATATTATATAGTTTTTTTTTTTTTTAATAGCATTTTTGTTGTGTTAGCTGACAAACGCACGCATATGCAATTTCTCCACTATCCAAAAGCTTTTGGTGTAGTTTTTGGTGTTTGGGGATGTTGACATTTTGATCAATAATATATATAATTTATTTATTTTGTGTCGTTTTAAAATTATTTAAATATAGTTTTTTCGTAATTTATATAGTTTCTCAATCTTTTCAGTTATTAATATGCGATATTAAATACAATTTGTTTGGATAATTGTTATACATATCATATCTGTATTGTTATTTGAATAATACTGTTTTACGATTTGTATTGTATTGTTACATTCATTGTTATATAATGATGAATTGTTTTGATTTATACAATAAATGATATGACGTGGTACGTCGCAATGTTATCTTATTTTTGTTCTAGTCATTTTACATTTACTTATTTTATTTTTTAATACAATTTTTTTTATAATTATTTATTTTTATTCTACATTTCTTTATAACGTTGTAGGTTATTGATATGTGATTTAATGTATTGATTAAAGACGATATTATCTAGTTATATTTATCAATACAATACAACATAAAATACTATGAAACGACACATAATAATACATGTTGTCTATCGACTACGTCTTGGCCTTGAATCACCCTCCGTGGACGAATTTAGCGGAGGAGCCCTTAGATTTTCGGGGCATTGGACTCTCACCAATGTTTGCGTTACTCAATCCTATCAACGAAGTACAAGTCATTAATTAGATGTTTACTATACGATATATCATCAAGATGTGTAATGAGATGATTGAAACATTTTTATTCAGTTACCTTTTTGATAAGAAGAGCGGTAACCTTTTGGTGAACGTATCCAATACAATTTAAATTAATCGAATCAATAAATTTCAAAAGTAAATTTTTAAAAAAACATATATATATTTTTTAATTTTGGCGTGAAGGTTCACTGCCACACATATTTGTTTTGTCCTTAAAAGCATATAAACATTTCATAAAAAGCTAAGCCCTCAGACTCCTTTACGACTTCACTAATTAATTAAATTTATTAAAGTGAATTTTATTAAAAGATGAGAAGAAATATAATAAATTAAAATTAAAAGTGAAAAAAAATAATATTTTTTTTCACCTCATTATAGTTTTAACTGAAATATGCTGACGTGGACGTCTATGAAAACAGGCTTTTTTTGGGTATTTTATGGGAATTAATTCTTTTATAGTTATTTTTTTACTTTACTCATTGGAATTGAGAATATACTGTTGATTTTATTTTTTGCTACTATTATTTTTTATACTTCGGTTATCTTATTATTTTATTATTATTATGATTTCTTATTACTTCTTTCAATATTTGTTGTCTTTCTTTTTTTATATTCTTTTATAAATCGAGTTTTATGAATTGAGATTTTAAAAAATATAACTTTTTTATCTTCGTAAGTTTGAAGAAATAATTTTGTGTACACACTATTTTTTCATATTTTATAAACGAAATTTCACTAGGTAAATTGTTATTTTTGGTATAAATATTCTTGTTTTGGAAGTATTATATATATCTTCAATAATGAAGTAATCTATCTGTTTTAATTTAATTTTTTATTTTAGAGTTCATTTTAAGAAAACATTTCTTATTGCTTTAGAATATAACTCTTTAATTTTAAGTTTTCATATAAATTATTTATAATCATATAATTATAGAGATATTGATTCTAATTTCTTTATATTTAAGATCATAAATTTTAAAAATATATTTTATTAAATTTTTATATTAAATTAAAACTAGATAATCAAATTAAAATCGATAAGGTAATAACACTAGAACTATTCATCAAAGTGACATCATATAACGAAGTTGGTTTCAACTTTATTTATGGGCTATTATTTTATTAATATTAATTAAATATTTTATTCGTAAAATAAGAAAAAGAAAAGAAGTTAGTTATCAACAGTTGCTAAATTAATATTATGTAAATGAAATTAACAATTGTTTATGTGGTATTAATTAGCTGTGATTTTGCTATTAGAATCAGATAAACAATCAAAATGGATTTGTCAAATCAGAGACAGCTAATAAATTATTTTATTAGGATGAAAAAAATATTTTTTTTTTCAATTCAATGTCATTGTAGACCATAGTGTTAATTAATTTCCTTATTTATTCTATTACTATCTTTATTTTATTATTGTTTTGCTATATAATATAGAGTTATGGACCATGAAGGTATTAATTAAAATAATAAAAAGAAGTCTGAGGAGATGTCACAACATGCAAAAGTAAATAAAAACTCACTTGTTATTCGATATTGATATTAAAGTCTGATTAAATTTAAATTCATATATTGTATGATCTATTTTTAAAATCGATACTTTCAAATATAATTTTACTATCAGAACGAAAGAAATTTTAATCACTTCGCACAGAATGCGATATTGCTATGAAGTATTATTTAAATAATTATTTGTAGAAATGATTAATTGTTTGTTACAAATAACCCACGTTACAAAATCTTTATATTATTGATTAAAGTTGTTTAATTTTTTATTTTTTTTAAAATAATTTGAAGAAAAAAAAAGATGTAATAAGAACCAACCTACAAGTTTGACTTAGAGACATGTTACTAAGTAATTAATGAGATCAAGATGGAATCAAGTGCTTAACAATAATTTAAACCTAATTAACTAATTCAACTTACTCTTAACAACTACAATGAAAAAAAAAACTTATTTAGGAAAAAAATAGACTCTATAATTAGATGAACTAAAAAAAGATTTTGAAAATAAAGTGCATTTTTGGAAGTTCCTATTTCATTTTTTTCCTAATAAAAATTACAACCCCCTTATTAATTGATTTAAATAATACAACAAAATTTACTCTATCAATTAAACTATAGATTCACTTTGACACAATATTTTCCTTCAAATAAAAATATGACTTTTTTTTCCTATATTAAAATACTTTCACAATAGCAGATTCAAAATTTAAACTTAATAAATTTCAATAATTATTTTAAATGAACATATAAATATAAAATCTAAACATATACTAAATTCAAGTAAATCATAAGTTAAAAACACATAAATATTTATTAATTTTACGAAATACCTGTTACCCTGACATGGTAATATAGTTTTAATTAGATAATCTTTTAGACAATGGTCTATTATTAATAAATAAATAAATTATTACTCCATTATGATTTTAAAAATACAAAAAATAATTTTAGCTGGTGTGGGGTTATTTAAGCTCATATATGAGCTGGATCCACACTCAATGGAAAAGACCCCACAATAATTTATTACTATAAAAATTATTATTATTATTATTATTTTTAAAAAAAATATAAAATTGGTAGTAATAATATTTTTTATTTTTAATAATATAAACAAGATAAACCAAAAAAAAAATAAAAAAAAAAATTGACAACTCCAAGCACAAACACCCATGTTCTTCATACCAAAAAAAAAATTAGTATATATATATATAAATTTATTAAATCTCATCCTCTTGTTACCTCTTTTTGTTCTTCTCTTCCTCTTAGAGCCAAAAATAAAAATTAAAAAATTTATATAAATTTTATATAAAATTCTCCTTGTCTCTCTCTTGAATTTTTTTTTCAATATGATTCCTTATGGATGTACCAATTAAGATATGTACTACTAACTTTTAAGATACTTTTGTTCTTGTTTTTGGGTATTTTTTATTTATTTTTTTACTTTATTTTTATGTAAATTTGTTGAAAAAATTTCAAAATTTTGAAGAAAGTATGAATCTTGGTGTTGGGTCAGTGGTGAAAACCATGTCTGGTGCTAGTTGTAGTGTTTCTTGGAAATCCGGTGGTAGTGATAAAGTTTCCGACCAGTTTCCGGCAGGTTTAAGAGTACTTGTTGTAGATGATGATCCTACTTGTTTAAGGATCTTGGAGAAGATGCTTAGGAATTGTCACTATGAAGGTACTAAAAAAAATCATTTTTTTTATGTTGTGTAGATTATGTGTTTTGTAAATCAAGAATGGTGCTTTAGATGTTTTTTTCAAGAGTTGACCTTCTTATTGGTGCTTGTTTGTTAGTAAAGTTTAAATCTTTGATGTTTTTTTTGGCTTTTTTATGTTGAGTTTGAGTATGATTGATGTGTTGAATTTGATTTTTATGAGATTTGGAAATGATAAGTTAGGAATTCCTGATGGAAAGATTGGATCTCATGTGGAAACTTCTCTTTTTGCTTCTTGGTTTATTAAAGTTGATGTGTTTCTGTTGTTCCTTAGTGGATGTGTTTTTTTTAGTTAATTTAGTTGGTTTCTTTGGATTTGATTGATAGGATTAACTAATATAGAGTATGATTAATGTATAAGATTTGATTTTTCATGAGATTTGGAAATGATAAGTTGGAATTTTATGATTGAAAGAAGAGTTCTTTTTTGGTTCTCCTATTGACCTTCTCTTTATGTTCCTTAGTTTATTGAAGTTCGAGCGTTTTTTGTTCGTTTATCGATTTATGTTGAATCTGAGCTAATGGAGAGGATAGTGGATGTGTATTTTGCTTAATTTGGTTGGTTTCTTTGGATTTGAAGGATAGGATAAATCAATAGAGAATATGATTGATGTATAGGATTTGATTTTCATGAGCTTTGGAAATGATAAGTTGGAATTTTATGATTTTTTTTGGTTCTCTTATTGACCTTCTCTTTATGTTCCTTAGTTTATTGAAGCTCCAGTCTTTGTTGTTCGTTTTTTTATCGTTTTATGTTGAATTTGAGCTAGTGGGGAGGATAGTGGATGTGTTTTTTACTTAATTTGGTTGGTTTCTTTGGATTTGAAGGATAGGATAAATCAATAGAGAGTATGATTGATGTATAGGATTTGATTTTCATGAGATTTGGAAATGATAAGTTGGGAATTCATGATTGAAAGAAGAACTCTTTTTGGATCTCGTATTGACTTTCTCTTGGTGCTCCTTGGTTTATTAAATTCCATGTTCTTCTTTTTCTTGTTTTATGTTGAATTTGAGTTTTGGAGAGGATAGATGACGTGTTTTTGTGCTTATTTAGGTTGGTTTCTTTGGAGTGCAAAGGCGTGTAGGATTAAGGATTGTATAAGTCAATAAAGAGTATGATTGATATAAGTTTTGATTTTCACGAGATTTGGAAATGATAGGTTGGGAAATTTCATGAAGAAAGAAGATTTGTTGTTGGATCTCCTATTTACATGTTTATTAGGAACCTTAACTTCCTCAATTAACTTTTAGGGGTCATTTGGTATGAGGGATAATAGTCTCGAGATAAAATGTAAGATTATTTTGTGTTTGGTTAAGGGTCCGGGATTATATAGTATAATGATGGGAGTTAGTCCAAACGACCCCTTAGGGTCAAGTCAAGTTACGTCATTTATGACCTTGGTCTGAAATAGTGTGTTTCAGGCTTCTGAGAACTTGTTGTTTTTTGTTGTTATTGTCTAATTTGTTTCTGCTCACAATTTATTCTAATTTTATGATTCTTCCAGTCACAAAGTCTAATCGAGCGGAGCTTGCATTATCAATGCTCCGAGAAAACAGAAATGGTTTTGACATCGTTATAAGTGATGTACACATGCCAGACATGGATGGTTTCAAACTTCTTGAGCATGTTGGTCTGGAAATGGACCTGCCTGTTATAAGTGAGTATCTCGTTTCCTTTAGTTAAAACTGTATTATTAATTTTTCAAGTTTTGGAACTGCTGAATGCTGATAGCGTACTAAGTGATGGTATCTGATCTCCGATTTGTCATTGGCTAGTGATGTCTGCGGATGACAGTAAGGATGTTGTTATGAAAGGTGTTACTCATGGTGCATGTGATTATCTGATCAAACCGGTGCGTATTGAGGCTTTGAAGAACATTTGGCAGCATGTGATTCGTAAAAAGAAGCACGAATGGAAGGACAGAGATTTTGATCAATCAACAAGCGTGGAAGATGGAGATCAACAGCAGAAACCTCCAGAAGATGTTGATTATTCATCTTCAGCTAATGAAGGGAACTGGAAAAGCTCAAAGAGAAGAAAGGAGGAGGAAGATGAAACTGAAGAAAGGGATGATTCATCTACATTAAAGAAGCCACGGGTGGTTTGGTCGGTGGAGCTTCATCAACAGTTTGTACAAGCTGTCAACCAACTTGGAATTGACAGTATGCTTCTCTAGCCTATTTCTTTACCTTAATATTTCTATGTGCTTCCATATTGCTTGGAACTTGGGGTATTTCAGGTCTAGGGGAGTATATGCCTATTTATGATCTTTAAACCAGAAAGGAGTTCTTCCTAGCTCTGCTAACCTTGTGGCTTAACCAACTTGATGAACAAATTGAAATAGATGGAGTACTTACTATTTTGCTAATGTTCTGTCTTTTCTTACATTACCAGTTTCAGAAAAAAAAATGTAATTCTTTTCTTTTCTCTCTTTTTTTGGATTTTTGGTGTTCATACCTGCTACCTCTACTAGCACAAGTACCGTGTTACTCTGCTCACCACGATTTAGGTACATGTTAAGATTTTACCTAGTGTTTTGCGTCTCTACTGGGATTTGAACCCTAGTTTTATTGCAGTTCCTTATTACTCTCAACCATCGCCGATAAAATAAAATGTTCAAGATTCTATAATTCCTGGATATGATTGGAGGTTGTTTGACTTGGTGGTATCGGTAGTTGGTATCACAAGATTAACGTTCATTTCATTTCTCTTGGGTGTCCTTAATATTTGATAGTTCTCTAAATTTTTGTGTGAGGTTCAGTTCAACATATACAACTTTTCTTCAACCAAATTGCGTAGTCTAACTGTATTGCATTGTCTATTACCTTAGAAATGGGTTCTGCTGAATAAGAAAAGATTGTTTGCCTATATTCTAGATACTAACTCGTATATTCTTCGTTGCTGATTCTGGCTATGATTTCAGAGGCTGTTCCCAAGAAAATTCTCGAGCTGATGAATGTTCCTGGGCTAACCAGAGAAAATGTTGCTAGCCACCTACAGGTCTTGAGCAACTTTACTTCTTCCGTTTTCAAGAATATATGGTTTCATGCACAATTAGTTGATTAGTGGAACACTTCATGTTTGTTTTGTAACATGTAGTTGATAATATTTCTTTAGTTTCTTTATGATGTGCTTATTGGTGGTAATCATGTACTGCAGAAATATCGGCTGTACCTAAGGAGGTTGAGCGGTGTATCACAGCATCAGAATGGACTGAATAACTCGTTCATGGGGCACCCGGAAGCAACATATGGGACAATGACTTCTTTCAATGGGCTAGAGCTTCAAGCTTTAGCTGCCACCGGTCAACTACCCGCACAAAGTCTTGCTACCCTCCAGGCGGCTGCATTAGGTAGGTCTGCGACAAAATCTGCCATATCGATGCCTCTAGTAGATCAAAGAAACCTTTTCAGCTTTGAAAATCCAAAGTTAAGATTTCCCGAGGGACAACAACCATTAAATAATAGCAATAAGCAAATTAACTTGCTTCATGGGATCCCAACTACCATGGAACCGAAGCAGCTGGCTGATTTGCACCAGTCCTCACAGTCCTTTGTGGCTATGAATATGCAAGGGAATGCTAGAATGCAACAAAACAACGCTCTACTAATGCATATGTCTCAACAACAACAACAATCGTCTAGGGCTCAAATGCTAAATGAAACCAATAATGGTCAAGTTTCAAGGCCGCCATTGTCCATTTCACAACCTGCTGCAGTCTTATCACGAAATAGCATTGTTGACAACGTACGAGGGCCAATTTACAATCCAGTGTCCCAGACATCTTCAATGGTAGATTTCTCGCTGAATCAAACTACAGAGTTGCAAAACAACAGTTTTCCTCTTGTGAGTAGTAATTCAGGGATGTCAACTCTGACATCTAAAAGATTGCTTCAGGAAGAAGTTAACTCTGATATTAAAGGATCTAGAGGATTCCCTCCTGGTTACGATATATTTGAAGAGTTGCATCAGCAAAAAACGCAGGATTGGGGTTTACCGAATATCGGATCAAACTTCGGCGCCTCTGATCATTCAAGTATACCAGGAACTCTAGATGTCTCACCGTCCATGTTAGTTCAACAAGGTATTTCTTCAATGAAGAAGAATGGACCAAATGGAATTGCTCCTATGGGTGGACCGCAACTTAACCTATTTTCTGGCGGAAATTTGCTTCCTGTTAAAGCTGAACAACTTCCTGATACGAGCTATCAAAATACATTTTTCCCGGAGCAATTTGGACAGGATGATCTCATGAGTGCCCTTCTGAAGCAGGTTAGTTCGTGTTCTTATCCGTAGTGTAGCTTGCTTCAGAATCTTGGTTTTACTGATGCCATTCTAATATTTGCTAATTTGCATTTTATGAAATTTCCAACAGCAAGAAAGTGTCGGACAAGTTGAAACTGAATTTGGCTTTGATGGATATTCACCATTGGACAATCTTCCTGTGTAAGACGCGAAAAGAGCGTAGTTGCTGTAAGCTTACGCTTTGTAACATATAATTCAGAGTCACTAGTGTACATAGTTGTTTTTGCAGCTGAAACATTGACTTCTGTGAACAAAAACGATGGAGTTTCAGCTCGTCATTCAATTCTTGATGTTGGATTCTGGTCTGGCTGCATCTTCCGGTCTGATTCTTGATTATTGTGGAATTAGACAGCATTTATGAAGGGTAATTCGTGTATGATACTTCTGCATGGTATCGCAAAGGCGTACATGCAAAGTTTTGACTTCTATATAGCTAGGTGAAATTTAGGACAATTTGCACATCCTAGAAGTTATTTTGTGCTGTTTGTGGGATGCAACGCGTTTGGCGTAATGATTCTCTTTAAACGTTCGAGTTATTTACTAACTGCAATAACCCTGTGTCATTTCTTCTATTTCACTTTCTGGAGTTGATCTTGATGTACAGACTAAATTTGGATTGCCACAATCTGCAAGTGTATGAGATTCTTTTAGTTGCTCATTCAGCTTATCTTTTCTTTTTTTGCTTACTTTCTTAGTTATATGAGTTGTTGATTTGAGAGGTATATTTTCTTTCTAAAGCTTGGCTTTCAACCTTGATTCAGCTAATAAAACCATAGAATGTGTTTTGATTTATTTACTACTGTTTTGTGTTGTTGCTATGTTTTTATCTGAATGTGAAGTGGGAGTCTTAAATCAACGGTAAAATTATCATATAGAGATCACAGGTTTGAGCTATGGAAGTAGCCATTAGTGCTTGCATTAGGGTAGAGCATCTAATATTGCAGCTCAAACTAGTGGCGGATCCATTTTTTTCATTAAGGTGATTCAAAATATAAAGAAGTTAGACACGAACTAATTGAAGCTATTGAAAGCAACATACTATGATAAAATATGCACAAACCTTACATAACGAGGTTTTCGATAGATTCTCGGCAATGTCCTAGCCACTAAACGAAAGGGATAAAAATGGCTATTATCCTAATTTTGAGGATAAAAATGACTTCTAGGTAGGGTAATATATGTAGAAAATACTTGGGGAAACTATTTATTGTATCAAACATATTAAGGTTGTTGCCATGTAATGAACATTAAGAAATAATTTCATCAATCAAGTCATCATCAAGATAAGAAAATAATTTCATAAATGAACTAAAATAGTAGTATAAAATTAATGAAATGAAAACATAGAGCTCTCCTCAACTTTCTATCTACTCATAGTCTCTTCCGAATCGAATTAGCACTTCTCAAATCAAGCTAGACTTCTCCGAGCTGAAACATTCAACCGACCCACAAAGTACTACTTTTACTGCCAAGAGTACAACATTTCTCGTTCTTTCTTTCCTTGTCGATTTTCATCCTTCCATGAGTATAAAAAGAGCCACAAGAAAGAGCCATCAACAAGAATGCTGCTTGTTCTACTTCACCGAGCTTTCTCTTCTGAGTAGATCTTGATCTTGGTCTCTGCATAACGACTTCTTCTTTACCAAAAGGAAGTAATTTCTTTTTCAACGAAGAAGAAACAATGTTCTTCACAAAGTTACTGCTTTTACTATCATCACTGTTGCTGCTGCTGCTACAACTTTGGTTCAAATGGTGCTGTACTTCAATGGTTTTATGTCCAACCACCACTGATTTCTTTGATTTCTTCTCTTCGTTGTTCAACCCGAGAAAGGCTCTTCTCTTTTTCCTACTTTTGATCCCACAAGCATTACATAGTGACTGCATTCAATCATTGAAAACTCAAATGAGATGGTTTTCATTTTATATATTGAACTATTACTCCACCTTCCCATTTTATGCAACACGTTATCATTTTAATCCGTTCTAAAGATCATATTTTACTTCTAATGGAGAGTGTTATTACAACCAAGAATGTTTAACGAGGCATATGCAACATTGCAGCACCGATTCCATGATCATCTAAACCCAATACTTTAGATACGAAGCATAACTTTGTGTAAAACTACACTCAAATTGCAACGAATAATAGATATAAACAACTCATAATCATACAACACAATCTTTCTTTCTTAAACCATGTCTCAAATAAACGATGTACTTTTCAACTATATTACATTGTGCGACTACACTGGATATGCTATTGTTATTCTACGGTGTTCAATCCAATTTGAATCACCATATACACAACTTATACAAACTTGTAATTCTATAACATGATTTATTCTTCTTTTAATAAAAAAAACAGATCAATGTTCGACTTGAAGTCGTAAATTAGACAGTAGTACTAACCTTGGGACCAGCAGGTCCACCTCTCCAAAGAGGTGTTTTGGTGGTACCGCAATCAGCACAAGTCTTGACGTTACTTTGGCTAGTTTCCGGTGAAGTAACTCCGCTACTCATTTCTTCAGATCCTAAACCCTGCTGCAACACAAGAAACAATTTAAATCAAACACTAATAAACTTCACAGGAACCCCCCTACTGAACTAAGCAACAAGAACAATGTAGCTAATCAGAAGATCCAACTGAATGATTACAATTGAGAATATTTCTCCACCAGTTACACAAAACCCATTACAGAAAACAAGCTAAAATGACCCAAAACAAGCTCAATCACACTTCATTTTGACATTGATCAAGTAAAATGACTCAAAACTAAGCTTAATCACACTTGATTTTGACCTAATAAGAAGAAGTAAAGGTAGTGATTTATCACTCAGATCCACCGTTTTGGATCAATAACCTAATCAGAAAAATCCAAACTTCACAAGTAATCACACAAGAAAAGACCCAAAACAAGCTCAATCACACTTGATTTAAACTTAATAAGAGGTTAAGGTAGTGATTATCACTTAGATCCACCACTTTTTATCACCTTTTTCAGAACAATCTCAACGAAATGAGTAAACACAACCAGCAATCACACAAGACCCACAACAGAAAACCACTAAAAACACACAAAAACAAGGTGAATAACTCGTCATTTTCGACCTCGACCGAATGATCACACTGAACCAACAATTACACAACCCCCCCATATAACAAATCGGCTAAAATGACCCAAAACAAACTGAATCACACTTGATTTAGACCTAATAAGTAAAGGGTAACTAACGATCACTTACTTTATCACTTAGATCCACCATTTTCGATCACTTTTTCAGAAGAATCACAATGAATAAACTCCACCAGCAATTACTCAATAACCCACCAAAAACACCCAAAAAAAGCTCAATCAAACTGGATTTTTGAGCTCTATCAAGTAGATAGAACAACAATAAGAAACCCCACCACTCAAAAACTCAAAAACGAAGAAGAAATTTGAGCTTAGTTTATAGATAAGAGAAGAAGAGTGGTAGTGGCGGAAAAAATATGGAATCTGTGGTTTATAAGGGAGTTGTATACGAAAAAAACCCTAGGTGCGCGGGAGTGTGAAAAGACGAAAATACCCTTTTCAGACAATATTTTTTTACCCGCCAAAAAATATGATAATAAAACTGAAAATGGCGCCATTAAAATTTGTTTTTTTTGTATTTTTGGGGAATTGAAACAATTTCATTTTTTGCCGCTTTATTAAAAAAGGAAAAAAAATTGGAATTTTTAAAATAAATTAAGTTCAATGTTTTAATGGAGAAGGGTAGTGTGGACTTTTTATTTATATATAATATTCCTTCCGTCTCTAATTACTTGTCCGTTTTCTCTTTTATAGTTGTCCATTTTGACAAATCAAGAAAGAACAATTTTCCTACCTGTTATACCTTCAATTAAATGACTAATTATCTTGAAAAATATATAAAAAAATTTCCCACTTCATAATTAATAAGGGTAAAATCGTAAACTCACTATCTCATTAATTAATTTCTTAATAAGTGTGTTAATTTAAAAGTGGACAAGTAAAAAGAGACGGAGGGAGTATAATTTTGAGGAAAGAATGATTTTACTATTAATATTATGTTGGTATAATTAATATTAGTACATATTGCTCTATTTAACTTAAAATATAAATTATACATTTCGTTCGTTTTAATTTATTTGTATGATATTGAAAAGTAGTTTAGTGTTTAAAATTAGTTTTGAATATTTCTCTTTCTTTTTTGACAATTTTTGAACTCCAACTTTTCACCTAACATATTTAATATTATAACAAATCTACTTATTTTTAAATTAAGTATATTATAGGATTTAAAATAAAAATCATGTCAAATCAAAACGAATTTAATAAAATAAAATAGATCTATTCATGTAAGATACATGTTCACATGACTCTAAGGGCAGATGTAATTTTATAGTATAGGTTTTATTTGAATTCTATATTTTCTACGTAGAATATAAATGTATGTGTAATAATTTATTAAAATTCGCAATAGGTAATAGGCATGAATCGATGATTTCAAAAGATTTAATAGGTTCAGTATGAAAAACTTTAAAGATTGAATTAGTAGAGTTTAAATGATGAATTTGTATATTGTATGACTTAATAATTTCTATTTAGACCTTCATATGTACTAGTAATTTACAAAATACTTATAAAACATCAATAATTATTACTGTGAATATTCACTTGAAATTGTTATAAAGATATATAAATTTTAAATCTTAAATCTACCTGTGAGACATAATCACTTATAATTACAAAAAAATAGTTGCACATATTGTTCAAGATCATGAAAAAAAAAAAGGAATAAAGTCTTTTTAATATAATTATTAAATTTAAAACAAATAAATAATGTTTGGAAAATAGGGGGCGTTTGATAAGGTCAAGAAGAAGAAAATCATCCTCCATTTTTTTCTTTTTAAAAAATATTTTGGATATTTTTGATATCTTTTATTCTTTTTATTGAATATAATAATGCATATTAGACTTGTATTTTCGTACATGACATTAACATTTTGTTTGGATCATTGTTACCCATGGTTTCATAATGTATTATATTATATTGTATTTTATTGTACTATATTGTGTGGTAGATACAATGTTTGGCTAAACTGTATTGTTTATTTGTTTTTAATAACTTTTTTGTTGTTTGATTTGATTGTGTCGTACTGTATTGTAATTTATAAATTTACAAAATATCATTAATTAACCTAGGTAGGAGGTTTGACTAAATTTAAATAATTAAGATTAATGGTAAAATAGTATTTTGAAATATTATATAAAGATATAATTTAAAAAAGAAATTAAGTAACAATGGAAACACACCAAATTGGTTGTTCCGTAAAATAGGGGTTTTCATTGTTACGTAACAACAAAATTTAACAATACTGTACAATACATTTTAAATAGCAATCAAAACAAACACTATAGGTATAGTAACGATACAATGCAATAGATAATAACGATTCAAACATAGTGTAAGTAAATTTATGTTTCTAACGATGTTTTTAGAAGTGCATGATTGAAACTTAAAAAAGCAAGCTGAAATTGATATCAAATTTCATCATATTCTTATAATTATTTTTACATTCGATTTAATTATATACAGTGATATCGTTATTTTAGAATCTATTCGAATCAATTATTAGGAAGAATGGAATCAAATGTTATAAAATATGCTTGGGAGTATTCCACTAATGAGACAAATAAACAATAATGGTTGAAATAAAAACTTAGGAAAATTATTTCCAAAGGAACGACAAGAAACAAAATAGGAAATCACTTAAGAATTTTATTTGTTACTAATCGTTAAAGTACGAAAAAAATAATAACAATACTATTCAATTTACGCCACCAAAGGTTGTGTGTAGACTCGTGAGAATGATCGAGTTGATTGATCATGTAATTTTTCAGTCGATTTATCATATTAAACTTGTTCAGTATAATTTATTTTTAATGTATGATTTACGAATTACTATATGAATCACGAACATATCTAAAGAATAACAATTACAATTTTTCTGGTGAAAATAAATATTGTGAATACATGACGGGTGAAGTGTTTGCCAATTAGTGGTAAGGAGTAATTGGTGTGGCTAACACCTCCTTGTATTTTATGATACTCCTTCGGTGTAAACTTGATTCAACGCATAAAAGAAAAAATGACAGAAATCATGCTTTTGAGTTCTCTTATTATCGTTATTCTCTATCAGTTTTATGAATTTTCAAAATTATTAATTTTCGCACATCAGATTAATGTATCATGTATAAAATGTAATGTATATCGCACATCAGATTAATGTATCATGTATAAAATGTAATGTATCTCGCACATTAGATTAATGTATCATGCATAAAATATACATCAGATTAGTGTATCATGTATAAAATGTAATGTATCTTACTTAACGATTAATGTATCAACACTTATATTATTGTATCAGTTTGAGGAATTTCTGTAATTATAAACTTGTAAAGAACAAATGATAATTTGACCTTAAAAGTATGTGATTTCTGTCATTTGCCCTAAATAAAATGGTAATTGTAGTAGTATTACTCCTATTATTAAGTCATTTAAACATTGAAAAATGAATAATATTTAATAATAAAGCTAAAATAATATAATTGTTTTTGTAAAAGTAAAAATAAACATCTATTTTTGATATAGTAAATGATGCACAATGCTAAAAGAAAAAAAAAAGGAAAAATTCTCACATTTCTACCACTTATTATGATGAAATATTGCACACAAATCCCTTAACTACAATAAACAATTTAGCACTATATATTAATATATTATAATAATAATAATAATAATAATAATAACACAAAAACCCTACCACGTTGAGCTACTCAAAACCATTCATAAAAAACTTATCACAACTTTTTGTTAGCTAGACATTAAATTCAATTCAACAAGCCCCAAAAAATTACAACAACAAAAAAAGGAGATCCCCTCAAACAAATTTAATCCGTGACGGAGTCAGAAATTCTAAAGGTCGGAATAAAAAAAAAAATTGCAAAAACGCCATATATGAAATTTGAACATGCAACCTAAAACAATTTCAAACCGACCCTATTTGCACACACAACATAACAACAAATCGAACTCCTTTCGATACATGTAAGCTCTGACACTCATGAACCCTAAATAGAGAGTAAAAAGACAGTTCATTGCACTAAGCTCCTGCTACGTGCAAGAGTACAGAAAAAGATTGCCGAACCACAAAAGATCTATTGTACGCAGACTTACCGTGCAATATTATACTTCTAATACTTGAGTCTTTTGTTGTGAGATTGACTACATTTTGAGAAGAAATTTGCAAGAATTGCAAAGAAGGCACCAATGCAACACAAGATCCATGTCAAAAACAGCACAATCCAATCCTTCAATTTCTTCTTTGGCTGATGATTTCTATCAGATTGCATTAGTGATCTATACACAGCTTCAGTTAAGGCAAATGCTGTTACTGGATCTGATTCATCTGGTAATATTCCCTGCTCAGTCAAACACGCTATATCGTAGACCCCTGTTGTCTCCGGTATACCTAGAAATTCGCATATTTTCAGCCGGCTATTGATCCTCTCCTCCGTGCTAATCGTGTCACCGTGTGTCAAGATTAGCAATGGATTCTCATCTAATTGAAGAACAACAAAAAACAACAGGTTATGAAGAACTATAGAGCAGATTCAGATTCAGATTCAACCAAAAATGTGTACACACTACATGTTGTAGACATACATTTGTTTATTCTGTAAACAATTCAGAAACATAATCTTTTATCGTTGCGATTCATAGCTGTCCTATACAAGAATCTTTCAGTAATTATAAACACCATTTGAAGAATCTGGCACGCACTCAAACAACATTTCTGAAGAATTCGAACAACATATAGGATTTAGGCAGAGTTTTTGCAAATCTGTCAATGTTGCTTGAACGGTCACAGTTCACACTTCTATTTCAACATGAATCCGACAACATTTTTGAAAAGTATGAACCAAAGTTTAAAAAGACGAACTTACTTGATTTCCTTATAGAAGAATTGTTGAAAAGGCTCTTCAAGGCGACTACGTCCTTCAAATCTTCAGAGTTAAAAGCTTTGTTAATCTCTGATAAATCAGCCACAATTATTGCACAATCAACATCCCTCTTAGTGTACCTTTTATTTGAAATCCTATTATTATTATTACAATCATCGTGTCGAAAACAAGGTTGATTATGTCGAACGCCACATGTCATCCATGTAGAAACTTCATCTAATCCCTCAATCATATCATTAGTATCTAATCCCCTTGTATCATACACACAAAATCCACTTCTCATTGATCTCAACACATTGTGTTCTTCCAAAAACATAGTTGTATAGTGTGAATTCCCACCTATATAACAAGATTTTCAACAAAGTGTCAAAGGGTCGATAATCAGAGACGGATTCAGAATTTTAAGTCATCATTTACCAATCTTGTTCTATATTTTCTTGAAACACACATACATATTTGTTTTAGCTAACATGATAATTGAGACTATTGAGACTGAAATCATTTGGTATCTAAAACTCACTTAGCTCGATTAGGTAATACAAATTCGTACATCATAGAGCCTAATTATAAACTTAAAGAAAGAACCGTTCAATACACGAGTTCCTTTCATTTTCGGGACTCAAACTCGAGACATTACTCAATGGGCCCTCCAATTGGTGGAGTTCATAAATTTTTCACAGAACAACCAAATGATGTATACATTTATTAAATTAGCCAACACCTCTACCCTCCTTGACAGCAAGATAATGGACCATCTTCACACCTGTGATTGAATGTGGTAACCCTCCACCCCACCCCACCCACCCAACCAATCTGAATTAATGCCAATTAACCTAAAGTATCAATTTAGTTACCCCTGAACTATTCGAAATAGGCAAAAATGTTCGCAAAATTAGTTCGTTTTCTATTGTTTCGGAACAACCACTAAAACGAAGGATATTTTTGAGCCAAAAACATAACATAGGGTAAATTTGACCAATTATCACTCTCTAATATCTATTTCAAGACTTAACAAAGCGCTAGCGGATTCAGTTGTCCAGAAATAGCACAATAAAAGCTCTTTTCAAAACGTAGAACTAGTGAAATTCAAACAAACGAGCACTATCTCATTCCATTCAAAGGAGGTGAAACCACTGGACTACAATAGCTTGTTGTGTTAAGCATATCCAAAATATGTTATTTAATCATTTCGTGTATCATTGATATTTTTTTTTCAACGAAGGTGTCCAATTGAACACTCTCACCACCATGTGATCAAAAGTTACTGAATTCACGTAAACTCGTAGCTAAAAAAGGTGGTATTATAGAGAAGAGAATAATGAGTGAACATACTTGATGTTTGAGCAAAAGGGATGAGACCAGATCTACCAAGAACACTATACATGTAATTAATAAGTGAACTTTTTCCAGAAGCAGATAATCCAACTAGTAAAATTGTGATCACTGGTGGTATTTCCATATCTTCCTTCTTTATCCCTCCTATTGGTAACCAAAAATCCCCTGCCCTGCAAATAGCATTTACTCCATTTCATTAGAAATTCAACCAGGTAGTTGACTTTCAAAATAAAAAATATCGAAAAAAAAAACAAACAGAAAAACTCAGAAGTACTAGTAATGATTTACCTGTAACTAATAAGTTTGTGTCTAAGATCTTCAAGTCCTTCAGTAGAAATAAAAGCTAATCTCTCCATTTCTCTAAGGATTTTAAGCCTTGGTGTGAGTTTTGAGAGATCAGAAATGTCAATTTTAAGATGACCATTTTCATCAAAATCTTGTGGTGTTCTCCACCATAAAGAGGCTGTTTTTGGCAATGAATCACTTTGTTCTTCATCACTAAATGAAATATTTCTCATCTTTTTTTTTTCTTTTTTTTTTTTGGAAAAAGTAAAAAAACTTTTTTTGAAGATTTGTAAAATATGGAGAATTGAATTAGTTGAGGAATTATGTGTGTTTTTATGGATCTAGGGATTTATTTGGGACAAAATTACAAAAATGGTCCTTTATGTTTAGTGGTAGGTTCAAAGTAGTTTACCAATATATATAATATCAAATATATACATTTGAGTAATATTTGTCTTTTAAGAATATCAAAAGGAAAAAGTACAGAGTATTTTTAGACTATAATCAAAATTTTAAAAATACAAATTGACTAAAACTAAGGTTCTACTACCTTTAAATCTATTTTTGTCTGTAATTTTATACATTTTTTTATTTACGTGGCATTCAAATACTTTCCACATGCCTCAACTGCGTAAAGTCATGAAGGTGTATGTAGGGGTGTGCATTCAATTTTTCGTTTCGTTTTTATACTATTTAGTTTGAGTTTTCATTTTTTTGATTTTGAAGAAGTGTAACTCAATCCGAACCAAAATAAATTCGGTTTGGCTAGATTTTTCTCTTTTTGGTTTGGGTTTTTTCGATTTGGTTAATCGGTTATGTCAATAATTAAAAACATAACAAAGTTATATTTGCAATTTTAAAAAAAATTATATATATATAATATTGAATTTCTTAAATATATATTTTAAATATAAATCAGAAGTAAAACAGTAAAACACAATACTTAAAAGTATATCAATTATAGATGTCCAAACATAAGAAAATAAACTAAATCATAATGAAAATAACTAAAAAGGAACAAATATATATATATAATTCAGTTTATTTGGTTTATCGATTTTCATTTTTCTAAATTCGAAACCAAACCAAACAAAGTAAATTATAAATCTAAAATCAAACCAAGAATCCAAAAAAATAATCCAAATTGGAATTTGGTTTGATTTGGTGTAGTTTTTCGATTTAATTCAAATAGTGCACACCCCGAATATCACGTAAACCAAAAGGTGTAAAAATTATATAAAAGATGAGTTTAGGGATAATAAAACGTTAATTTAGTTAAGGTATATTTTTGAGATTTCTATCATAGTTTAGGGAATAATTTTGCCATATTCCAATCTTAAAAAAATTACTTCCTCTCTATCCCATTTTATATAAATGAGTTTGATTTTGTACTAAGTTTAAGAAAAAAGATTTTTTTTGTTTAAGGCTGAAATAAATATTTTAAATTCAAAGTGTCTCTTAATATAGAGATATATCATTTTATTTTTGAAACAGACCAAAATTAAAGTTATATAAATTGAGACAGAGACACTAACAATTTTAGTCTATGCCAAATATTTAATAATTTATGTTTGTTAAATTTAACAGATACAAATAGATAAGAAAAAAGATTTAACTAAATATCAAAGAGGTCTATTTCATCAAAATATTTAAGAACGAAACACAAATAATTGCATTAGCCATTTGACATTAAATCGATTTATAAAAAAAAAAATTACACCTAAAATTGTATTAAGCCATATCATTAAAATTCGTACAAATTATGATAATTATATCTTTAAATAAGAAAATTTTAGTAATTCAATTGATCAACTATTTATATTTCTCTTTTTTCGTATCCTCGATTTTGGAAGGAAAAAAAGTATCTTAAATATGAATTCTCACAAAGGACCATATTTATCATTTTCTCATTTATATAGGATGGTGGGGTTTAATAAGATTAATTAGTAAAATTAATTATATGAGAAAAGTAGCTTACACGATGTATAATATGATAAAGAAAATAATTATTATTAACATTATATTTTTATTAATTTGTTTTAAAAAAAAATAATGTACTATTTCTATAATCTACTATTCGGACTAATTCAGAATTGTATTATGTAAGACTTCTTCCTAATATAAAATATTTCAATTACTAAAAATTTGAATTTCAAGATTCTGAATTAGACGTCATATTAAAAAGGACAATTTTCACATATAGCAAATAAAAAAATTTATATTTGTATGCTATAGCAAAGTTTGTATAATTGCGCTCCATAGCAAACATAGAAACTGTATAATTCGCTATACATATACAGTTGAAGCAAATTGTATAAAACGAAGTGTATAAAACAAGAAAGAGAAAGACACTTGGGCAGAGAACTGTATAAAAATGAAGTGTATAAAACGAATTATATTATTGTAAGTGTATAGAACGATTATATACAATTTGAATTTGTATAAATGAGAAAGAGAGAAAGACAAAAGAGACCTGACAAGGAATATATAATTGAATCGAATTGTATAAAACGAGAAAGAGAGAAATTAGATACAATTTGAAAATTGTATAAAACGAGAAAGAGATAAAGACAAAAGAAGCTGGGCAGAGGAGTATTTTTATTGTATAATTATAAGTGTATATGACGAAAATATATGTACTTGCATGTGTATATACAATTTTCTCATGCTTTATACAAACATAAACACAATTCATATATTTCGCTTCTGTTTGTATAAGTGAAAAATGTGAGGGTGGCGAGCGAGATCTGGAAGAGGGGAGAGAGGGGAACAAAAATATATGTATTTATATAATTTTCTCTGTTTTATATAATTAGAAACAATTTTTATATACTTGTGTTTGTATAAAAAAGGAGGAAGCGAGCGAGAGATTGAAAAAGAGTGGCGAGCGAGATATTTGGGAGAGAGGCGCCTGACAATTTTTTGCAAACATTTGTCGTGGAGCACAATTAAATCAAATCCTAGCTACTTCATTTATTTTAAATTATTATTTGCTATTATATACAATTTTCCGTAAAATTAACAATTTCAAATAGTATTGAATATATTGGCTAATGTGTAGTGATTAGGGATTAGTTGACTTACTAATTGGAAGATCAAAATTTGAAACTTAAATCCACAATTTATTAATGATATGAAATCCAAAATGTTTGGATTTCAATTTTATTTAAATTATATGCACACCTACTACAAATCAATAATATATTAAAATATATTAATATTATCTTTCTTTTTAAATTTGAAATTGTTAGATAGCGGCTTAAAGCTATTTTAGTCAATACAATTTTGTTAAATGATTAATAGAGACTAAAATTAAAATTATTATACTCTAGGTCAAAAATTAAAAATTGTCTTAAAAATAAAATTATTTTTGTCAAATAGTATATGAGTTTTTTAAAAGAGCCAAAATTAACAAAAAGTTAAAAATAAAATAAAAGAAAAAAAACAAAGGAGAAATACATACATATAGGAAGCTTCTAATTTCTAATCATTATAAAATAAAACAATTTTATGTGTGATTCACTACACATTGAAGAAAACGTAGAAGGAACATATTATTTCGTACATTTTCTAAAATTATTACTTCGAGATTTTTCACAAATAATATTTTTTATGTTAGAAGAAAATAATGAAAGTTTTTATTTAAGTACGAAATAGAGTAATGTTTTAGTTTCAAAATGTAGCGACATGTACTATATCTATGACTGATTCAATACGCATAATAAATGTATTCACGTGTTTATAATACTTTTGTAGCGACACTTATATTTAATAAGTGTATTTGTATGTATATAATATCGCCATCAAACTATTTTTGTGCGAATAATAAATATATTCATGTGTATCTTGTATAAACATAAAGGTAAACTATCGTTACATTTGACAATCTTTTTAAATTATTTTGTTTCGAGGAAATATATGCCTTTGCTTGTTGTATATAGAATTTTTTAAAAATAGAGAAATGTTTTAATTTTTTTATTATATAGAAATTATTATTATTATTTTGATTATTACACCTGAAGTATAGTTCTTATGATCATGGTTATGTCATTAATTTTATAAGTAGTTTTATTTTATTCGAACATGTAAAATAGTTGGACATTTAATAATTATTCTAAATCTAAATATAATTATTTAATTACTAGCCACTCACTCAGAAATAAATAAAAATATATTAATTGGAAATGTTGACAATATAGAATAATTGAAAAAACAAGAAGTCGCAATATAATTACTTCTTTTCATATCGATCGTTTCAATTTCTCTTTATTATTTTATTTTATTATTATATATACATCTCACCAATAAGGTGAAAACGGAGGAAGGAATTGCGAGGTAGAGAGTCAAACTTTCACAATAAAGTGAAAATTTGCGTAATAGGTCAATCAAATGAACAATTAAAAATTTTCAAATTAATATGAAAATATGATGATTTTTTTTTTTGAAAATTACGCTGTTAGTCAAACTTGTACTATTTTAATTACTCATCATAGCTACAATTTGCTATAATTACCACTCGGGACTAACATTAATCATTAATTACTTAAACTGACTTCGAGTTGTATGATTAGTCACGTTTGTATAATTCACAACATTTGTATAATTTGCAACTAACAATTTTTCATTTGATTTTATTTGTAGTTTATGGTTTTATTTGTATATGACGATGATTTCTTTTGGTTTTTCATTTTTGTCACCATATACCTTCAATTTTTTTGTGTATAACTTTTAAAGTTTGTATTAAACGTATAGTTTTCGAATTTTTTATAATATAATTTGTATAGAATAATTTGTATAATTATATTTTGTATAACTATTTAAAGTTCATATGTTTATGTTTGTATCAATTCATTATTTTGAGTTTTATCATATTTGTATAATTTCTGACTTTATATTACACAATTATAGGAAAAAACACGAATAATACAATGTACCTACAAATTATATAAACGAGATGCGAATTATACAAATCATTGCCCTCTCTCTCTCGCCTCTCTCCTTCCTCTTCCAATCTCGCTCGCCTCACTCCTCCCTATCCCGATATCGCTCACCTCTCTCCCACTTTCTCACCCTCTTTCGCTTGCCTCTCTCCTGTCTCTCCCAATCTCGCTCACCACTCTCCCCCCTATAACATGTACATACAAATCATAATTAGCAAGATATAGCTATGAAGCGTAATAGAGTATTTTGAGTGGCTATATGCGAAAGTTCCTTCTATTTTTATTGGTTAATGTGAGATTATCTGATTTGCTTAATGGGCTGTAAAAGAGGTGATGGATCAGGGCCTATTAAAGAGCCAGTTTGACCCACCGGCCCAATAATATGGGCTTGGGCCTATTATGGGCTACATAATGTTTTGGAAAAGTGAATTCTGAATTTCGAATAATTAAAAGTGAATTATAAATCAAAATGAGTTATGTTTGAAAAATAACTTTAATTAAAAGGATGACAATTATCATTATTATTAAATGAATTTGTTAGATTTATTATTGTTTGGAGTTAATTGAACTATATAACTATCATAGAATTAAAATGCATGCAAAAAATTAGCTATTAAACTATGATATAGTAATAATAAACTTAATTAACCCTACAAATGTTATCTAAAAATGATAGAATATATATAAATGTTATTTTTATTTGTATGAAATAAAAAAATAATTTTCGATATATTGTTAATGAAAGTCAAATTATGGAAAAAAGAATCATGTGAAAACATGTGAAGATAAATTGAACATTTAAAAGGAAAGACCAAACATGTGCTTTCTTACTCACATGATAGTTATATAATTCATCATAGGTTAAAATCCGAACTGATTTTTTTTTGCCGTGGTTTTTTGGTGTCGCTTTGCGAACCCGACTAACTGTAGTCACCGGGTCATGCTGTTTCAAGGTGGATACACCACGATTAGTTTCACGGGGTCCTGAAGATGCAGCAAACCAGATGCCTCCAGTGGCCCTGCTGTGGCTCGATGGCGACCTTAAGGACTTTGTCCTCAGGCCTTACCAGCCGCTACCCCTCAGGGTTAGAACTGAATAATTTAGTTGTCAAAAAATGACAACACTTAGGCACATATCATTCATTTAATTTTTTTTTTTTTGGTTGAATTCACAAATAAATTTTTAAATTCGTTGGGGTTTTCCTCTCAGATATCTTATATATGCTATTTTCCTATTAAATTATTGAACTACCTATAATTTGTTCTTTTAAAATACTATTGACTGATTTTAATTGACTTTTCTATTGTAAATGTCTTTAATTGTATTCGTATTGTAATGATTTTAATTAAACGAATGAAGACAAACTGTGCGTTAGTCTCATTTGTTTCCTAATGTGTTCAAATGACTTGAAGTAAAACATAATTTTTCTCGAACATTTTCATTATCAATTAAACTAATGAGTTCTGGAACAATAAATGTATTCTCTATCAATGCCCTCACAAAATTCGATTCCACATCAACCAACGGTGTTTAAAAGGAATAAATTATTGGTGGTTTAATGATTTAATGGGAAAGTAGCATAGTAAAGATACCTGAGGAGAAAAATAAAACAAATTTAAAAATTTGTTTATGTATTTGACCTTTTTTTTTTATAATTAATTTGAAGTTTGATAAAGTTCATTTTAACAAATCATAACAAATTTTGAATAAAAACTCTAATGTTTGATTTTTATATAGCTACACTTTTGATAAAACTGTTCAAATTTGGTCAAAACTTCAAACACGACACAAATTATGTCGTAAATTTCTGGAGTTATATCCGAAAATGAATGAATTTGTAAAAATAATATTTTTTTTACAAATACAAATTAAATAACAACCTCAAAAACAAATATTTATACACTTCACCAAAAACAACCAAATGTATAATGAAAATGAAATTTTTTAATACACATCTAGAACTGATTTCTCGTGAAAAAGATCGTACAACTAAAAATTTATTCAAGATTTAAACATTATAATTACATATTAATTAGACTATAACTAGAAACTGTTTTGAATATGAATATTATAATTTTATATTAATCAGACTCTAAAACAACTATAAGATATAAATAAAAAGAAATTCGAATCACACATTTTTAACAACCACTAGTAAGTTTGTTTTTCATTCCTTCAAACATTCCTCATTATATTCTTTTTACAATAAAACTTCAACTATTAATTACTCCACAAAATAGAGGGATAAAATGAATAAAAATCCACATGCATATATCTTATTTATTTTTTTACCCAAAAATTGAACTAAAAGTTGAAATACTCAATCAATTATGCAATTGAAAGAATTCAAATCTCATGATTTTTATGATCATATGGAAGATCCACAAAACATTACAATATCATCTTCACAATATAATACAAATTCATATACATTACCCAAAAAACAATACAAGAAATCAAAAGATAGGAGAAGACGTATTGCTTCATACAAATCATATACTATTGAAGGTAAAATCAAGAATTCTATACGCGATAGCTTGCGTTGGATCAAGAATAAATATTCTTCTATAGTAAATCGTCACTAAAAATACAAATTTGTGAGCCAATATTTATGATAGAAAAGACTCGATTCAGAATTATCAAATGTGGAAAATTTTTAATAACATTTTTTTTTCCTTTTTCCTTGGATGAACTTTTTGATTAGACATGAGGTAAATACTTCTTTTTAGTGTAATGTTGTTTTGTAATTCATGTTTATTGTAATTACAATTTGTGATCTTAGATTGGTGTTCAAAGATTTATGTTATGATGGAATTTGGACTTATGTTAATTGATTATAGTCTGGAAATTGAAGGAAATGTCCCCCGTTTTAATTTGTTTGTTATATTTTATTTTTGGCATAATACATAGATTTGCCCTTAAACTTGGCTTCAAATTTTAAGTATGACCTCAAACTTTCACAGTGCACAAATAGGCATTTTAACTATCCTATTTTTTTATAAATACACACGCGATTTTTGGACTCAAAGAGCGTGAAATACAATCGCGCCCACGTGTATTAGTGAGCCACTTAATAACTGCCAACTAATTAAATATTTTACACGTCATTATACATAGATTTGCCCTTAAACTTGGCTTCAAATTTTAAGTATGACCTCAAACTTTCACAGTGCACAAATAGGCACTTTAACTATCCTATTTTTTTTATAAATACACACGCGATTTTTGGACCCAAAGAGTGAAATACAATCGCGCCCACATGTATTAGTGAGCCACTCAATAACTGCCAACTAATTAAATATTTTACACGTCATTATTTTTAAAAAAAAAAGTTACACGTCATTTAAGAAGTAAAAAAAAATTAAAATTAATTGTTTGCAGACCAAGAAATCTTCATTATAGCTCTTTTTCCACAATGACAAAAAAAATTAGAAGCCATTTACACAAAATATGAGCACAAATCGTTCTAAAGAGGAAAAAAAATTAGATTTGAAAGAGGAGGAAAGAGAAATTAGATTTTAGGTAAATTTTAATTTGGAAATATAAAGATATATATAAAAGGAATTCATTAAGGGTATATTTGTCATTTCTGCTTTTTTTTACCGTTGTGGGCCTTTAAAATCGTCTTAACTCGCGCAGAAAACGTGCATAACACGCGTTTTGCCATGTAGGATTCGCGTGTGTATTTATAAAAAAATAGGATAGTTAAAGTGTCTATTTGTGCACTGTGAAAGTTTGAGGTCATACTTAAAATTTGAAGCCAAGTTTAAGGGCAAATCTATGTATTATGCCTTTATTTTTTAGTATACTTTACCAAAAAAAAAAAGAAGAAGAACATATCGAATAAATAAAATGAAATAGAAGCAAGTTATTTGAATAATTGGTAAGTGTCTCAATAACGTATCGAATGTAATCTTAATAAATAGTGTTTGAAAAAGATAATTTATACGATAATTTTACCGATATAAAAATAGATATGTTGGTTTTACTAGACCATCGACTCAATAATTATCCAACAATAAGACAAGCAAGAACAATGAAAACCAACAATCTTCAAAGTCATGATCGTGACCATAAAAAAATGTACTACAGTGGATGAAGTTTTTTCTCTTTTAATTAGAGATTTCGAATTCAAGCTTGGATATAAAAAAATTTCTTTATAGGTAGTATTTCTTCAAATGAAATCTTACACGATATAAATTCAAAATAATTGAACTTTAATATCGATATCAAATGATTAAAAAAAAGAGTCATGATTGTGAATTACTCCTCAATAGGGCTACAATTATAAACACTTTTTATTGCATATTTTGTCACTACAATATAGCTATTGATCATAAATACGTTCCAAATCATAATGGTTAATAATGTGTACTTTATAACGAATGAACTTGCATAATTTATGTCTAGTTATTTTCAAAGACAAGTGACTTAATTTAGAAAGGAATTTATGTCCATTTGATAATAACATAAATCGGTCACTGAATTTGATCTTAATCGATATTTATATAATTAAATCTTTTAAAATTTTAGATGTATATAAATATAGATATATATGTCACTTGGCACTTTACTTGTGTGAGATGACATCATGTTGAATGTGTATTTATTTATTCAGTTTTATATAAATATAAATGACTACTCACATATATACGAAGTTATAGGATATAAATATCGTTTACGTATGGTACCAGAATATATGGACCACATAATTTAGTTATCTGTGTTTCGGTTTGGTAAAAAGAATATTCTTTTGAACAAAAAAATACATATTATTATTATAAGAAAGAAAAATATCTCGATCGTTATATGTAGTTGGTTTGATAATTAGTAGTGCGGGTACATGTTTGTTCCTCTCTAGATTCTTTTCTTTGAATTTCTTCATAATTCAAAGGTCGTTAGTGACATATTTCTTGAAATAAGATGATTTGAACTTGTTCTTCATAAAAGGATTTGGGGATCTTCTGGAAGTATTTGATTATCGAGAAGAGTTCGGCATATATTGATTTCTTTATAAATATCTCAAGAATTGAGGGAATATTCGAAATCACCTTTTGATGTTTTCATGATCTCTTTGTGAATATTCAAGAATTTATGGAATTTTCCAAATGTCGTATGTCATATTTTAGAAAAGGGTTATATTTATCCTTTGTTATATTTTTTGATATATTTACCCTTAAAATGTTAACTCTTCAAGGGCAAATATGAACCCATAATTAAATGATAAAAATAAATATATCAAAACAATATAACAAAGGAAAAATATATCTTTTCTAAGAGTATAAAAATAAATATATAAAAAATAAAATAAAAGGAAATATGAATAACATTATCTGAGATTTAAAATTAAAAGGAAATATGAATAACATTGACATACAGTTTTCCCAGCTATAAGTAGATTATTTTTCACCGTCTTTAATTAAAGATTTCAAATTTTATTTCTAGATGTAAAAACGATTTGAAAACGACGTTCTAAAAAATAAGTCAATGCACAAATTCAAATTAATTAAGCTCCAATATGAATATCGAACAAAAATAAATAATATCAGACTATCAAATGACTTCACACACACGATAACGAATTTAGTATTTTCATTTAAGAAATTTGAAAAATAAAAAATATTGTGCCTAAGATTTGAATACTTAAACCACTAAATCAACCTTATGTATTTCGGAGCCTCAAAAAAAGTATATATACAATGAAATTTTTTATCGACAAGATCAGATAAACACTCTCCCGACCCTCTAGATCCGCCCGCCCCTATCACGTGTCAGTATGGGTGCACATTTGCATGTGCATGGAGCTGTTTGTTCTCTGTGACTAATTACTTTATACTATAATTAACTTAATTAATTAAAAGCTAATAAGCTAATTGTAACAACCAGTCTGTCTATTTAGATGTATTGTAATTAATTAATTGTTAAGACTAAAATTAAGGTATCCTATTTATTTGGGACCAAACTAATGATACCACGTGGATCTAGCTAACTAGTGAACAATAATATATATATTATATATATAGGGGCGTAGCTACACTCATGTCAGGATGTCCAATTAAACGATTTTCGTCAAAAATTTATATCGTATATACAAATAAAATGATAAACAAAATAGTTACATTACACGTAACTCAATGATTTCAGGCGCATTGAAAAAACACACAAACTTAAAATATTCTTGTGTTCGAACCTTACTATATATATATATGGAGAGAATTAACCAACAAAACAATAATAATTTATCGAGTGCAATCTTACAAAATGAGGTTATAGAAAGGATTAAGCATATACAGACATTGAATTATCTAGGTAGAAAGATTGTTTCCGATATATCCTCATATTAAGGAAATTAAAAGAAATCACAACAAACTATTATAGACAATTTGATAAATTATTATCTAATAATACCGAGATATAAGTGATACAATACTTAACTATCTAACTAATGACCAGACTCAAACCCCCCCCCCCCAAACATACACCCTACCCCACCCCGAAAAAAGGCAAAAAAAAAAAAAAGAGTTGCCTATCTTTAGAGTAAGTCATAAATCTCACATGGCGTAACGTGTTGTTTGGCTTTCCCATTGGATATATTAAATTAAATTAAAAGAGGGAAAAATGAATATATATATATATATATATATATATATATATAATATATCACCGACAACTATTATATTATATTCCTCAAAATCATGTGTGGATATTGAATTCCCTATCCTTTTCATTATCCTCTTTTTTATTTATTTATTCATGTAAAATATTTACACAATATAAAAGGTCAAAATTATGCTATCTTCTTAATTTATTCGTGTTTTAAACTCCTTAATGAAAATTCTGACTAGTAACGAATCAAAATAGAGAAATGAACCTACGCTTTAGTACAAAAATGCCATTTTTAGTGAAGTCATTCACCTCAGTTTCATCTAAAAAACAGTCTGATGCACTTAACTTTTCGGGGCTCAAAGTATAAGAGAGAGAATGGAATCACATCGACTCTATTGTACGCAGTATTATCTTATATAGGTGCATACTTAATAACAAAACACTTGAAATGAGATTCAACTAAATATCATGAGAGTTGCATACAATAGTGAAATTACACTAGAAAATCAATTGGAAGTACTAGTAATGTACATATTTAATACACATTTGATTCTTTCCATAACCCTAATAACACCAAATGAAAGAACCAAACAGAAACAAAGTAAACCCTAAGAGACATGTGCTGGTTTACACAGCTTTATTCCTGAAGCAATTTACAAAGTCACAACTGTTGTAAGGCAACAAATCAGTGAGTCTAACCGAGTTGACGAGAAACAGAACGAATCCTTTTATACAGTTTCCTCGTCGTGCTCTTCGTGTTACCCTAATATAATAGTTTCTTTACATCATTGACAATTCGACGAATTCCTTCAAGTGCTAACTTTCTGTGCTTTTGCATCTGGAGTTTTCAGAAGTTCAGCGTGATGTTTCCCCTGTTGTTGAGACCAGTAAGCATGAGCAGCTAAGACTCTGTCCAGAAGTTCCTGGGGAACGGGCTCGCCTCTTCGTTGTTGCGGGGCAATGCTTGCTGTATGTACTAATGTCTTCCATTTATCCTACATAAACAAAGCACCACACATCACATGGATGATGGGAACAATGATTACCATTTGCTAAACAAAGACTAAAAAATTAGTGAGATCTATGCTCTTATCTAGAACAACTCATAGGTTCCCACTTTTGCTTTCTAGGCAATCATTCATAGCTGTCATTAGATTCATTAAGCCATTATAATAACAATTTACAATGTAAATCTATGGATTGTCAAAATATGTAAAGCATCTTGTCATATGACGAGAGACCTTTTCTCGAGTTACTAAATACTCCTTCCATTTCATTTTACAAAGCGGAATGTTGCGGTCTAAAACATGTCGTGACATATACATGGCTTTAACAGCATATCTTGTAAGGGTAAGAACCGAATTTTTGGGGAAGTTACCGATTTTCAAAATGTCTCGTTTAGTAACATTCTTTTTAAACGGACTAAAAAGAAAACAGTGCCATAAAAGTTGAAACAGAGGTGTGTATCTAAGACGTGGGATGCGAACTCCAAATGATATGAGACCATGAACATTATTTGCAAAGAACAATATGTGATATATCAAGGATTCTAAAAAATTAATTTCTCAAGAACTGGCATAATGCATGGAAAAGGAACACACGTTCTTGCTCATTAGAATACTCAGAAACAATAATGGCACCAATAAGATGTCTAACCTTCAAGTCAACATAAGTTCGATGATCAGCATTATCAAAAGCACGCATTTTAACATCACGCCACCTGATTATCAGAAATTATTAGAAATGCAGTTCTCTACTGGACAATTTGTTTTGCTAGCAAAGAGGATTTTGAAGTTCTCGTACCTTCCAGTTCCAAGATGCTCCACAGCTTCAACTAGTGCTTCTACTTCTGCAACTGAGAATGGTCTCCGTATTCTACGTTGTGAAAGTTCAGAACGTTTACTTTTTTGGTTCAGCGGAACCATAGCAAGTGCCTCTGCATTAACTGAAGGGGCTATCACCAAGGCTCTAGAATCTGGAATAGATACATCGGTTGATGAATCAATAGGATTTGTAGGAGATAGCTCTGATGGATGGTTATTCTCGTTGTACTTGCACATCTCAGTCTCTAGAGGGTCTGCTGAAGCATTGTGAATCCCAAATTCCATTATAGGACTAGGTCGCCGCCTGAGCATAAATATAACTAATTAGTCTAAACCCAGTCAATTTCATAAATGGTGGTAAAACAAAATTTGCAAATAGCATTTCTTTCCAAAGCAACACACTAGTTGAAATCATAGGAGTGCTAAACTCTTCGATCATACCTTGTTAGTTCCTGATCTGCAACATATGTTGATGAAGCCGGAAGTTTGTTAGGAGATGATGATGGAGAAACTTGGGTGAATCTAGGCTCCAAAGTGAAACCCAAATTATCGAGGTTGCCATTCTGGGAAATGCCAGCCTGCTCCAGAGTTCTATTGTCATCTCTGACCTTCTTTCCCTGAAGAACCACCCCAACCCGTAATCCACTTTCCAATATAGCTGTAACTGCCTCCATAACCGTTCTCTGCATAAGAAAATTAGCATATTTAGCTTTGAGAACTTCCAATTCTAAAAAAAAAAAAACTTTCTAACATCATCACAAATCAATTAGTTACAACTGCCAACATTATCATTCCTTCATTTAATGCAAGCTTTCTGCATATCAGAGAATTCTTAATTAAGCGGCTTAAGAGACATACTAAATGACGAGAAAGATTAAATGAATAACTGTATTGACTGACAGATGCAGCAAGAACAATAATTTTCAACATTCAGCAAAGCAGAAATCGTCAACTGAAGTTTCTTAATCAACCTAGGGAGGTGGGGGACTATTGAATACAACAGAGGAGGAGGAAAAGAGGACACCATGAATACCTTCAGAGAGCCAACTGTTGCAGTTTCAGGAACCTCTATGTAAAGCTCTGGCACCTTGAAAGACTTGATGCTAAATTTAACTGAAAGGATATATTGGACTCAAGTTAGAAGTTCTATAGAAGATAAAAATGCATGGTATCAACGAGGGAAAATTTAACAAACAGATGAAATCCAAAATCCCTTACCATTAGGGTCCTTCTTGTGATGATTGTTAACTGAAGCTGGATCAGCAGTTCCTGTGAAGCAATACAGAATATTACTTAGTATGACTACATAAATCACCAGGACCTTCAATTTCAAGGTCAATAGTAAAGTATTGACCTCTCGGCGGGATGGCATGCGAGGTATTAATGTCTCGTTTGATTTCCTTGTCAGGTGAATTTGTAACGCTTTCGCTACTGGCCTCCTGGTAATATGCAACAGCAAAGCCATGGTTGCTCAATTTCCGTCTCTTGGAAGGAACTTCAAGTTGGTATCTCTTGCGTGCACGTACGCTTTTCCTACTGAGGTAAAAGGACTCCATTCCACCATCTAAACCACCAAATCCATGTAGTTAGAAAATGACATGAAGTGACAATAGAAACATGTACAAGAAAAGCTTAAGCTGGCAAAATTTCGGAGGTGTCAGGTATATCCTACACTTACTTGTGTAAGATCGCTCATATTCCTTCAACTTGGGAGCCACTTTCCAGTGTCGTGATTTCAGCATCTTCCTTATTCTTCTGTATCCAAGTCGTGATGTCGTCCTAAAGGCCCTTAACTTGGTGCTATATCTATAGCAGTCAAAAGAATTTTCGTCATCATCTCTAATACCTAACTTTACACTGTTCCTTTGCTTTACAAAAGAAGCACTAGGAACCGAATCCCTGTACAAGGGTAACTGTACACTACCATCTGAGTTAAACAAGCCACTGTTATTAACACATTCTTTGATTGGATTCTTTACACTACAAGTGTTAGTCACAGTTACGTCTTCAATCTGTTTTTTGCCATCATCTAAGTGCTTTTGAGTTCCTGTCCTGATTTTACTATCACATGGATCCTCGAGACTAGAGGACCCACCTTCAATTTTGTGGTGGAATTTTCCATCAGTTATATTGACCTCCTTGCAGTTTTCCAACTTCAGGTCAGCGTCAGAACCTATTACAGTAGAAGTATGCTCCAAGAAATAATTATTTTCTGCATGATGAGGTTTATCGAAACCATGTTTCAAATTCTGATCTTGGACTGCAGTGTCAGGTAAATAGTCGCTTTCTACACAACTCCCCTGGTCAAGGCACTCTGATTTCACAGCTTTACCTTCTTCCACTTGTTCGCTTTTAATACCATCCCTGCCATCAGCAATTTCATTTTTCCCTTCTGCTGCATTACTGGAAGTAGAGCTTTCGCTCTCCAGTAAAAGCTTCCCGGCAACAGCCGCCAATAATTCAAATGCACAAATTTGATCATCATCGAATTTTTTACAGGAACGTCTCCTCTGAAATGATTCAGAATCGCAGACGATATTTAGAAAAGTATATAAATACAAGACTTGTAAAAGATCAGACAATTAACAATTTCAGCATCCTTACTCTAACTGATCTAGGAGCTTTAGGTATAACTGGAACTTGAAAGCCATTGAAACCAAAATCTAACTTCTTCTTATACACCATATCTTCAGAAGCATGCCAACAAGTGATCACCCGATGCAATAAACCAATGTCACTAATTTCACCAATCTACACCAAAAAAAAAAAAAAGTTTTCATCAATCATCATACAATAAAAGCATTGACCAAAGACAACATATACATCATCCCAATGTTCAAAAGTTGAAAACTTTAAGTGATTAACAAATACAAAGGCACATCAAAAATGAAATATCATTACATAAAGCAAACATAATTTTTCACATAAGCCGAGTGTCTACACAATCTCTCTACCCCTACCAAGGAAGGAGTAAGGTCTGCCTACATCCTACACCTCCTCAGACCCCACTTGTGGAATTACACCATATACATTGTTGTATTTTCCAAATGCACTTAGCTGATCCACAAATACAAGGAAACCATACATCTAAACCAACATCAATATATGCAGAATCCGAGATCCTTCTACTAGCCACGAGTATATATATATACTAAAATGCTTACTATACAACTCGAATAAGATCAATCACTGTTCTTCAAGAAGGTATCAGCACAACAAAAAAAAAAAAAAACTTTCAACAGAACACTAAAGAAAAAACATCCCATTTTGTATAAGAGATCCATCTCTACAAACCCAAATTCCAATCAGCAACAATTCAGAATAAAAACACAAAATTTTAACTTTTGATCCAACCAACAAAACTACACCTCAATCAAAACTAATATCTATTCTACTTCATTTTCGATTCACCGATAATAACTAAAAAATCAAACCCAGTTCCAATTCTCACCCAATTTCAATCATTTCAACAATTTTCACTTAACAACATCAAATTCCAGAGAATCAAACTGTAAACCAAACAAAATTCAGCAAATCCGATCAGATCTCCCTGTGATCAACCTGAATTTTCACCGGAAAACTCAACCAATCTCCATCACCATAAAAACCCATCAAACCCTTGTTGAAAACAACACAAAAAACTGCATCCAACAAAATTTCAAAAAAAATCCAAAAAACAGAGCATAAAATACCAAAAAAAAAAGAAAAAATTACCTGAGTAGAAATCTATGAATTTTGTATGAGAATTATGAATTTTCAAGCCATAAAAAAAAAAGCTAAAAAGGAAGAAGAAGAAGAATTTGTACTTGTTTGTTACAACACTTTTTATTTACTTTTTTTTTGTTGGGTAAGTGAAATTGTGGACAGGATTGAAAAACCTCTGGGTTTGGTAAAACCCCCCTTCTCTCTTCTCTCTCTTTTGTACTATTTCTACCCCACCCCCACCTTAGCCCCCCACCCCACCCCCACCCCGTACCCCCACAATAAAAATTATTTTAAAAAAAAAAACGAAAGTGTTATTACGAGTTTTTATTTGATGATACGTGTTTGTTATATCGACAAGGTAAAAAAAAAGCGATTTGATATGAAAAGTTTTAAATCAAAATTGTTCATCGTCTCGTATGTTAGAAATGATTGACGAACATGTCATTTTATATTTATGATATTGAATATGAATTGAACGTTATTTGGGGATACATGTATGTTATGTTAGGAAGAGTTGGGATTTTGAGCGGCATAAGTAAAGGTACGATAAAGTAAATGGAGATATGTCTATTTTAAGAAACGGATCTTAATTGGATACTATGATATTGAATTTTTTTAGTGAATGTTTGGTTTAAAATATAATTTCTAAGAATGAATTGATTATTTACGGAAATATATTGGAAAACGATATATTAAAAGGATTTGAGTGAATATTTTGTTATTTTTATTATTTTATTTCTGAATAAGCTAAATTAAAATTATTATTCCATCAAGAGATAGAGATAATTTATCTCGGTATAGTAATTATTAATTTTAATATAAATTATCACACACTTTTGTAACCAAATAAGAAATTAAGGGTTACCAAAAATTTATCATCAGATTATCTTTCTTTTCTATCATACGAAAAATTTTAGGAAGCATATTCTCTTCTATATCATAGATTCAAATTAATCAAAATCTAATATTAATATCAAATATAAATTATTTTTCGTTTTTAGAGAAAACATTAAATGACTAAACATTAAATAACTATACATATAATACCACTAGTTATTTCTAAAAATATAGTTAATATGACAAATTTAGTAAAATAACTTTATTTTAATAAAAGGACACTCTCATTTTAAATGTTTTGGTGCGTATATAGCAATATTATTTTATGTATTTATCCATCTTTTTAAGAATTTGTACTTTTGTGTTATCTCATAAATCGTCATGAATTTTTTGTCAAATTAGGTGGATTGAAGAAGATTAAACTCAATTTTATTTTAAATTTATCATCTTAAAAGTTTTTATAAAAACTCACATTTTTTTATATGTGATAATTACGTAATTTTCTTAATTTTATTTATTTAAAGATATTAACTCTGATTAAAATAAAATCAATTATTCTATTACAAAAGCTAAATATTGATAGTAGTGATAAATTATTTCTTAAGGAGAGTGCTAAATCAGTAAGAACTATTAAAAGATAATGAAATGAATTATTTTTATATTTAAAAGTGATTTAAAATTAAAAAAAATATTTTATTTTTAATTAGATTATTTAATTCACAAAACTATTTAAAATTTATTTTAGATCAACATCTCAAAAAATATTACTTCCTTTTTTAAAATTCATGTTCAATCAAATAATATTTCAAAGAGATCTCCCTTGATAATTCTTTTTGTGATACTAATTTTTTTTATGATTTATATTATTATGCTTATATCTTTATTTTCAATTTATTATAATAATTTTATAATAAATTATTTATATTATTTAAAAATAGAGTTATAAAATGTATATAACTTAAATTCTACTACTATTATCTTACTTGAATGTTGAATATGATACATTAGAATTTTTGATTTCGAGCTTTGATTATAAAAAATAATTGATAAAAAAAACGATATCATATACCAATTTAAATTTATCGAACTCAAATATAAATTTCAAAAAACTAAATAAAATTTTATTTTTTATTTAAAAATAAAGACAAAACCGGACCACTTTGGTTAAAAGGACATGAGTGTCAAATGAGTTAAAGGGGTGTAGACCAACTATATCTTAACCCTTCTCCTTCACTCACCACCACTATTCTCTCATCATCCCATCTCTACTTTTCGTTTTTCATTTCGTGCTCGATATTCATATTAAAAATTGATTATATTTTAATCGCGTATTATAAAGTTTATTTTTGATATAGATGATTTTAACAGGAATAGTTTTATTTTCAAAAGTTTGAATTTGAAATTTTTGATAAGAAATGAAGAAATTTCAATCATTCTATCGCAGTTTATATATGTTTTACCTAGTATAGGTTCTTCCTTCCACCACGTGTATCTTTGTATTTTTATAAAAAAGGCCCTATTTTATATTTTTTTTCTTTTATTAAAGGTTCAACTCTTATAATTATAAAAAAAATAAAAAAATCTTATAATTGATCAAATCATATAATTTTTTAGTTTTCTTTATTTGTTGAAATTTGTAATTGATCAATTATATATACATAAACTAAATAACCTTATTTCATTTGATTTATGATAAGTCAATTTTTAGCCTTTTAAAATTCAATTTAAAATAAGTGTTTTTCTAGAAAAGGATTGAATTTTTTTATCTATTAATTAATAAATGATTCGAACAAATATTTTAAACTTATATTCATATTTCTTGAATAAATTAAAGCTGAAAAACTATATATTAAAAAATAAATAAATAGTGAGATAATATTCTTAATTAATGAGTATTATTAAAGTAATTATTTTTAATGGATGTCAAAATCATAAGAGGGGAAACACCAAAGAGTTTATTATGACCCCACAAAAAGAGGAAAATGATAGAATTATTTAAATATAAGGGTAGGACCACACTCATTGGAATCTTATCAATTAGAAAACCAAAACAAACAATTCCTTACAAATTCTAATTCGTAAAAATGACTGAGTTGGTATAATATATTTTCATAGTTATATTTATGTGAGATATTTTGACTCAGTATGAATTTTTTTTTTTAAAAAAAAGACTCTTAATTTTGGGATTCAAAATAAAAAATAAAAATTTATGTGACTGTAAATTAATTTATTAAGAATAAAATAAATATTATATAGTTTTCATTCTTTTTTGAATAAAACTAAAAAAAAATGTAAGTCAAATAAATTGAAACAAAGGTATATCAAAATGATTGAATTGGTAATATATATATATATATATATATATATATATATATATATATATATATATATATATATATATATATATATATATAACAAAATTAGAGATTGATTTAATAATTTGGGAGCTCAAAATTCATCGAGGTTTCTTAGTTCAAAATTTAACCACTCTATTTATCTACTATACATCTAAATATTAGCGGTTGTGACTTGTGAGTAAAGATGAAAAAAAATTATCTGCATCGAGTGTTTACATCAAATTAATGTAATTCTCATTATTATGTAATTTAATAAAATAAAACACATGTTAATTAACTTAAAAAATTCTTACTATAATAGAAAAAATAAGATATTATATCTCTTCAAGATTATTAAATTAAGTCATTTAAATTTCAATTAATATGAATGTGTGATTAAAAATTATTGATATTTTTGTACTTTCAATCTTTCTAAGATATTATTACTTCAACTTTATTAAATTTAAGTCATTTAAATTTCAATTAATATGAATGTGTGGTGAAATAATTAATATTTTTTGTACTTTAATCAAAGATGCCTAATTAAATTAACTAATTTAAATCTCTTATAATGGCTGCTAATTTGTTTACTTTTTAATCTTTGAAAAATCAGATGACTCGTCAAAAGGAGATAATATTAGGTACGTCACCATTATTTTATATCATGCCACGTTTAAAATTTACAATTGACTCAACACTTTTTAAAAAAATAATAATTATTCGGATTAATTTACGTTATATTTCGATTAATTTTGCATATTATAAATTATTTTCTAATACTATTTTATGTAAGGAAAAACTTTATATATTAAGTTATATATCGAAAATTTAAATTTGAAATATCTGTTTAAACATAAATTTCTAAATCCATGTTCAAAAGTGATAAGATAAACAATTCTTTTTATTAAGGTGTTATTATAAGTAAGTTTAATTATATTTATAGGTACTTTTACTCTATTAAATATATCTTTTTTGGTGTAATAAGTTTCTTCAACTATTATTTTGAATCTAAGACGATTTTATAAGTTCAAATAGAAAAGTTTAACTTAATTATTATTTTTTTTCCGGATTTTATATGTTGAATGCATATATAAAAATTATTACATTATGTCGTATAATAAAATCATAATAACTTGTTTTGAATTTACTTTGCTTTAAATTATAAAATTGATTCGAATATTTATATAGTGAATTTTATTAAGAAAAAAAAACAATGAATTTAATAGGCACATGGTGGTTGAATTGACCTCTATCCACTTTTTTTTCTATTTATCATTTTTGTGTATTTAATTTTGGGTTTCATATAAATTTAAAGAACTATCAATTTTTGAGTTTTATTATTATTTACAACATTGAATTGATCGATGACACATTTAAAAGTGCATGAATATACTCACATTTTGACTTTAGTGTATTAATATTTATTTTTACTCTAATTTGTCAATTATTAACAATAAATATATATGTATAATTAGCATAATTCTTATGTTTGACTTTCATCTTTGACACTTTATTAATTTGAATTCTTATAGAATAACGTAGCTTCACTCTAAAGAAATAAATTTAAAATCTTTGTTTAAAAATAAAGATATATTAATACATAATTGTGAAATTTATTCGCACTTAATATTTATAATGAAGTATACTATTATAGTCAAATTATAAATTAAATATTATAATTTTTTTTTTTAAAAAAAATATTTTAATGGTCAATATAAAACCAACGAGGTCATGGTCTACCCCATCCAAACCCATAAAAGTTTTTGTGGCATATAATTATGGACTTTGGGATATCATAGATAATTTTCATTATCTCAAAATTTTATTACAATTTTTTTCCAAAAATTGAATCGAAATAGAAAAACTCTAAAAAGTTATTTTTACTTCAAATCACTCGCAAAAGAGTAACGCGAATATTTTTCATATGATAAACATTTTTCACTTTCAACCTTAAGATTGTAGATTCGAGTCATCAACAGAGCAAAAAAAGAATGAAAAGCTCGTGAAGGAGGTGATAAAAACAGAAAATCATCATAACGAAAATTCATAGAAAAATTTAATTTATACTTATTTCTAAATACAAATTTTTGAATAATATTTTATTTTTAAAAAAATTATAATTTTTATGTCAAGACGTTCACTTTAGAATGGGACAGGTGGAGCTAGCCATACCAATAATGTAAGAAAAAAAAAAAGAAACTTTAAAATGAATTAAGCAAAATGGGATTTAATCCATTTGGAAAAGCATAAAAGAATACTTTACGTGAAGGTCTCAATCACAATTCATGGAAAAAGCATAAAATAAAAAATAGTTATTCTAATAAAAATTTCATTATTAATTAAATTTAAATTTACGTAAAAACAAAAGTCGCATTAAATATAAAGTTCTTTTTATAAATTTTTTAAATGATTCGAACTCACAACTTCTAATTAAAGATAATGATAATGTATTATTCTATTTCTTCGTCGTACGAATAAGTTATTATAAATTGTATATTTGATTAAATAAGATCATATATAAAGAAAATAAAATGAAAAAAAAAAAGTAATCTTATATATTTTAAAAATTTTCAATTATAAAGAATTATATCCACCCACAAGCCTAGAAGCTACTAAAATAAATGAGTGGACAAAAGTGGCTATTAGTTATATATAGCTTACTTGTCTCTTCTCTCCTTAATACTATTTCCTTTAAAATAATATTTTAAATGTCCATCGATCGGTATTCGAAATTTACTAGCTTGATTAATTTTAAATTTTCGTTAACAAAAGGTAAAGTTCTTGTCTTGGAACATCGAATTACTATTACTAAAAAAAAGACTTTAAGCTTTTGTTTGACCATAAATTTTAATAATGAAATTTAAATTTTTTGGGTTTTATGAGTGGAAATTCCCGACTAATTTTTGGAAACTTGAAAATATTAATAAAGTTTAATTAAATTTCATGATCAAACAGATATTTAAAAATAAAATTTAAAATTTTTATGATCAAACGTTAACTAAAGATTCTATTCTTTTCTTTCATTTTTTTGAATTGAATTTTAAGTCAAACCTAATATAATTTACACCACTAAAATTGCTATCACATGTAAAGAGTCCAAATAAAATAATTTATAAAGGAATAATTGAACCCAAAGACTTTTTAAGATAAGATGCTAAGTTAATTTGAGGAGAATTTTTTTTTTTTTAAAAAGGAAAAAATCACTCACCTACCCACCAAAACACACTTTCTTCTATGATTTGCTCTATTTTCTTATTGTATCTGAGTCATCTTACACGCACCTTAATTAATTTCAAAGGAAATAACTATTTATCAACACACAGATACCGAGTAACTATATTTATTAAGGTTTAAACCGATGGTAAGTAGTTATTGATATAGAATAGTAGCACATTTTCCTCGTTAACTCGGTGAACAAAACATCCAACGTTAACCGATGAACAAAGCATCCAACGTTAACAGGGTTTGGAAAAAGACTGCACAACAACCTCACATGTTCCTCTTTAAAAGCCAAAAAAATGAAAAAGAGAAATGTGGAGCTTTTCTAAGGCTAAACCATAGAGAAACCATTCATCTAAGTTTTCTACAAATAGTAACAACCATACCTCAATCCCAACCTTGTTGGGATCGACCTTATAAAAGGACAGTTCGATGCACAAAGCATCTCATGTTAGCCTGGTCCAGAGAAAGGCCACACTCCAAGGAGAGTGACGTAGACAATCTAACATAATGCAAAAGCATTAGCAGGATCGACCATATGAATACTCATTATCCATGTCGTCCCATTTGAACACATTTCAATCAAATATAACGAAAAGGATTATCTAGCACGAGACGTTCTCAACATTTTTTTCTGTTGGCATGTAAATCTCTAACAAGAACAACATGATACTCCACAGATATTGTTACATCAAACAAATTTTCTAAGAAAATTATTAGACTAAAAAGATAAGATTAAGATCTATATTCCAATGGCAATTATTGAATGTTTTGAACTTCAACTTATGTTTGTAAATCATCTTCAATCAACTCTTTGTCTGGGTACTGAACATCTATTTTTTCTGCAAAAGAACCATAGTGTTACTGCATCTCTATTCAAATTCATATAATCAATCGATAAACTAACACACTCGAATCAAGAAAACAACCAACCTGTGTTTAAGCAGCTCGTGCTCCTCACCAACTTACGCTTCATATTTTCCAATGCTCCTCTAACCTTTACTAAAAATAAAAAACATATACTGAGCTGATCAGAAAACCAGCCTATTCGAGACATTGTTATGCATTTCCTAAATATGGAGAACCAAAAACATGGCGAAGGGCTTCAACCTTATGCAAATAAACGAGCTCTAATGCAAGGGTAGAGGTAGACCTCACGTTAAACTTTGACTCAAACGTTGTATATATGTATTAAAAATCCACTAAATATGTACACAAATTAAATTTCGAACACAACTACTAGAACGGGGGTCACTATCCTACAATTCAAAACCAATACAGTTCAAATCCTAGATCCACCTCTAGTAAAATGGAATGTAACGTTCACATGACGTTATGTCTAAGCAGAGCATTGGAGTATCCAGAAAACTAATCACATAGAATAGCATATACAAAAAGAGAAAAGCAGAGTTTCAGTTGGAAATAAATGCTATGAAAATGATATTTTTGTATTTCTAAATCAGGTATTCCGCTGTAATCATTTTCTTTTTGTCTACTTTCGATATTTGGTGTTCAAACTCATATCCTTCAAATGTGAAGTTGTTAGCGATGAAAAATATCGTAGCAAGAGAAAGGTGGTACCTAATGACATTCAGTTGAGTGTCATTTTCTTTTTCCAGAGGTTCAGTAGCACAGTAACTCCGTCTTGCAGAGTAGCTTTCTCACCAGTTTCATAATTCCACAACTTCGAAATGATGTATCCTCCACTTGGGTTATATACATTAATCTCAGTCAAAGCGGTTGTAACAGCTTTATATACATCCTCGCCGTAAGTTCTCTTCAACTCTTTCAGTTTTTCATCTTCATCGTCTATTACAGCCTGAAACAGCATCAACAGCATTTTAACATATAATAAAGCATTTGGTATAGAAAAAACTGGTGAGAAATAGATCAAGTGAGAAATTGAAGTGTGCTTTATTTCCTTTTTTATTCAGACAGTAATAAATGCATACAGTATACATTCTTGAATATTCTAACCTATAAAGATGCATGATACATATATATATATACACATTAGATATATGGGGCCGTTGTTACTCCTTTTGTCTCAATTTATGCGGCACGGGAGACATTTCTGGAGTTAACTACCTAGTTATACTTATTTCTTCCCCCAACAACTTCACTCAGGACGAATTGCATATTCTTAAATGAGAAGATCAAGACTCTTATAATTGAATTTTCATTGCTTACACGGATTCTACAAATAGGGAGAAGGGTCAAAAATACAAATAAACTTCCATTGAATAATTAGGTTTAACCTCCATTATACTATACCGCTAATCATACACACGCCACCGAACCCCTACTTGGACTGAAACGCCAAATCAGCTCAAATTAACATGAATTTCTTTAAAACGACCCATTCCCGACCTTCTATCTATCTTAACCCAAACAAATTTAATCCATTTCCGAAAGAACTTCCAAAGGATATGATCTACGTTGATGGACATTTGAGCCCTTTTTCCCCTCTGGATCTCTTCTAGACGCTGTAAAGGTACCAAATTTATCTAAGCTTCTTCAATTATGTTTTCTTCTATATGAATAGTATTTCTGGAATTCAGCCAGCTTCAGGTCAAGATTGGGACAGGATAATTATCACTGCAGCAGATTTGCAAGCACTTCAACCTTTTAAGAAAAGGGTTCTTGAGAAGCTGGAATGACAATGTATTTGGAGCTTGTTCTGGTGGTTGGCTTGCTATTAAATGTGCTCAAGGACAAGTCATTGTAATCCAGCTTCAACGGAGGGGTCTAGGTGGAAGCATTACCGAAAGAATTGGACAATTTTTATCTCAGAAAACTCAGCTTACATGATAATGATATTGGTGGTTCATTTCCTTCTACTTTGGGACTCGTACCAATCTTAAGAGGACTTCAACTCTTCAACAACAGGTCCTCTAGTTCCTATCCCTGCTTCTTTTCGTTTATGCCCTCTTTTACAAACACCTAATCTCAGCGATAATTCATTCTTAGGTACAATTCCAGCTAGTGATTACAACTAAGCTTTACAGGCTTAATGTTTTGGAAATGAGTAAAATTTGTTTAGGTTAAGATAGATAGAGGGTCGGGTCGGCCATAGGTTTCAATTTGGGAATGGATCGTTTTTAAGAAATTCGGGTTAATTTGGGCTGACTTGGGGGTTTCCGTCCAAGTAGGGGCACGGGCAGGGGCGGATCTACATGGAGTTCAGGTAACCCCCTCAGTCGAAAAAATTATACTGGGTATTTAGGATCAAATCTGTATTTTATGTCTATATATTTAATATTGACCCCCCTCAACACAAGTAAGGGGCTTGATTCAGCGGCTATGGGGGTTCAGAAACTAGTAGACGCACGGGTTCGAAACTGGCTAACAACACTTTTCAATGTTTTAACTTGAAGTCTGGTACAGTTTATTTGTCAGCACTATTTAGCATGTTTTTTTTTAAACCCCCTCAACGGATATCCTGGCTCCGCCACTGTTAGGGGTAACAAGTTTGCAGACGGCGGCGGGGGTATGAATAGCCGCATAGTATAATGTACGGTAAACCTAACCTAACTATTAAACGAAAGTTGAGGGGTATTTTTTACCCTTCTTCCTTTGTTTTTATTATGTTCTTTGTGACGACACGAAACCTAATCATTTTCTTTTCAAATCCCACGTGTATCCTCAATCTCTTTCTCGATGGGAAAATAGCTAAATGTTAAGAAGAAAGTGTGTTTCTCTATCTATTTAGTACTCTTATCTGTTTAATTTATTTATCTTATTTTCCTTTTTAGTCTGTTTGAAAGAGATTATCTCTCTTTTTATGGAAACTCTTTACCTATGTTGCTCGGACTCTTCAAAAATGTTAAGGGGCGCGTGTCGGATTCGCCAAAGTAGTGTATTTTTGGAGAATCCGACACGGATGTGGCATCGAAAGTGAAGAGTCCACGCAACAAAGCTCTTTACTTCTAGTTTTCTACACGGTATGTTAGAAGAACCAACTTTCTTGAATTTGTTTTTTTGTAACAGACCTTATTTGTCTTCAACAAAAAGCAAAAAGAATTCCACAATCTAATCACAGGTTTGCGATAAATTGAAATGCATAATCTGACGTCCAACAATATCCAATAGTAGCCTATATGTCTATGCCACAGATGAGGAAAAAGAACTAAAATTAAGTTCCAAACAGATTGAAATAGGAACAAAAGAAGACACACAGAACGTTATATCTATGAAGTGTCCACTACACTGGTCATATATCGTATATATTCTCACAAAAATGATCAGACTCCCAAAGTACACATCACAACATATCCGTGGTAGAAACTAAAACAAATGGAAGCAAAAGTATTGTTCTTCTTATCAGTAAAAATGAGTTTAAACAGACTCGATGTCATGAACCAGAATAAAAAAAGCATACCTTATGTTTCCCATTTACGGCAACAACTTTAATGGGATGCCACTCAGGGTCTCTAAGGTACTCCTCCCACAACGAGCATAACTCAGAAGCTATCTGCTCAGCGTCTACCTCATTATATCTCCTCTTCACTGCTTCAAAGAATGGTCTGCTGTCGAGCTCTCCCATCCTCTTAACACCAATAGGACCTCTTCTAGGTAATTCCTTCAAGCCCTATAGAGAAATTTAATTGTCAATTCCTCAAATCTTCTTCAGTAAATGCTGAAGCCAGCCAAACTCCTCAACCCACCAAAAAGAGATTTTGATCCAGAAAAAGGAAAGCTAAATTTTAGTATACTACCCTGTCAAATATTTTTTAAGTAATTCTTTAAACCATTTAGGGCTAGTGTATAATGTGCATGTATCTTCAAGTAGACGGAATGAGCTCTTAATTCAGGACATGAGTTGTTATACTACTCCCCCACCTAAACCCTCAAAAACACGCGACAATATATCATAAATAGTCTTTGTATTTTTTATTGGATCATGCTATTCACAATTTTAATCAGATACATTCCTCATAACATGTAAAACAACAAGCCATAGTAGGCCTCCTTACATACATTAACCAATTCTTTAAGTGCTTCCTGCAGCTCATCATTGCTCTTTCGCTCCTTCACAATTAAGGTTTGGTTCAATGACACTAATTCTTCATATTTTTCTTCCTTTTCTCTTAAACTTTTAAGATGTGTGTCAACGTTTTCCAGAACTTCCTGATCGCCTTCCTCTTCAATTTGCTTAATAATCACTCGCAATTGCTCAACTTCTGTTTCACTAGCTTGTTTTGCATAGAGTTGTTTCTCAAGCTTAACAATTTTCTTATGAAGTTTTTCGTTTTGTTTCTGCAGACAGAAAAATGGCAACTTAGCGATATGTTAACATAAGCATTAAGATAATGTCAATAACAAGCAAAAGAGACACCTGAAAGACAGACCTTTAGTTCTTCTGCCAATTTCAGTACTTTTTCATCAACATTCTTTTGCTCTTCAACCGCAGCACTAAGGGATGTTTTAAGGATAGCATTCTGGAGGAACAACAAGAAGACTTCATGATAACTATTTTCAATTCAAATACAGATCGGCACATAAGAGTCCTTGGTTCTTTAGGTGACGCTTCAAATTATTCCATAAAGATACTTCTTTAAAACCCTTTTTCTTTTTCAATTAACATGCAAATAAAACAAAGAATAGCATATACATATGAACCAGTGCTTGCCTATTACTCTTTTAAGTATGAGGAAGTGGAAAGAAGTAAAAGAGTGGAGAGAAATGGATGCCAGGAACCAGAATAAGTATTTTAAATTTGAATGTTAAGTAATTGTTATAACCATGTCTGCATTACTTCTTGCTCGGTGTTGTGAACCTAACTAGAATATTTTAAGAAAGTTTCAACTAGCACATCCGCCAACATATACGAACATTAAACCATCACATAAGTTTTCAGCCTTTGTTAAAAATAAATCTTTCGTTTTTGCAAATGATAAATCAAACCAAAATCTAATTCAGCATAGAAACAATTAAACAAGTATACCTTTTCATTTTCTTCCGATAGTTTTTTCCTATCAATTTCATTTTGGGCTTCACGTTTCTGCAGTTCTTCATGTCGGCGATCAAGCTCCTTTTTTTGAGTTTCCATTTGCAACTTCAACTTTTCATGATTAATAAATGTCTGCTGGAAATGATCACGCGCACTTGACTGGATCTTTTTTATTTCTAATCATACAAACAAGCATGTTAGGGCATCAAATATACAATGTCCAAAGTTTCTAATAGACGCACATGCAATCACTAACCTTCATTGTTTGCTTGACGAAGTTTAGCATTCACCACAATCAACTGTTCGACAGATTGGACAGTCTCCCGTAATTTGTCCTCCAACACCTTTATGTGCAACTTCTTGACTTCAATGGAACTGGTTAAACTAGAAACAAGTGTACAATTCTTGCGAGATTCTTCTTCCATGATACTAGAAACAGTTCTAAGGTCTCCAACTTTGCGGAGCTTTTCACCAACAACATTAGTGGCCTGATAATCATCAGCTCGAGCTATCCAAGCATACAAATCAGATTTTTTGTCATTATTGGCTTCCCAATTCTTCTTCCCATGATCATCTGCCACGTAGGCCTTCTCAAATGATATGGCATTACTGAACCCAAACCAATCTTTCTTGAATTCAACAAGAGCAATTCCAGAATGGCCTAGGTCATTCCAAAGAGTGCGCACTCGTGTTGGATTGAAACCTTTCCTTATCAACTGATCCTTCAGATTAGAACCACTTTCTCCTACATAGCGACCAGCCTTAAATTCAGTGGGAAGGTTCACAACAACCCCAATCCACGGCCACACAAACATCTCCAAAAGATCGTGATCTGCAAGGGAATCAACCTGAGGATTACCCAGAGTATCAGGCTTTGATGGACTGGCAGCACCTGCTACATCATTTCTGAAAAACTTGGCAAATGTAATATCTTTTGCAGTTCGCTTATTGGAGCTACAGTTTCCTGCTTCACTGACATGCAGCATGAGATCCTTATACAAACAATCTTGCTTTCTTTTCTTTAGACAATAGGCAAAAGTATAAGCCCCATTTGGTATGCTGAAAGAGTTATTTCCACTCTTCAACTCTTCATAAGATATTGATTTACCAGGACCACCTGCAACATCACTTGACAAGTACTTGGCCAATGCAAGATGATTGGCCTTATCTCTTGCAGTTCGCTTCTTAGAGTTACAGCTTCCTACTCCGCCAGCATGCTGCAAGAGATCCTTATATGAAAAATCTTTGTTTCTAGTATCTGGACAATAAGGGCAAGCAAAAGCCACATCTGGATTGTTAAAGGAGTGATTACCACTCTTCAATCTTTCATAAGGCATTGATGCATTAGCAGCACTCGATACATCATCTTCCAAGTACTTGGCAAAATTTTGCAAGTGCTTGGACAAGGAAAGATGGTTAGCCTTATCCGTTGCAGTTCGTTTCTTAGAGTTACAGCTTCCTACTCCATGTGCATGCTGCCAGAGATCATTGTACGAAAAATCTCTGTTTCTCGTCTCTGGACAATAGGCACAAGCATAAGTCCTATCTGACATGTTAAAAGAGTGTTTTCCACTTGTTGACTCTTCATAAGATTTTGATGCACTTGCTACATCACTTTCCAAGTATTTGGCATATGCAAAATGGCCGCCTTTATCTCTTGCAGTTTGCTTCTTAGAATTACTGCTTCCTACTCCACTTGCATGCTGCAACAGATCCTTGTACGAAGAATTTCTGTTTCTCGTCTCTGGATAGGCACAAACAGAAGTCACATCTGATATCTTTAAAGAGTTATTTCCACTCTTCAACCCTTCATAAGATTTTAATTTACCAGCTGCTACATCATCTTCCACGGACTTGGCTAATGCAAGATGGTTGGCCCTATCACTTGCAGTTCGCGTTATAGAGTAACAGGTTCCTACACTATTTACATGCTGAAAGAGATCTATGTACGAAAAATGTCTGTTTCTTGTTTCTGGACAGTAGGGGCAAGCAAAAGCCATATTTGATAACTTAAGAGAACCACTCCACTCTTCATAAGACTTTGATGAACTGGCAGAACCTGCTACATCATTTTCCAAGTGCTTGACTAATGCAAGATGGTTCGCCTTATCTCTTGCACTTCGCTTGATAGATTTGGAGCTTCCTATTCCATTTGCATGCTGCAAGAGATCCTTATAAGAAAATTTTCTTTCTCTTGTCTCCGAACAATAGGGACAAGCAAAAGTCCTATTTGATATCTTAGGTTCATTTCTACTCATCGGCTCTTCATAAGATTTTGCTGAACTGGTAGAACCTGCTACATCACTTTCCAAGCGTTTGAATAATGCAAGATGGTCCGCCTTATCTCTTGCAGTTCGCTTCGTAGAGTTGGAGTTTCCTATTCCATTTGCATGCTGCAAGAGATCCTTATAAGAAAAATCTCTTTTTGTTGTCTCCGGACAATAGGGGCAAGGAAAAGCTACATCTGATATCCTAAAAGAGTGAGTTCCACTCTTCAGCTCTTTACTAGAGTTTGATGGACCAACTGCACCTGCTACGTCGCTTTCCAAGTACTTGGCCAATGCAAGATGCTTGGCCCTATCTCTTGCAGTTCGTATTGTAGACTTTCCTATTCCACTTGCATGTTGCAAGAGATCTTCATAGAAAAGGTGACGCCCTCTTTTCTCTGGACAATAGGGACAAGTGTAAGCCACATTTGATATCTTAAAAGATTGATTTCCACACTTCAGCTCTACATAAGATTTTTCTTTATAGTCGTCAATCTCCCATTCAGTTATATCAGCATTTTCTCCAGAACAATGCTCCATTAAAGATCCTTCTTGATATATTTGAACTCATGAGAATGGAACCTAGAGATCAAAAGGCATAGTTCATCAATTGTCAGTCGAAACCAGCATCGTTGACAATATACCAAACAAGTAGTAAGAGAATTTTGAATTAAATGTGAATTTAATCCAAAGGGAAACAGTCTGACTGAGATTAATCCCAATATATACATGTATATATAGAGAGAGAAGACATAACCATTTATAAGATTTTCCTGTGGATATTCTTATCGTCCCATGGCATGAAGAGGAGGTTCTTAATTTCGAAGGGAGATTATATTGTGAAGATGTTTTAAGATGGGTGCAGATGAATATGTTACAAATGTGTAAACAACTTCCAAAACGTCGAAAATTCCTCTAAGTAATGGTATGGAATGGAAGTGAATTAAACGAAATGGTCAGTGACAACACTCAAATAAAACTAGCTAAATTGTGCAGTAGCCTCATAATACCACAGACCAAACCTCAATCTCAAACAAGTTAGAATAGACTATATGAGTCCTCATTATCCATATCACTCCATTATCAATCCGTCCCAATATCCCAATGAAACACGACGAAGCAACAATTATCCATCTTTCCTCATCTTATTGAGTACCCAATAAACCAAATAACATAACCACCAACACCAATGTTCAGTGACAAGACTCAGATAAGACTAGCTAAATTGTGCAATATGCAATAGCCATAATACAATAGAAGACACCTCAATCTCAAACAAGTTAGAATCGACTATATGAATCCTCATTATCCATATCACTCCATTTTCAACCTGTCCTAATCCAATATTCAAAATGTTAGACTCTTTAACATTAGAACTTCTCCACATTTTCTGCTAGAACATAAATCAAGACTAGAACATGAAAAATCATTCATTGCACCGTATTTCCTCAATTTACTGAATCCAGACGAAGCCCGATGAAGCAACAAGTATCCATCTTTCCTATCTTATTGAGAACCCAATAAACCAAATAACATAACCCCAACACCAATGTTCAATGACAAGACTCAAATAAGACTAGCTAAATTAGCAATAGCCCCATAACCCCACACACCATCCCAAACAAGTTAGAATCGACTATACGAGTCCTCATCATCCATATCACTCCATTTTCAACCCCTCCCAATCCAACATTCATAACGCTAGATTCTTTACCACTAAAACTTCTCTACTTTCTCTATTAGCACATAACACCAATCAAACCTTAAAACACTCAATTGAACACCTCAATCCCACACACCACACTTGAACCCCAAACAAGTTAGAATCAACTATACGTATCCATATCACTCCATTTTCAACCCCTCCTAATCCAACATTCAAAAAGTTAGATTCTTTACCACTAAAATTCTCTACATTTTCTACTACCACCACATAAACCAAGACTAGAACATGAAATATTTTTTTAAATCCATTTTCCTGTTTATTTCAGCTAATTGAGCACCCAATGAACCAAATAACACAACCCACAACACCAATTAAACTATAAAAAAACTCAATTCAAAATATCCACCAGTAATTCTCAGCTAAAAACATGAAAACAAGCAGAGAGGAAAAAAACCTTGTTGTTCATCGAATTGATCCAAATTTTTTCCAGTAAACTTCAACGAGCAAAACCATTACAGGGTACAGAGTTTATTGAAAATCCAGTAAACAGAATTGAATTTAAAGGGGAAACTGAATTGGGTTTTTGATGAACAAGAGAGCTCTGCAGTAGAATTTGTACAACTATATTTGCTGTCTAGTGGTTTCCGCCTATGTTTTCGGAATTAAAATTCGACTAAATTTAAATTTATGAGCGATACTCTCTATGTGAATTTTTTTTTAAAAAAAATTAATTGCCAATAAAAAGTTAAATAATTTGTAATTTTTTTATTATGTAATAAAATTAAAAGACCAAAATAAATAAAGAAAAAAAAAGAAATGGACATTTTTTACATTTAAATTAGAAATAATTAATATGGTGGTAATTTCATTTCTATTTTACATTAAATTATTATAATATATTGTGATTAATAATAAATAAAATAAATAAATCTTATATTCTTTTTTCTAACAACTTACTACATGAATTATCATGATACACATTTTTTCTTTCTCTTTAGGCGATTAACAAGAATATAAATGATTCAGTTTAACTAGTTAAAATTTTTAAATGAAAATTCAATATAAAAATTATGTGAATTGAACAATTACCTTTTACATTGAGTAACGAATGATCTGCTTAATTATTTTTGTTTTTTTTTCAAAGCTATGGCAAATAATATTTTTTTCAAATAATGTTAACAATATTCCTGATTATATCATATGTTTTTAAAAACTTTTTGATAATACTAGAAGATCTTTCAAACTTATTTGCGAACACTATTTTCACACGGGTGTATAATATATATTTGATTTTTTGCAGATCTCTAATTGCCAAAAAAAAAAAATTAAATAATCAATATATAATTTATCGAGTGATTATTTTATATAAAAATACATGAATAGATTTTTATAAATACTTTTCTTTTTGTTAGAGGTCTGCAAAAAATCAAAATAATTATATACCAGTGTTCCAAAAATGTTCACAATCAAATTTGGCAATTAGCCTTCTAATGTTATCAACAATTTTTTCTAAACAAATAATGCAATCAAAAAAATCATTAATCAATTTTTTTTTAAAAAAAAAACATTATTAGCCATAGCCTTGAAAAAAGAAAAAGAAAAAACACCTTGAGAAATATGATTAAAAATAATGAGGTGAAGAAAGTGACTGATTTCAATAGTATTTATAGGAAAAAAATTTAATTAATGATTAATTAATTTTCTAAGATTATAATCTTGTAAAGGAATACATTACTATATAAATTATGTCAAATGTTTTAATGGTAACATGGAATGTAAATAAATATATGATCAATATTATTTATGGTTTGTTGTTTATTTTTAAAAAAGGAAAACAAATTTAATTAACTTACTAAAATTGCATTTTTTGTTAGATTCTCTTACTATAATAAATTGTTTTGTTGTTCAAATAGTAATATAATACAAAAATAATAAAAAAATTAATATGTGCTCTTTATGACTAGTTTTCCATAGTGACATTGAAATTATAATTTTCCCAAAATGAGGTTCTTAATTATCACTATTCCTCCATTTTTTATTTTCTTAATTTATTTTACAAAGGACACTTACTAGAAAAAAAAATTCTAAAGGAAAATGTATCCTTTAAGATTTTAGGTACATTTTAAAAGATACATCTTTATATTGAGAAATATTTTATTATAAATACTTTATTTTTCTAAAAGAAGTTCTCTTATATTTGAAATATATATAATTATGTTATGATAGTTGAAAATTGTAAGTTCTTTAAAGATTTTCACATTGAATAAAATTTATTTATTTATTAAATGGTATGTTTGTTTTCATTAATATTTTCAGATCTTATTTGTTTGCAATTAATAGTGTCAAATATGAAAGGTTGTATTAACTTTAAAAATAATTTTAAAGTTAATAGACATATTTTAATGTACTTTTTGTGTTAGATTTACTTACTATTCAAATATGAATAGTTGTATTAACTTTAAAAATAATTTTAAAGTTAATAGACATACTTTAATGTACTTTTTGTGTTAGATTTTACTTACTATAATATTGATTTTATATTTTTTTTAAAATGTAAAGAAATAATTTTAAAATTAATATACATACTAAAATTGGTACTTTTTTTGTGTTAGATTTTCTTACTATATTTCTTGTTGTGTTGATTTGGCAGGTCAATATCAGTCAATTGGGACAAAAATTATTTTTCAACATTTAATTGATGAAATATTTATATATATATTTTTTTTTGGAAAATTTCAAATTTAAGTTTGGTATATGATTGTTGGTAAAATTGTTACATGAGGGGTTTGGTATGGAGGCAAATATTTTTTTGATATTTTAGGAAAATAAATTTATTCGAAATGAGAAAATTAGTTAATTTTTAATAATGAAAGTTGGAAAAATAAATTTTATAAATAATATTTTATGTTTATTATCTTCTTTCACCTTCATAATATACCCAAACTCATACACCTTGATCAAAAATAAATTATTGGAATGTTTTTTTTTTTTTGAAAAAATAATGTAATTATACGATTTTGAGGTAATATAATCTCTACAAAAAAACAACCCCTACAATTTGAATTAATTATAAAAAATCTTTTTTTTCTTCTCTTTCTCTTAATATCCGGATACATCTCTTTATCTCTAACGAATACATTAAAAACTTTATCCGTGACTAATGTATCTTTAACCATAATAATCTCGAACCTAAACATTATGAATATAATTTATAGTTATGTATCAATTATATGTCTAATACATAACTTGTATATCATTCGTTATGTATCGGGCGAAGAGGCAAGAGCAATGTATACGCAGAGAAATTATAAACTATTATAGCTTAAGAAACTTTCGAAATATGACGTAATTAACGTCCAAAATATTGGGATTTCTATATTTTATACTTATGATAGTAAAAAACTAATATTTTTAAAGTTTTATCATCAAACGTTAGAGTAACTATTAATCAATTTGTAGTAAAAAAATCAAACTTTATTATCAAACGTTCAAGCCCCTACACCATGCAAAGCGAAACCCAGTATATAACTGGAGAAAGGTCAATGGACAGACTCATAATCCACCGAGTTTAGAAGATTATAATTAGTCCAAAAACAACGTGTCACCAAGTTTAGAAGATTATAATTGATCCAAAAGCAACGTGTCAGGAAAGATTTTTTGTGTTATAAAAATAATAATAATAAAAAAAAATTCTCTTTACCAAAGGCACCTAATCAATTTTCACATTTCCCGCCATTTTAACAAATTAGGGCTTAAAAAATTCAGCTTCAGTATCCAAATCCCCCAAATTTTTACGAGCAAAGCAAAAAATTAACATCAATGGCGAACCAATCTGATAATTCTGTAGCATTTTCAGCAGCCGAGGTTTGCTTACTTCTTAATCTTCTCTGTAATTTACTTTAAAATGAATATGTCATTTGATTTTATGCTGATTTATGGTTTTTAATTGTTGTTTTTTCATCTAGATTCATCATATAAGCAGTTGGATGTATTTCTCCAACTTGAGCTATATATGTAAAATTGGGGGTAGAGGGAGTGGAAATGTGTGGTGGGGATTAGGTTGCTAACGAGTTGAGCTATTAAGATTTTACGTAGATATGTGTGATAAGTATACACAGTAATATTCAGGTACTTGTTTAGAATCCTTGGTTCGCATTTATTTCAAGTGAAAGTTAAGTTGGAAATTTTTCATTTGATTTTGGGTGTGTTGGGTAGGAAGAAAAATGTATTCCATGTGAAGTGTTCTAATGGGAAATAAGTGGATTTTTTCTTACTTGGTGAAATATTAATCCAAAAAAAATGCATTTTATGTAATATATTCAAATATGATAACGGTGGGGCGGAGGGTAGGAGTGTGGGGATGGAGGTTGGGGTGTGTTTGAGGGTGTGGAGGAGACTATTGGTGTGATATGTCACTTATGGAACTTGTTCTTTCTACATATTTAAGGAGGTTGTTTTCCGAGAGAATATTTTCCAAAAACTTTTGGCCAACTAAACGTGGGAATACACCCTTTGTGTTGTTTTGTGTTCTTAATGATCTTGGATCAGTGATTTTAACTTCTTTGTTTCTCAATTATGCAGTTGGAGTTTCTAGCGGAAGATGAAATGGTTGAAATTGTGCCCAACATGAGAATGGAACCTCTCAATCTTATATCTGTATTATTCTACTCCTACAGTGACTAAATTGATTCGTATAATCTCGCTTTTATTTATGCTGATTTTTGTTGAAAATGTACCAATTGACAGGGAGATTTTGGACCTTTCCGTCCACAAATAGCAGCACAGGTGCCTCTCTGGCTAGCTGTGGCTTTGAAGAAACGAGGGAAATGCACCATCAGACCACCTGAATGGATGTCCGTCGGTAAGCTTTTGATTGTTAGGAAAATTTGCTAATCTGTTCTTCCAAATGCAGTGCTTAGTTAATTTAAGTTTTGATTCAGATTTGTTTGTTGTTGTTTTCTCTGTTACGGAGAAACAGTTAGTGATTCTATTTTACTAATTTGGAGTTAGTTGCTGGAGTTCCTTAGAGTTGTTGCTAGCTCAATTTGTATGTCTGCATAAGGATGTGTGAAATCTAGATCCCTTAAAATAAAGTGTTCAGTATTGAATGGAGACGGGCCAAAATAGAGCGGAATGATAAAGAGGAATCATGTAGCCATCCCCAACTAGTCTGGGATTCAGTCTAATACATACCTTCTTGTGGTTTGGATATTTACTTTTTTTTTTAGTTTGGTAAGGACTAAGGAGATAATAGTAATGCTACTATACTGGTACACAAATTGTCATGGTCCGTCTTTTACATCTTGTTTTTATTAGAAATCAGGTTGTTGTATTAGCCTCAGTCAGAGGCATAAGATACTGACTTCTTGTTGGCGAAACTGTTCAGTACTTTGGTTTTCCCCAGCATGCTGTTATATCAGCCATTTCGGATAACAGTATAATGTCCAATACTATTATAGCCCTTGGTTAAATCTTCCTCAATTGCACCTCTAACTGGACATTTAAAATCTCATTCCTCTAGTAACTTCGTTGGTGCTTGAATTACTGGATAATTGTCAAGAACATGCCTTTCTTTACAAAAAAGGATAATATTTATCTAAGACAGCAGGTCAAGTTCAAACTGTCAGCAATATGCAAGCAGTCTTTATTTCATGTTTCAAAACCTGTACTGTTCCACAATCTCTCATAATAAGTGGAAATTTCAGCTTTAAACTTAGTGGTTGACAATAGAATGTGTTGTTTCATTAATTCCAAGAATAAAAGAATACTGCATGAATGAAAATATTGACATAAGTATAATGGGAAAATCTCCGGTAAAGTATCTGGCTCCTATAACCAAGAGTTTTGTGTCTTCTCTGATTTCCTTTTTGTCTAGACATAGCACACAAGTTACTTCAACCAAGATAAGCCCGCTCTATGTTGTATTGGACAACCAGATGGTTAATTAATTTTTTTTTGTTAATCTGATGTGACTAATTTCACACTCGCTCATCAAGCTTTGTCCAGAATTTTAAGGTTTCCTGCTACAGATCATTTCAATTCCAATAGAAATTTTATATTCACTGCTGTCATATAATCATGTAGATTGTACTTGTTAGGTTTCTTACTAATCTCTGCTTTGTCGACTAGAAAAGTTAACCCAAGTTCTGGAGGCTGAAAGAGACTCTGAAAAGTTCCAATTGCTACCATTTCATTATGTTGAAATCTCAAGGCTTCTTTTTGATCAGTAAGTAGTTTCCTCCTCCTTTTTTTTATATCAAGATTTATCATGTTGGTCTACTGATGACACTATTAAATGATTTAGTGCCCGTGAGGATATTCCTGACATCTATATGGTGAGTCAATTATTTTCTCAGTTCAATTGGCTTCAAATGTTTAGTAATTCAGCCAGAACTCTTATTCAAACATGCTCAATAGGTGAGGTCTCTTATTGAAGATATCAAGGATGTGCGGTTTCACAAAATTGGAACTGGCTTGGAGATAATTTCAAAGGAGGTCACATATGCGTTGAGGGTATGCTTATTCACTTATCAGAAAATGCTCTTCTCATTCTGATGCATGTGTCATTTTGATGATCAATATCTTAGTCATGTGAGGAATCTGCCGGGTTTTTTAATAAGGAGGCATATACTGATTTAGTTACATTGGTGCTTATATCTTAAAATATGGAAGCACAATTACCATCCATCCTATTGGAGTTAGTCAATACTGCAAATTCATCTGACGGTCCCATGGATGATCGGGTGTATTAATTTACAAAATCAATTCCGTTTGAGTTAATAGATGTAGTTTATCTACAATTGAATTGCTAATTAAGCCTGAGTTGTGCATTATAAAATTTCTCCCCTGCATAGCTAGAGCTATCTAGAGCTGTGTAGCATTGGAGGAAAGAGATAAGATTAGGAATGAAGATATCGGGGACAAGGTGGGAGTGGCCTCTGTTGTTTACTGTTGCTTCAGTTAATACATTATTTGGCTATTGTTACTGTTCCTTGTTTTGTGAATGCTGTATAATGCTTTCCTTATTATTTGCCATGTCCTCTTTACTTGTGTATTTTTTTTTTCAAACTGCTTTGATGTGTTACTTGAGACGGGTCTCTCGGAAACAACCCCTCGACCTCCACGATGTTGGGATAAGGTCTGTGTAGACTCTACCCTCCCCAAACCTCACCTATGGAATTACACCGGCTCTGTTGTTGTAAAATGCTAAGTTTTGTCCTGGGATAACTTTGTCCCAGATTGAGAATGGCCAAACGAAATAGAAATCAGACTGATGATTATAAAGTCGTTCCATGCTTAAGGTGTAGAAACAACTGTAGCATTTGCCATAGCTTCCTATAAGATAATGGGGTGAACCTTTTCATTTGACACAACATTTGGGGAGAGAGTGGAGAGGCAAATACATACTGTAATTCTTCCTTTTCTTTTCTGAGGCGGGGAGTGGGTTTAGGGGATTTTCCTTTAGAGAATTTGTGTTTTGCTATTTTGAGGAAGAAATAGAGACTCTTGTAAGATCTAATATATTACACCCGAAACTTTACAGCTTAAAAATCTCTCAGCAATGGAGGCAAATATAGTACGTCCATTTGTTACCAAAGCTTTGCAGACATTTCATAAGCTAAATACTACAGAAGCAATACCAGAATCAGGCAGCATTCCAAACAGACAGCGCCAAGCTGTGAATCAGCGGGACAAGGTAAGTTCTTAACTATTTTATCTCCCTTATCTAACCATTCACACTTGTAGTATGAAATTATTGAGTTTTATCATTTTGGTAGTAACAACATTTGTCATATTATTTCATTGTCATTACTGTCCTTTCCTCTGTGTGTTATATACCACTCTTCATTTCACATTATTCCATCGTTGTTACTTGTTACTTCTCTCATTTCTATATACCTTTTCAAACTGTTTGAAAATGCATTTGTTTAAGCCGAGGGCTATCAGAAACAGCCTCTTTATCTCTACGAGATAGGGACATACACTCTACCTTCCTCAGACAGTCAGACTCTACTTGTGGGATTACGTTGAGTATGTTGTTGTTGCTAATTATTCATTTTTTGACGTTATCTCTGTTTTCTTTGACATCCAGCGCGTACTGAAAGGTCGGTGAAACTATCCTCTCTTCACTTTGCCTCATGCTGACTCTCCAAAGAGACATGAATTGAGCATCCATCCTACTAGCAAAGAAAGAACTATTATTAACATGCAAGTTCATTTTTTGTATGTATCATATATATTGCCACTTCTTTTTATCAGCAATGCAATGACTTATACTATCATTCAGTAAATTTTGTGGTTATCTTTGTTACCAGAGATCCCGAATTTGAGCTCTTGTAGTGCCAATATTGATTTAGTCTGACCCTAATATGGGTATCGGACATCGGGATCAAAAAGCCTTATTTTTCATTAGTTTTGCACAACTTATGCCAAACTAATTTTTACTTGCCTCACACTATAACTAAACAAGAAGTTTTCTCTCTTCCATACATTTGCTTCAACATCGCAAATTAAGCAAAACCATATAATATACATGATCCTCAATTTATTCAAAAAATCTCCTATAAATAATCCTTCTTTTTCATTCTTCATTTCTCAATAACAACTAAAAAAAAACCAAAAAAAATAAAATGGAGGTGTCTAGTAAGAAAACAACATCTCCATTATTTACTTTCTTGTTTATTTCATCTATCTTTATTCAATTTTTTCCTTATGTTTCTTGTATAGGTGTTAACTATGGTACCCTTGGCAACAACTTACCCCCACCATCACAAGTTGCTCAATTCCTCAAAGACAAAACTATAATTGATAAAATCAAAATCTTTGATGTAAATCCAGAGATCTTAAAGGCCTTTGCTAACACAAACATCTCAGTTACTGTCACTGTCCCCAATAGTGAAATCCCAAAATTGCAAGACATTGGTTATGCAAAAAGCTATGTTGAAGCAAACATTAAGCCATTTTATCCACAAACAAAAATTGATGTAATTGCTGTTGGAAATGAAATCCTTCATTGGGAAACACCAGAAGTACAAAACAAGTTAGTTGGTGCAATGAGAACACTGTATCAAGCACTAACACAGTGTGGTATCAACACTGTTAAAGTGTCAACACCACACTCTTTAGGAATTTTATTGAGTTCAAATCCACCAAGTCTAGCTAAATTTAGACCAGGTTGGGATGTAGGTATCCTAGCACCAATGTTACAGTTTTTACGCGAAACGAAAGGTCCTTTCATGGTGAACCCTTATCCATACTTTGGTTACAACCCTGAACAAGTTGATTTCCTATTGTTCAAACAAAACAAAGGCGTTTTCGATAACTTTAGTAAAAGGACATACACAAACATGTTTGATATGTTGTTGGATGCTGTATTTATGTCAATGAAGAGACTTGGTTATGATGATGTTGATATTGTTGCTGCTGAGACAGGATGGCCATCATTTGGTGAAAGTTTTGAACCACAATGTACTGTGGAGAATGCAGCAGCATACAATGGTGGATTAGTTAGAAAAATTGTTGGTGGAGTAGGGACACCATTGATGCCAAATAGAAAAATTGATACATATATATTTGGTTTGTTTAATGAAAATACTAAACCAGGTTCTAATGCTGAGAGGAACTTTGGATTGTTTAGACCTGATTTTACTCCTGTTTATAACATTGGAATCATGAAAGGACAACAAGTCTTGCCATTCCCACAACCACCAAAGGTAAACGTCATTCTGTCGCTTACAATATCGTTTGCTTGTTTTTCTACCTTCACGTTAGGGCTGTGTATCGGCCGGTTTGGTTCGGTTTTAAAGTTTATCTGGTTGGCTTATTGGTTATCGGTTTTGTAGAGATGCTAAACCGTTATAGAACCATTAAGATATTGGTTTATTGGTTATTGGTTTATCCGTTTTTGATCGTTATCGGTTCGGTTATCGGTTTAACCGTTAAGATTTGACACAAAACAAAAAACATTGAAAATCACTTAGAAACAAGGTGACCAACCAAATAAATCATGCACTTGAGTTCACAAGTTATATCTTGCTTAAAAGCAAACACTTTTACATTGTAGAATAATCAAGTATTTGAGACAATCAAAAATAAAAGTAGGAAATTAAACTCTAAGTTGAGGACTTTATATACAATATGGTATAAATATTATTATTTAATTTACTATCGTGTTATCGGTTAACCCGTTAAGAAAAAACTTTAAACCGTTAAGAACCGATAAACCGATAACAAAAAAAATCAAAACCGTCACTAACCCAATAATATAAACCAATATCTTTTTTATCGGTTTCAATTCAATTTTAAACAGCCCTACTTCATGTCATGTTTTAACGACTCGAACTCTAGAACTTTCTGAATCAACAGCATTTTGGTTCATAGTGCATATCTTATTTTATTGAGATAATTACGGCTTGAACGATTTAACTATCTAATTTACAAAATATGTGAAAAGTTGATATGTGTATAATTGATACTAAATATACATATAATATGCATTAGTATACACAATTAGTATATATTGTGTATATTTTTGTTTTGTTGGTAAGCTAGTTAGCCGAGTAATATGTTGTTAGTGCATAAAACTTAAACTCGATTTTATTAACAAGTTTTGCGATTTTGATGTAAACAGCCTCTTCCACAACCAGCATTGCCGCTGCCGCAACCGCAACCACAACCAAGAGGCCCAATTCCTGTGGCAAAGCCAGGCCCAAAAGTCCCAGTCCAACCAGCCCCAAGACTACCATCCCATCCAGGCCCAAAACATTCAGCCCGTCAAGGCCCAAAACTTCCAGCCCAACCAGCCCCAAGACTGCCAGCTCAACCAGGCCCAGTGTTGCCAGGCCCAAAGCCTGTAGGCCCAATGGGGAAGAAATTTTGCATGCCCAAACCACAGGCTACAGATGCACAATTGCAGGCCAGTTTAGATTGGGCCTGCACTAATCAAGGTGTGGATTGTGGCCCAGTTCAAGCTGGAGGCCCATGTTTTAACCCAAATACTGTTAGGTCTCATGCAGCCTATGTTATGAATGCTTACTACCAAATCAAGGGCAAAAATGACATTAACTGTGATTTTTCGGGTTCCGCTGCCATCGTCTTCGCTGATCCAAGTAAGTACTCAACATTTTTTTCGATCAGCGTAAAGAAATTTTTATACTATTAGATCACTTTGAAAAA
>CM064967.1:69073293-69379293 GCA_032847665.1 Solanum chilense
AAGAAAGTACGATAAATATTAAGTTATCTATCTCATAAAAGGCATGAAAATGCTATTGATGGATTAAATAATTCATGTTATAATTAAAATTCAAATTTGTAACTAAATCACATGAAGCTTATAATAGAAATTGTTTATAGGAAAAATTACTTAAATACACTCCTTTAATTACCTTAATAACCATTTATCCCTACTTATTATAAAAATTTCAAAAATCCCTTATTTCCCCCAATTAAAAAAAAACATGAAAGATACATATAGATTTTCCACCCTTTTTTCAGCCAATTGACAAGTTTTACTTTACCAAAATAAAATTCTATTTTCAAGCTACCCACTTTCCCATTAACAGCCCCAATTAAAAGTTACCATATTAAATTTTATTCCTTAAATATTTCCCCACGTTTTAGGAGGAAAATTTTCTCTCACCACACGTCTTAGGAGCAGAATTTACTCTCAATTTGAATTCCAGTAGGATTTTGCAGCCATATCAATTTGATTTTCAGTAGGAGTCTCCATCAAGTATTTAAATTTCTAATTTTTTAAAAGGTAAAAATTTTAGTCTCCTTTTTTCTCTTCATCGTGTGCCTTTACAAACAATATGGAAGAGAGTAAATTTGGAGATGGTGATTCTAATACTAATGCTAAACGTGTGTGATTCTGATGTGTTTAAAATTCATAATTTTGTGTTTTGTTGATAAAACCTTAATTTTAAATTGTTGCATGTATTTGTAAAATGAAATTAAAAGTCATTTAACAATGAAGAGCGATTCACTAACTTCAAATTAAGTATAACCATCATGTTTGTAAAGTTTTAAGGTGTATCAGATTTCCACTGTGTTTTGTATTTAGTAAAATCCATCTGTTGTACAGTCGTAGGATGTATCAGATACACAAGGTTTATCTCTAATATCATAGTTTATCAGTTAATAAGATGTATCATATACATATTATAAATCCAGTGTCTTATAAATTTGAATATGATGTATCATATACATTCACTTAAAACTGAATATGAGACACAAGGTTTATCTCTCATATTATAGTTTGTCAGTTTATAAGATGTATCATATACATCTGATAACTCCAATGTGTTATAAATATGAATATGATGTATCATATACATTACAACAACGAGTGTTCCTTTGTCCTTATACCTAATTAATCGCAGTAGATGTCAAATATGATGTATCAGGACTTATGTATCCCGTGCCATTTGGATGTATCCCGCTTCCTTGAATTTTAAGGGATTTTTAGTAATTTCAATTCTAAAAGGGATAAAAGGTCATTTTGTAATTATAATATGTGGTTCCTATAATTTATACAAGTTTATACATTATTGACTTGTTATAAGTAAATTACCTACAATTAAATTTTTTTTATTAAAATGAGAAACCAGTTCAAGTTGGAGGCCCATATTTTGGCCCAAATACAGTTAGTTCTCATGCAGCCTTTGATTGTGATTTGGCCCAATCTAGAGGCCCATGTTTTGGCCCAATTACTGTTAGGGCAAAAATGACTTAAATTGTGATTTTTAGGGCTCTGGTGTCATAGTGTTTGTTGATCCAAGTAAGTATTTGAATCATTTTTTAGTTTAATTTTCGAACAGTGACGGATGTTCAGTTGAAAATTTATCGTAAAAAAATTATATATACAAAATTATACAAAATATATTGGTCACAAATTACTTTTTTCGTACATGTAGGTCCATAAAACTTCTGATTTCGCCACTATTTTCGAGTGCAAAAGAATGCTATACTATTAGAATCGAAGCGAATTCAAAATTTGAAATATATGGGTTTCTACAATGACGATCATAGTTTTAGAGTTTATAGTAAAATATTTATAGTTATTTAGTAAATTTCATACAAGAACTATTGAGTTTACGTATATTCGTAACCTGTCTCTTACATCACATTAAAGATAATCACAACTTCTATATACTGACAAAGCGAGGTAAGCTAAAATGTACCTAATCTAAAAATAAGACGAGTAGCTTATTACTACAACATATTACGATATACTGATAGTATAACACCAATTCTTTATATATTGTAGATATAAATATAAATTATTTTCTATTTTTTTCCTTTATTATAGTATATAGTTGGAACAATTTTCTTTTTATTGACAATTTAATGATGTTTATCTTTTATTTGTTTGTAATTTTTTTTTGAAGAGATCGCTGGCACAACAGTGATTTTTGTATTTTTTGAAAAACATTGACACGTTAATTTTGTCAGAAAAAAATCGCTTCTGATGAAGCGATTTTGTCCTTTTGGTTTAAATTTTTTTACTGATATACCCTTTTGGATTTTTTGATAATTTTTTTACCCTTTTGTCTTCTGACTCAGTATATTATTATGGTGTACTCTATAATCATAATTGTACAAGGACTTAAGTAAACAACAAAATGATTTTTAAACGTATAAAATCAATATTGGACTAGTAAAAATAAATGCGGGAAATGAAAGATGTTTAATTAATTAGCTTAAGAGATTAACCAATAATTAGTTTCAAATGGAACGTATAATAATGCAAATAGATATTGAAACTTTGATTGACGTGAATATTGATTTGATAATTATAAAATATAGTATTTAATTAATTAGATGCATAATTAAAGAAATAATAGAGATTTCATATTGATAAGACATTTTAATTGTTTTCTTGTTATATTAATTCGAGTTAAACTAATTTATCTACCCTACTTCGAGATTTGCTTAAGATATCGCATGTGCCTTTTCTTCTGAAATTCAGCTGAGTTAGATGATATTTTCTGAATTTTGAAATAATAACTTTATGTTAATAAGAACACAATTCAAGCTAATATCGTTGAATATTATTAATTAAATTTTTGTTCGAGTTTTTAACTTTATTCAAATTTATCGATTCTTCTTTTTGATCCATCCTTTTAACGATTCGCCCTACGTTACAAAGTGTTACATTTTAACCAAACTCTTAAAGCATCGTAAATTCACTCTAACGATATATAAACAATTTTGTTTGTCAAAGCAATTAATAATAATTTCAGTACCCAAACAAAAAAAGTTGATTTTTTTTTTCAATTCTGTGACTATTATTTAAATTTTTGAATATATAAATGATTGCTAAATTCTAGGAGATTCGAGATTAGAAAAATAATAATAGTAATACATAGGGAAAATAAAACTTTGTCATTGAGCTACATTGGGAAATAATTTTTGGCCCACATAGTAAAATTATCACATACATTTTTCCAAGACAAAAATATATTTGATACAACATATTATTTGTCTCAAATAAGAACAAAATCTAATATTATTATGTACATTTGAAAACTTCAAAAAATAAAATCTAAATATGTATAATAAAGACAAGAATTTGCAAAAAATTGATGAATAAATGATGATTGAGGGAAATAGAACATCTATACAAATCACAAGAGCAATAGTAGTCACCCACATTTTAGTACATAGTGTTATCTAGTGTTATCTGCGTAATGACGGAGTCAGAAATTTTGAAAAAAATAAATATATATTTATAAAGATGCAAATTCTATGTTCATAATAATAATAATATAAATGTTTGCTCATTATTATTATTTTTTACATGGACAAATAATTCATTGATTTTTTTTTTTTTTTCTTTATTGCCATCTCTTTGAAATGATTGTTGTATATGGTGCCTTTGAGCACAAACAAACTTAATTTATAAGACATTTTTGTTGTCACAAAAATAAGTAGATGTCAAAAACCTTATCTCTCAACAAGAAGAACCACACAAATTAAGTAATTATTTTCCCTTTTCTTTCATTTCTTTTATCACTTTGAAGTAAAAAAAATTAAAAAAATTCACACATTAAATAATAAGATAGTAGAAAAGTTTAAATGGACAACCATGGTTAAAATGCTAGGTAATTATAATACGAACACTTGACGTTACAGAATGATTTGAAGTTGAATCTTTTTAATACGTGTACATTCATCCAACAAGAAGGATTAACGTTCGCGTATAACAATCAGTATACAACATCATGCTTGTTATATAATATATAGTACATCCATTTTTGAGTTTGATCGATAATGATGTGTTTTTTAAGAAGCAAATTTGTGAGACTTGTTGAGCGAAAACGAATCATACTTTTATTATGATTCGATCAATATACAACATTATGCTAGTTATATAATATATAATACATTCGTTTTTGAGTTTCATAATGACATGTTTTTCAAGAAGCAAATTTGTGAAACTTATTGAGCGAAAACGAATCATACTTTATCATAATTCGATCAATATACAACATTATGCTAGTTATATAATATATAGTATATTCGTTTTTGAATTTGATAATAACGTATTTTTCAAAAAACAAATTTATGAGACCTGTTGAGTGAAAACGAACCATACTTTATCATGATTCTTATTGTTGTGTTTCCTTCAATAAAAAAAGTATTTTGGTAATCATGTGAGCAAACAGGGTTGAAAGAGTAAAATAATTAATAAGAATATTTTTAATCATTTTATTGCGTTGATAATCGTGATTTATGTCTACTAATAGATATATTGTTTTTTTTTTTATTTAGATATATTGTGAAATTGATAAATTAAAAATAGGAGAAAGATTAGAAGTAATTAAATTCTTTGTCCCAAGTTTACTCCATAATAATCATAAGCTTTACTTTTTTATGTTTTCACTTGAAGTTTAAATTACTTCACCATAACTTGAAAATTATTAATCCAATTTAATCTGTTGTGAAAAACAACAACAAGATTATTTGCGTTATTTTTAGGATTATCTAATAATTAATTTCAATTATGTTTAAGAATATCTTATAGTGTGTTAGGATTATGCTTGATATCAAAGATTCGATTTTATGAAAGTATTATGCTCGATTATAATTTTGGTTTCAAATTATTTACTTTTCTCATAATTTTTTTTTCATACGCAGAATGTTGACGTTATTCAATGTAATATAAATTATACTTATATATTTCGGAAAAATCTCAAATTAATTTTTGAATTTTAATAAATATTTTTAAATCATATGACAGGTTCTAACATGTGCACATTTCCAAGTTATAATTTATTTTATTTACTTAAACAGTACATTGAACTTTGAAGAATATTCTCAGTAGGAAAATAAAGATAATATATATAAAATATGTAATAGACAAAAAAATAAAATAAAATAGATGTGACTTCTCTTCGAACTCTGCATAAATTAATAATTGTATAGATTTGATTAAATAGTCAACGATATTGGTAAAAGTTATATCAATATTTCAATCTTAGCAAAGAAAAAGAAAAATTAATCTCTTTTTATGTAATTATAGTCATTTAGTGTAAAATATAAATTTAGATTCAATAGCGATAAAAAAGTAAAAATCACATAATTAAATAAAATTCTCGAAAATTAACTCAAATACTATTATTATAAAAATAATAATGACATTGAGCATATAAAATTAAAAAAAATTATAATTATTAAAGGAAAAAAAGACAAAAGAAGTGGCATAAATCATAATTGTGAAGCTTTCACAACTTTATCTAGACAAAATTAAAGAGAACAAATCGTTTTCTAGTACAAAAGCACCAAAAGATTATAATATATAAATATTATTTTATTCTTAAATTTAAATAAGAATTTCGAGTGTTATAAGTAAATCATTTTTGGTAAAAATTTAAATTAATCAAATTATAAAATTCAAATACAAAATATTAATATAGAGTTGGTTTGAATTGATTTTTCTCTTATAATTTAAAAGTAAAAAAAATTAACTTATGACTTTTGACTTATTTTTATTGTATTATAAAAAAAACTTAAAAACAAATATTTAGAAGCATTATTTTTATTTTACCTAAATAATATAAAATTAATTTAACTTAAAAACACCTTAAATAACTCAATCTCAAAATAATTTAAAAAAATCCATATGTCACACAAAATAAAAATTACTAATAAAATGATCAATTTAGCTCAAAGATAACATGGAATTTAAATAAAGTATGATGTCCTTTGTCGAAATCAAACATTTATCAAAAATAATTTATTAATATTAAATATAATATTATCTAAAATGAATTCAGATTAATCAAAATGCGACGAACTTATTAGAAAAAAGAAGAAGATAACCAACCATTAATGTAATGAAATAAATTAGTACAAAATAAATATGGAATTTATGCAAAGTGGTATTCCCTTTACTTGTTATCATCATTACATATTATTATTATTATTATTATATAAATATATATTTATATACTATAGTTTTTTTTAATAATATTATCAAAAGCTAAATATTGTGTTCTTCTTCCTCATTTTTCTTCTATCTTCATCATCTTCCATGGGAGAAAAGCAAAAGCTTAAAGAGAAAGAGAAAATCAAGAAGCAAAAACACAAACACCCAAATGATGAATCTCCAAAACCCACTTCAGATTTCACTTTTAAACCCATTTCCGATGTTAAAGGTCTTCGATTCGGCGGTCAATTCATCGTTAAATCCTTCACAATCCGCCGTGCACGGCCACTAGAACTCCTCCGTATCCTCTCCCTTTCTCCGCCGTCAACCAAAAACTCCGGTTCCAGTTTCAATTTCACTTCAACTACAGCTTATTTACCCACAAATTTCACAATCTTAGCCCATCATGCTTGGCATACACTAACATTAGGCCTTGGAACGAAGAAATCGAAGGTGGTTTTGTTTGTTTTTGAATCGGAGAAAATGAAATCGGAAATCGATCGGGTTTGGCCGGTGGAGATTCCGTTAGGTGAAGTGAATAAGAAGATGATTCGAGGTTTAACAGGTACTGAAATGGCGAGATTTAAGTTTAGAAAAGGTTGTATAACTTTTTATGTTTATGCTGTAAGAAGAATTGGGGATTTAGGGTTTACTTGTGCTGAAGATCTGAAATTGATTTTACAATCTGTTGTTGCACTCAAAGATTTCTTCGATCATACTGCTATGTTAGCTATGCCGAATCAGAGAAGTATCAATTTCCCATCGGAGATTCAACAAATGGGAATTGCTCATTAGCCTCCTCCTTCTTCATCTTCTTCTTCTCCGTTGTTGCTCGGATTATTCAAAAATGTTGATAAACTCAGTAATACAGAGGTTCTGAATCTTCATCTTCCTTCGGATTATTCAAAAATGTTGTTACCATCTGTTGATAATTTCGAGGAATTCGAGTAATATAGGTTTTGAATAATCATAGCTAAGTTCTATTTTGTGTTGTTCGGATTATTTGAAAATGTAGTTTGGATTCTGATATGTACTTGTTGATAATTTTTGAAGAGTCCGAGTAATATCGATTTTGAATCATTTAAATTCTTTGTTTGGATTATTCAAACATGTTGCGGGATAAATTTGAAGAGTTCGAGTAAATATAGGTTTTGAATGATTATTTATCGATTCTCGTTTGTGTTGCTTGAATTATTTGAAAATATTGTGGGATTTTTGATATGTATACTGTTGATAATTTTGAAAAGCCTGAGTAATATCGATTGTGAATCATTATTTGTTATTTCTTGTTTGGATTATTTAAAAATGTTGTGGAATTCTGATACGTATATGTTGATAAATTTGAAAGTTCGAATAATATAGGTTGTGAATCATTATTTTATCGATTTTCGTTTGTGTTGCTTGGAGTATTTGAAAATGTTACGAGATTTTGATACTTATGTGTCGATATTTTTAAAAGGTTCGGACAATATTGGTTATGAATCATCATTTCTCGAAGTTGTTTTCAAAGATTAAACATATTGTTGGTGTAATTATGTGAAGAGTTCGAGTAATATTGGTTCTGAATAATTATTTATTTATTTTCGTTGGTGTTGCTTGGATTATTCAAAAATATTGTGGAACTGTATATGTACTTGTTGATAATTTTGAAGAGTCTTGAGCAATATTGGGTTTGAATTATCATTTGTCATTTCTTGTTCGGATTATTCAAAAATGTTATGAAATTCTGATATGTACCTGTCGATAAATTTAAAGAGTTCGAATATAGAGGTTCTGAATTATCATTTTATTGGTTCTCGTCTATGTTGCTTGAATTATTTAAAATATTGCAGGATTCTGATATGTACTTATTGATAATTTTAAAGAGTTCGAATAATATAAGTTTCCAATCATCGTTTCTATATTGTTAGTGTAATTTGTTTTTTAGGTGATATAATAAGTTTATAGGTGATATAATATGTTTTTTAGGTAAAAAGTTGACTATTTTAAGATCCAGCTCATGAATAAACATGATTGCTTAAATTATTGAACATTCTAAAAATATAAAAATTTGCTAAATTTTATAAATCATTTTCATGTGCTTTCCCACAAAAAAATTTAATACATTGTTGAAATCATTTTCTTATTTTAATTATCGTTTATAATTTAAAATCGTATTTACATCTGAAACATATTTTTCGATGTTAAAGACATTTTGAAGAGCAAGAAATATATATATATTTTTAGGTAATTAATTAATATTTATTTTTAAAATTTTATTTTAGTTATTTTTTAATATCAATCTCTAGTAAAAATGGACCAAATATATTGTGAATGATCTACATAAACATAGAAATGTGCTTAGTTTACTCAAACTCTATAAATATATAATTATATTCATGAAATATTTAAAAAAAAAATTATGTGATTTGAATTATTATCACACATATATTAACTTCAATTAGAATAGAAATTTATAAATTTTAAATTTTAAATATATCTGGAATATATGGCGAGTTAAATTGAAGTGTTATTAGCTAGTACCCTTTTAAGATGACTTATTATTGTCACCAAAATAAATGCACATTCTGTTATTAATTTAATTTTCTGATTTATAATAATGTCTTGAACAATTTTAACAAGGTATTAAATAGGAGTATATATTAAACTTTCATGAACAAAGACCAAATTTATGAAATTTAATTTGCTTTTTTATTTTTCTTTCTGTCATTCAATTAACGTGAACTTTACTCTCATTCATGTGATTAATATTCAGGTTGTTCATGTGAACTTTATTACATATTAAATACTTCGCGTGATTTTATTTGTCATGTTTTTGTACGCATTTTTTACAGATCAATGAAAGAGTGTTTGACTAAATTGTCCCTATTTATTCTCTGACCTCCATTTAATATTTTTTTTTTATTCTTATTTACTTGTTCATTTTCGACTTAACATACCTATTTTAAAAAAATAATTGACATGTTGAGTTTATCATTTTACCCCTATTAATTGATAGAATTCAAAAATCAATTTACTTATCAAAGAGACTCTTCCTTTTTCAAAAATATATACTCTCTCAATAAATCAAGGATATGATAGATAAAAAAAAAATAGGAAATTATCTTTTCTTAATTTGTTAAAAATAACAACTAAATATGGACAAATAAAAAATTTCAACAAGTAAAAAGAGACAGAAGGAGTACCAGATTTATTAAGGATAAAGTTGGTAGAAATAAATAATTAATTATTTCTTGATTTTTTAAAATAACAATTATTTTGAATCAACTATTTTTAATAAATATGATGACCAACATAAATCGGAGGGAGTAAAATTTTAAAATAAATAATCGGAATTGCCGATTAAGCATACGACGGTGAATTCTACCAAAATGGAGTATGGTAGAGGCAGAGAAAATTTCTCTTATATAACGATAAAATACATAGAAATTAAAAAAAATATCAATAACGAAAGCAATCTGCTGGATCGACATATTTTTATGAGCCAATATTCTCTTTCTTCAATAACTATTTCATGCTTGCATGTCCCATGCAATTTCCCTAAATACAACCTTTTAATTGGTAGAAAAATTGCCTATATTATAGGCAACTATGTATATAGTGTTATTAATATGTAGATATGTAATATCTACATCAAGGAAGTAGGGCATAGTAGTAAACACATCTCCACGTGGTCATTTTCCCAAAATTGAGAGGTGGCTAATGACGGATTGAATCGAATTTGAACGAATCACACTATGTCAATATGAGATAAATTGACAAATACTTAATTTTGGGCCTTTAATGATGTTTTAAACAGTGTTTTAAAACTATTTAGGGAATTGTTACCTTTTAACGTAAAATAAAGTTTGTCAAAAATATTTTTAGTTAAAATAGTTTCTTTTTTATTGGAGTTTGAATTTGATGAATCGCTATTTGAGTTTGAATTCATAGAGGTAGTTTGAATTAAACCCCAACAAATTTATGAACTCCAACGTATTGGGGTGGAATTTCACTTGTTGAAGCTTGGAAACTCCAATACATTAAGGTGAAATTTCATTTGTCGAATGTTTCAAATCGTATTTTAGCTAGGTATATCTTTACTTGATTTGTATTTATATATTAAATAGTGAAAATCCTTTGATTACATTTAAAACAAAAGATAAACTCTAATTGCAACTCAGATTTTTGTCAGACCGTCTAATTTTTACAATCAAACCAACAAACAAATCATGATCCAGTCTGTCCAAGATTACCTGAATCAATTAAATATATGTCATAACTCAACTCGCTTAATATGACCCAATTACCAAATCCTCAACCCCTTTATTTTGGTTCTTCGAAAAAAAGAGTACTAATTCTAAGCAGTTTGATTCGTTAAGTTACATATATAATATATTAGGTCATTTTAAATTCAACCTATAGAATTAAGTCAACAAACAGATCACAATTTAATCGTTTAAACATAAACGAATTAGGTAAAATTACTAAAAATGTATTATTTAAGTTTATTATCTCTACACAAATTGCTACCTCATCTTATTATAACTATCAAAATAAATAAAAAAATATATCCAAGTAAGATATTGATGAAAAGGATGTGACCTTGATGATGATTATGAATAATTAGATAGTGAGGAAAAGTTAGCTAGAAGAAAATAATGAATCATGGGGGAGACAAGAAAAAAAATTATAGTGTTAAAGAATATGCCAACTCTTCATAACTTTATGTTGTACCCACAAAACACTAAAGTGAAAAAAGATTAGAAAATGAATTTTAAAAGTTCACAACTTCAATTTTTATTTTATTTTTTTTAAAAAAAATTATTTTACGACCTTTATCTTTAATCATTTCTTGAGAAGGTCCCTCCAATAGAAACCAACTTTTTTTTTTGTTAGTTGTATATGAATTGGGATGTTTCATAGGTGTGGAATTGCACAAGGGATCAAAAATCTACTCTTTTTTTTTTTTTAATTATTGCTATCGTTATTTATAATGAAGTTTGATAAATTTAAATTTGTGTCAGATGAAAATCAAAGAATAACAATAGTAATATATTTCGTGTAACCTCATAAGTGCGATATATGAAAAGAACAAGATAGAGAGATCGTTTTCGATAAATAATTAAAAAAAGAAGACGAAGAAAGATCAAGGCATGACACACCCTACATTAACATGGGTTCAGAAAGGATCGAACTTTAAAGGAGTGTGATATAGACAGTCTACCTTGATGTAAACATTAATAATTGACTCTATGGCTCAAGCTCAAACTCATGACTTATTAATTGTACGTAAATAATTCTCCGTCATTTCAAAATAAATGACATTACATGTATAGATTTAAACCAAACTTATTTATTCATTTATTTGTCCCAATTTCAATCTATATATTAAAAATTAATATAAGGTAGTTCTAACTTCCAACTGCAAAAGCTAGAAAAGTAAGTATAAAAAGGCTAATGCTTAGATTACAATGTCTGGTGGACCTGTGATTCTTTGATTTGTTTACTATAGGTTTGGTAAACTTTCATCCATTTATAATTGACAAAAGTATAATTTTGTTTTTAAATACAAAAATTAATATTATTAATACTTGATAAGTAATGATTTTAACAACCATTAGAGTATTAAAGCTAGCACATAATCAAACGTAAAACTAATCAATTTATATTGAAAATCAATTGTGTAATTATTTTATCAAAAGAAACGAATTCGAATAAAATGAAACATATCATGATGTTTTATATATCAGACTCCAAGTAGTTATTGAAGTGTAATATCTCATTAACATGGTTAGATAAGAAAGATTAAAATAATATTCAATAAATATGTAAGGAGAAAAAAGGAGAAGAAAAAAATATTAATTGCACAGTCTGTCTTTCAAATAAATTGATATTTAATTTTTGCTCTTAGCAATCGAGCTTATGTCTAGCAGAGCATTAGTTTTCTAAGAGTGTAGAGTATAAATTCTAATACATTGGTGAATTCTTCCTTCTATAAATCAAGTTAATGATTAGTTACTACGAGATTATGTTTTTTTCCTCAAATACGCATGTTTCGCGAAGTACAAATGACCCGAGAAGAGAACGTATAAGCCCAAACTAAAAAAAAACACAGTTTTTTGGGCCTATAAGATAGAAGGGCCTGGAAAAAAAACATAAATGGGCTTGACTTACAGAAAAATGAAACTTACATAAATATGATATAATAAAAATATATTTATCATCGGGAAATTTTTTAAAATGTCAATATTTTAACATTTAAGAGGGTTCATTAACAACATTTTCAATATTTAGTAAAAATGTCAAAATTTAAGTTGTTATGTATCTTATTTATGTTCTTATTATTTATTTTATTTTTAAAAAATATAATTTTTATATAACAGACTGAGAGGAATTTAGGGGAGATTATTATTTTTAAAAAGGAACAAATATTAAAAGTTTCATCAGTTACAATTTATCAAAATACACCAACTTTCATCTAATTTTTCTTTTTTTCATCATGTTATAAAAAAATCTTTTTTTTCTCCATTGTTCTAAAAAAATTTAATATCCAATTCTGGTAATCTTTTTTTTTTGTTTCTAAACACTTTTATTAACCAAAAAAAAAATCCAATTTTCACTAATTATTGTTATAAAAATCACGGAATTAAAGAAGTACCACATCTATAAAATTTCAATATCAATTTTTCACTAATTATTGTCATGAAAATCATAATAAAAAAATATAATATCTCACTCTCACTAATTATTATTATGAAACTTTATGAGAATACATTATAGTTTTATCTATTAAATTTATTTATTTTTAATTTAGAAACTTGAACACTTATAGTTTTATTTGTAATTGACATACTTTTCTCACAGTGTATTTATTTTATTTTTTAAAATTTGTATCCTTGCTTAATTTATATTTATTCCAATATGTATACCGTTTGTAATAGTATCCATTCTAGTTTTCATGTTGTATTTTGTATAATGAAGCTTGTATTTCTTTATTAGTTTGTATTCATTCCAATATGTATGTCAAATAAAATATAGCTATTTAAGAAATACATTTGTATTCGTATATATTTTTCACTGTGTATTTATTTTTCTTTTCAAAATCTTGTTTCCTTTTGTAAGTCGTATTCATTCCAATATGTCTATTATTTGTATTCGAATATATTATTTGTATTTGTATTCGAATACAAATAAACTAATAGAAAGTTGTTCTTCTTATAAATAAAATACATAACTAGTTAACATACATTTGGATGAATACAAATTAGGGACAAATACAAGATCCATAAACCATGCAACATGAAATTTTTAATAAATACAAATATTGATAGTATACATAGTGATTTGAATACAAATTGAGAAAGCATACCAAATTCTAAAAAAGAACTATAAATACAAAACAAACTAATAGAAAATTGTTCGATAACTATCCGATCTTCGTCGTCTTTTTCAAGATCCTCACGAGTAGACAAAGATTCTACATTTGCGTTCTGAATTTGAGGAAAGTTTTGCACACCAATGAGTCTTGTAAATGTTCTTACCCTCTTTCTTCCCTCATTTTAACAGCGGATCATACATTATACACTATTTGTTAAGTAATAAATAAATTAAAGGATGAAAAATCACTAGAAATTGGTTGATTAAGATGAATACCTCTAGTAAGCCTCTTGGATTCAGCCATTTGAGAGTAAATCATAATGGAAATTGAAAAATACAAACAACATTTTTTTAAGATTTAAACAAAAAAAAAAATTAGAAAAGAAATCTGAAAATAGGATAAAGATTAGAGATACCTTAATCAAAGGGATTCTTGTTGATCCAATTTTGGATTAAAAAAACAAACAAAATATATGGCAGAAAAATATTTGCAACTTGAATGTTGGAGGAAAATCAGAAAAGATAACCATGAGAGAGAAAAAAAAATGGGAGAGAATTAACAATTTGAAAAGATAATTATGAGAGAGAACGATTTTTTTTTTCAAAAAAAAAGATATATAGAATTAATTGAAAAAGAGAGATAAAATAGGAGGAAAATTGGGACACATAAATTTTTTAAAATAATGACATTTTTGACATTACTGCTAATATTTATAAAGTATGGATATTTTTACTAAATATGTTATTTATTTTGACTAGTTTACTAATTTTTCCTTTATCATTTATAGAATAACTTTTTTTTCACTTGATCGCTTTTAATTCATTTATAATATAATTTTAATGCATATTGCAAAGATCAATTTATTAGTCACATATAATACAAGTTTCAATGATGGATAATACATTTATCACACATTTTAATACACTTCTAAAACAATGTGACCATTTTTTACCAAACAAACACAATATATTTCAAAAACAATTATAATTCAAATATATTGCATAAATAATTCACTTTTAATACATATTACAGATTTATCACAGTATTGCTATAAATGGTAATAAACAAAAACTATCGCTAAAATAAATAATTATTTATTAAAATGTATTAATTTATATAATTTTTCAAAAAAAAAAATAGTTAAACGCCCACCGTGGGGCTCGAACCCACGACCACAAGGTTAAGAGCCTTGCGCTCTACCAACTGAGCTAGACGGGCGTTGTTGTTGGAGAAAGTTTGTTAATAAATATTATAATCGCTACAACATTTGATTCAAAGATTCTTGTTTCCAATTTGGGAGCTTGTTCTAGCGGATTAAAAAATATACCCTCATACTATCGAAAATGATATACAAATATCTTTCGTCATATTTTAGTGGCATTGATATCTTTTTCGTCCAAAAATTAGAGCATATACATCCTTTATACTAACGGAAGAAAAATAGAGCGAATGATATATATGCTCTAGTTTTTGGATGACAAGACACTAATGTCTCAAAAATATGACATTAGATATTTGTATACCATTTACGATAGCTCGAAGGTATATTTATCCTTTTTCCCTTTGGGGTTCAACAATTGAGAATGTTCAAACTAATTTTTTTTTCTAGAAGGTTACTAATATTTTTACAATTCATTCAGTAATTGAAGTACAAGAAATAGAAAAGTTGAAGAACAATAATAAAAAAAATATGAGCAAAAAGTCAAATTGTGAAAATGTATATAAAAAGAAGAAAAAAAAAACTATGAAGAAATTTAAGTTTGCTTTATTCAATTAAAAAAGGGAAAAAAACAAATATATATATGTCATTCACTTTAAGAAAAGACTAAATAAGGATATGTAGCATAACCGTTTTCTTCGATCCGATATTTAATAAATGTTAGATCGATAGATAAGGTTATGACACAAATATGTTCATTAGTACAAGTGATATATATGCTCTAGTTTTTGAATGACAAATGCACTAATATTCCAAAGTATGACAAAGGATATGTGCATATCATTTACGCTAATTCACAGATATACTTATTCTTTTCTTTAAAAAAACAGAAAATGTTATCACTTAATTTGATCAATAAGTGAAAACATATTATATCGAAAATGTTTGTATATAGCTTATATACGAAGTGGGAGGCTAAGATAGAACATATTTAGGGTAAAAAAAACTATCAATAATAAACGCGACCTATATAATAAAATTGTAATACAAAAGTAACACAAATATATAAAATTACATTACACTATCACGTGCGACCTAATTAAAAAATATGTTCATAAGCTATAAACTTATAAATCAGAGGTGATCAACTTATAATTGATTTTTGAATTAAAGCATAGTCTAAATTTTTTTTTACGATAACTATCGATCACAACATTTAAATTAAATTTTCTTAACGTGAAATATTACGTACACTAAAAATTTTGGGAAAAATTAGTAAACTAGTCAAAATAAATAACATATTTAGTAAAAATATCCATACTTTATAAATATTAGCAATAATGTCAAAAATGTCATTATTTTAAAAAATTTATGTGTCCCAATTTTCCTCCTATTTTATCTCTCTTTTTCAATTAATTCTATATATTTTTTTAAAAAAAATCATTTTCTCTCATATTTATCTTTTCAAAATGTCAATTCTCTCTCCCATTTAATTTTTTTTCTCTCTCATGGTTATCTTTTCTAATTTTCCTCCAACATTCAAGTTGCAAATATTTTTCTGCCATATATTTTGGTTGTTTTTTTAATCCAAAATTGGATCAACAAGAATCTCTTTGATTAAGGTATCTCTAATCTTTATCCTATTTTCAGATTTCTTTTCTAATTTTATTTTTGTTTAAATCTTAAAAAAATGTTGTTTGTATTTTTCAATTTTCGTTATGATTTACTCTCCAATGGCTGAATCCAAGAGACTTACTAGAGGTATTCATCTTAATCAATCAATTTCTGGTGATTTTTCATCATTTAATTTATTTATTACTTAACAAATAGTGTACAATGTATGATCCGCTGCTAAAATGAGGGAAGAAAAAGGGTAAGAACATTTACAAGACTCATTGGTGTGAAAAACTTTTCACAAATTCAGAACGCAAATGTAGAATCTTTGTCTACTCGTGAGAATCTTGAAAAAGACGACGAAGATCGGATAGTTTTCAAACAATTTTCTATTAGTTTGTTTTGTATTTATAGTTCTTTTTTAGAATTTGGTATGCTTTCTCAATTTATATTCAAATCACTATGTATACTATCAATATTTGTATTTATTAAAAATTTCATGTTGCATGGTTTATGAATCTTGTATTTGTCACTAATTTGTATTCATCCAAATGTATGTCAACTGTTATGTATTTTATTTATAAGAAGAAACAACTTTCTATTAGTTTATTTGTATTCGAATACAAATATAAATAATAGACATATTGGAATGAATACGACATAGAAAAGAAAAAACAAGATTTTGAAAAGAAAAATAAATACACAGTAAAAAACATATACGAATGCAAATGTATTTCTTAAATAGCTACATTTTATTTGACATACATATTGGAATAAATACAAACTAATAAAGAAATGCAAGCTTCATTATACAAAATACAACATGAAAACTAGAATGGATACTAATACAAACGGTATACATATTAGAATAAATACAATTTAAGCAAGGATACAAAATTTTAAAAAATAAAACAAATACACTGTGAGAAAAGTATGACAATTACAAATAAAACTATAGGTGTTCAAGTTTCTAAAATAAAAAATAATAAATTTAATAGATAAAACTATAATGTATTATCATAAAGTTTCATAATAATAATTAGTGAGAATGAGATATTATATTTTTTTATTATGATTTTCATAACAATAATTAGTGAAAAATTGATATTGAAATTTTATAGATGTGGTACTTCTTTAATTTCGTGATTTTTATAACAATAATTAGTGAAAATTGGATATTTATTTTGGTTAATAGAAGTGTTTAGAAACAAAAAAAAAAGATTACCAGAATTGGATATTGAATTTTTTTAGAACAATGGAGAAAAAAAAGAATTTTTTATAACATGATAAAAAAAAAATAGATGAAAGTTGGTGTATTTTAATAAATTGTAACTGATGAAACTTTTAACATTTGTTCCTTTTTAAAAATAATAATTTCCCCTAAATTCCTCTCAATCTGTTATATAAAAAATATATTTTTTTTAAAAAAATAAATAAATAAGATACATAACAAACTTAAATTTTGACATTTTTACTAAATATTGAAAGTGTTGTTAATGAACCTTCTTAAATGTTAAAATATTGACATTTTAAAAAATTTCCCAAAATTTTATAGTGGTATACTTGTTGACCTCGGGTCAGTCGGGTCACTTTTTTTTTTTTTTTTAGAGAAATCTGTTAACTTCGATCTTCACTCAATTTGTTCGATTTAACCCTAAAAAAATGGAATCAATTTGGGCGATTTTGGAGTTACTACTGATCTCAGCTATTGTTCTTGCATTTGGATTAGCTGCTGCAATTGTATTCGAAACATTCAGAAGAAGATTCAATCATACGTATGTATTTACAATAACCCCTTTTAATAAAAAAAAAAACCCCTATTTGCAGTTCTTCTGAAATGTTGGTGTATGGGTTTTTGATTTTGATTTTGTGCTTTAAATTCGGAAATTCGGAAGAAGATTTGATCATATGTGTGTTTATAATAACCCCTTTTAGCAAAAAGCTCTATTTTTTTTATTTTTTTCTGGATTTTTGGTGTATGATTTTTCGATTTGGATTTTGTACTTTGTTGTCTTTGATCATTGTATGTTTATAAGAACCCCTTTTAGTAAAAGAGCTCTATTTTGCATTTTTTTTGAATTATTGTTGTATGAATTTTTTGGTTTTGATTTTGTACTTGCAGGCATGTGGAAGCTCCTCCTGTTTTTGAAGATCCGACTTCATTTAAGACGGTACTTGCTTATCCACCTCAAAAAGTTGAATCTTTTACACTTGTTATGTTTCCCCTGAAAAAGATAGAGTAGAAAGTTAGTGTCTTTATTGTTTTGATTGTTTACGCGAGCAGTACATATGTGATATGTTGTATACTATTGGAATGAAATGGTGCCCGAATTAGAGATGGATACACGATTTACAATTGACGGGTTCAATATTTAGATTCTTATCGCTGAACATTTTACACTTCTGAAATCATGGGTTCATAATGTTTGATTTTTTGAAGTGATCTTTACATTTATTGTTATGGCCTGAATGTAGCAGAGTTGTTCAGTAGAATCATATAGTCAACCCAATGTAGTGTCTGGTAGATAGTGGGATATGTTACTCGATTGAAACATGTCATTTGGCATGCGGTTTGAAAGAAGTACCAAAAACAAAGTGTGATTCTTTTCCAAAGTGCTTACCTGTGGAAATGTAGTTGACTCTTGAGCTGTGAAATTTGGTTTAGGAGAGTGTTATATTAGATTTTACTTTGGGAACTGTGCGATTGAGAAGCTATTTTTTTTGTCCTGGACTTGGGGAATCTTGCGTTTGTGACAGTGAATGATCTTGCAAATTCAATGTATCTTCCAGATTTGAAGTTTCTTAATCTGCAGTGTATCTGATTAATTGCGTAACTTGAGCATCGAAGTTGTAAAGAACGTGTATTACATTTTAAAATATGGGTGGTTGAATTGGATATGATAGGTGATTTAAATAGATCCGGTATAGGAATGAGGGGTGGGTGGGTAAGGAGGATCAAGCTTATGTTCCTATAGCTGCAGTAGACATGTCAAAAGTGATTGACCAAGGTGTATCCTAAGCGATGTTTTAAGAAATCGTGACTTTCCTAAATACTCGAGCTTATCGATTCAACGTCTGAATATATTTGGATCAGTTCTGCGGATGCTTCAGTATTTGAATTTGATCTCTAGTACTTTTTATTGGATTGCAAAACAATCTCTAGCCGTTGATCTTAGTCTCAGAGCTACTTTACTATCTTGAAACTCCTTGATGCTGTGACGTAATATTTATAATTTTCAGTTGCTCTTTGAGTTAACCTTGTGAGCATATAATTCAGGTTCCTTGTCCTCATATATTTGATCCTGCTGAGAAGTACATATCCTTGGTCATACCTGCATACAATGAAGAGCACCGGCTTCCTGGAGCCCTTGAAGAAACTTTGAAGTAAGTGAATGATCTTCTATATCTACTGTTTACATTCCTGTGATGTCTGATTCCATTATCTTCTTTAAAAAAATTTGGGTTCGAAATTTGCAGTTATCTTCAACGACGAGCAGCCAATGACAGCACATTTACATATGAGGTATGAGTTAAGATGTAATATGTTTTCGTTTCCTTTAGTTTGAATTTTCAAAAGTTAAGATCCATACTACCCTCCCGCATTGAAATCTGAGAAAAATAAATTCTCTCCCTATAATCTCATAAGGAAGCTGACTAGAGAAGATGATTGTTTAAAGTTACGAATATACAATATTACAGTCCAGTTCATGTAGACTTTATGACAATATTTCAGGGCTGATCTTTCACGGTGTGTTAGCTGCTTATATTTCTAATTGGACAAACTATCCTTGGTGGCATAGTTATCTTGTTATTACATGGATTTGCTACATTTATCCTAGAGATAATAAGATTCCAGTTTCTTAGTTCTTGAGATTCAGGTTATCCACTGAGTCTGTATTTCTGACCCCCATTTAGTATAGGATGGAGCACGAAAAAAAGTCACAGAAAAAAGTGGGATAAATACTCTACACTGTCTGGTGCGTGTGGGAATTCTCATCTTCTTCTAGAAATTTGAGCCCATCTGCCTGCTAACAAAAAAAACAGGATGCAGAAGAAAAATATGGTCTTTGTTTTGTGTTGTTTATACTTTATATCTTTCCATCATTTTATTTATCGAAGAGTGGTGAGCAGAAAGGAGTGTGAGTTGGGTTTTGAAGGAAGAAAGATAAGAGTACAGTGCCTGCACTAAATGTCAGCTCATGCTCCTTTACCCTACTCGAGCAGTTCAAGTTATATTGGTATTATTGATCAATAGGTAAAGCTATAAAAATCTGAAATAGAGATGAATGTTTCTCCATAGACATGACATGAAGTGTATATAGATCACTGGGAAATGCATAAAGTTGGAACTCAGGACTTCAAAAATTTGGTTTTCCTATGAATAATCCTCGCTATTGCTGTTGTTTATTTTGGTAAAACCTGGAGATGGAATTTATGCCTTTCTACATTCTTAACTAATTGATTCTTGAATAGGTTATTATTGTTGATGATGGGAGTGCTGATGGAACAAAAAGAGTGGCTTTTGAATTTGTGAAGAGACACTCTGTAGACAACGTGCGAGTCATCCTTCTTGGGAAGAACCACGGGAAAGGGGAAGCTATAAGGAAAGTGAGTCCAAACTCAATATCCGATGAACTAATTCAGAAAGTCCTCCTCTGTATTATGTGTTTACGAATTCATTTTTACTCTCTGGCAATTGATTAAAGCCATTTGCTTCTGCGAAAGCATTGTAAAAACAGGGAATGCTTCACTCACGTGGTGAACTGCTTTTAATGCTTGATGCTGATGGGGCAACCAGAATAGATGATATGGAAAAGCTTGAAAACCAGGTTTGTGGCCCTTCACTGCTGATTTCATGCATCTTTAATTACACTGATCAAACTCTTTGTTAGTGGATATTATGGCTATTTTCTTTGTAGTTAATTATTTTCCAGCCAGATTCATGCAGTTGCTAAAAAGGGACAACAATCTGAAGATTCTGCTGGTAGAGATTCCACTATAAGAATATCAGATGTACCGGCAGCTGTATTTGGTTCACGTGCTCACCTTGAGGAGAAGGCTCTAGCAACAGTTTAGTTTTGATTGCTCTTGTTTATTGTGTATATGTTGAAGTATTCCTTCTTAGTTCTGTGTATATCCTGGAACCACCTTATGGTTTTAATATCTGTGCCATGTTTCAGAGAAAATGGTATCGCAATTTCCTGATGAAAGGTTTCCATATTGTGGTTCTCTTGGCTGCTGGTAGTGGAATTCGTGATACTCAGGTAATCTTGTAACCTATAAGTAGCTCAACTCTCTCGTTTGGATTGAGTTCCTGTTTAGAAGCCTCAGCTAGGTCTTCTACTTTTACTTGATTGAAAATTGCTTGGTTTATGCAGTGTGGATTCAAGATGTTCACCAGATCTGCTGCCAGGAAACTTTTTCTAAATATCCGCTTGAAAAGGTATTTGTTCAAGCGCCATCTTTTCTACCACTGTGTTTAAGAGGATCTATATTTTCACAGATGTTTTCCTTGTCCTGTGCCTAAATAGTCTTTTTAAGGAGCATTATAAGCATTTCAATAAGCTGGTATATATTTTACCATCTCCTTTTAACTCGTAGAAGTTTTTTTGCTTAAGAATATGCACTCTTCAAGTGTGTCTTTTCCTGGTTGAATCAAGTTTCTGCCGAACTTGCATTAGAAAGCTGTTTGTCCATTTATTAGACCTTCTACAAAGCCATTGAATTCCCGATACCTTTATGGGTTGTGAAAAGTAGATTCATATTGGGACGTCTTGAGAAATTCGTCTATATTCTCTGTGTCTTCATGGAGAACGACAACTTAATGTCCTGATATTACATTTGCGTTGTTTCCCTATATGCTACGCCATTGGTAAGCCACCTTCTACAAACATTAGTTGAAAAACGCCATCAGGGTTCTCTCCTGATCTCTCTTTGTCTGTACGCCTAGGTATTTGTCTCATAATGCTGTCTGCAACTTTGTCATCGTCAATTTGTTTTGCCTTTCCTCGAGATCTCTTACTTTGGACAAGAGGAACTTACTGAGAATCCTTTTTCACAGGTGGTGTTTTGATGTCGAACTAGTCTACCTATGCAAATGGTTTCGAGTTTCTATGAATGAGATATCCGTTAATTGGACAGAAATACCGGGATCAAAAGTCAATCTGTTAAGCATCCCAAACATGTTGTGGGAGATGGCAATCATGTCTTTAGGTTATAGAACTGGCATCTGGAGAATCTACAGCTGAGTTTCTTGTAGTACTTGGACCACACTCTTTAACACATGTAATGCTTCGCGATATTGATACCTTGTTTATGAACTATATAATTTGCTCGTTTGGGAAGATTGTATAAGAGTTCAACAAGTTTTGACAGTTTTTCACAAATTGTCGGATTTTCATGTTTATGAGAAAAATATACAATCTCTCAACTTCAAACCAATCTAATTGCAAATCACTATTTGAAATCTTGTCCAAAACAGGCCTTAAATTGATACATTGATATTGGATCTCATTAATTGATACAATATGAAATTTTGATTCAAATTTTGAAAGTTGATACCAAACCAATTTTATGCATATGTTTCGAATAGCAGGTGTTTGGTCATGTAATATCATATTATGATATGAAATTGTGAGATCGAATAAGTCTTTGGACTTGCAGTTTCAGGCTATCATGAGATGGAGTCTCATATTCTTCGAATATCATGATTTGAGATTTTTTAAATATAAAAATTGACCTACATTTTTATCTACTAGTCATTTATTTCCTGTGTATAAAATTTATATTCGTATCATTATTTTTTATATTTATTTTACTCATCAACATAAAATTTATTATTACTGTAAAACAGTTTCTATTTTATTATTTATTTTCGTCAAATTCATTATTTTTTATTAGATTTATTTGTCAATTAAATTTATTACTGCTACTATAATGTTCAGTAATAAAAAAAAATAACTTTTCATCTATACTGAGTGAGCGATTTTATAAATTTTTATTTATTTGGTAAGATTGGATAAATAATTTGGATTATTTTAATAGTTTTACAACTTATGAGATTCTTATATTATGAGAAAGTATACAACAACAGAACTCTAAATCGCATATCGAAATAAAACTTCAACTCCATCTCATGATTTCATATCGCATGACCAAACGGATCCTTTTTTAAAGCATAGTTCAAGACTGTATCTTAAATTACTAGATATAGGACCCCGTGCTATCATGACCCTAATATATGTTACTCATTTTTTGTTTCAGTTTATGTGATATTATGGAACTTGAGATGTTATCCAATTTTTTATATGATTTTAAAAATATCTTCAAGTTGTTAGTACTTTTTTACATTATTTTAAATAAAATAATATATATTACTCTCTTTATTTTGATTTATGTGACATATATTGAATTTCAAAAATTAATCTTTTTCTTGTATGTTTTTAAATATATTAAATTTTTAAGTATTGTAATTTATAGTACATTTTTAACATACTTCTTAAATATTATATGTTACTTACCATGTCTCGATCTATGTGGCATTGATATATATATTTTTTTGAATCAAGTGATTTTTATATGTAATTTTTTCTTTAATTATTAATTATTGTGATTAATAGTAATATTTTTTTTCATCATTTTCAACCAATATATATGTTTATCATCTAACCTATTTTATGTGGTATCAATTCAATTTCTCGAGTCAATGATTAATTACATCCTATCCCTCCACTAAATCAAAATAAAATTAATTAATTTATTAAATACTAATATTTTAATTACATAGTGGTAGAATATGAAGACCAACAATTACACTTTAACTTTTTAATTATGACATTATAATTATTATTTATTAGGCTAAATTCAATTAGAGTAGAAGATAAAATAATGTATGAAACTCTTCCAATTCGGCGACTCTTTAAATTTTGAAACCTGAATAAAATTTATGTATGATGATTCAATGTGCTTCATTAATAATTTTTGATAGGTGAAAAGACAAATAAAATATCACTATATATATATATATATATATATATATATATATATATATATATATCAGTAAACATATTATTATCTTTCTATCATGTATTATGATGTTTTCTTGTTCCTATATAATGATATAGATACATGTCGTCAAGAAGCTAAACACACATATATTCATTATGAAAATAAAAAGAGAAGCTTTCTTACAATATAGTTCAAGTGTTAAGTTTAAAAGGATAAGATATGACCTACATATTTCTTTAGATTATTTTTATGTTAGCTTATGATTTTAAAATTTTCTTTTCCATTTTGGAGTTAAGGTATAGTTGTCCAAAATTAAATTAGTATGCACCTATATTTTTATGTAATTGTGTGTCATTTTGCATTGTTATGAAAAAAAAATTTCTTTCTTTTTGTGTTACTGTTATTTTAAGTGCTACTTAATCGATAAAACTTTTATTAATACGTGATGAGTTTGATAATACTTGAATAAACTATGCAATATCTAAAAGATTATTACTTTGAATGAAATATTTTGATTGTGTTACTTTATCGTCTATCTAACACGGTGTTACGACTACATTATATATTGTTTATTTTAGTCCCTTTTGTTTCATTTTTTATTTTCTACAATTTATACAGTATGAGATTTAACAATTAAATATCATCCGTATTAGTTTAATTAAAATGTAAATGACTTCTAGATTTCCTTAGATTAAATCCTAACTAATTTATATATATAAACTTCTAAATTTCCTTAGATTAATTCCTAATTAAGCATCTCATTTTATGCTCAATATTTATCATCTATAATCTCCGTCCCCCTCTCCGTCTCCATCTTCCTCTCCCCTCCTCTATATATATATATATATATATATATATATATATATATATATATATATATATATATATATATATATATATATAAAATTTAATTGACTAAATTGTTTCATTTTAATAAATGTCTTCTAAAAATTGAACACAATAAAAACAGAAGGCATTTTTAAATTTTTGATATTAATATTTTCTTCGTCCTGTATTAGAAACATTTATTCACCTAACTAAATCGAAAAAACATTAATTATTGTTTCTATATTACCCTTACAATGATTGTTCTTTGTAACGTTTATTTATAAAATTTTCAAGATTTTTTTATGGTGTGAATTAATAAAATTATTAAACCTATACCATATTTTTAAAATTTCAACAAATTATATCAATATAGAATTTTTTTTATCTTTTCCATGTAATTCTTTTTTTAAAAAAAATTTCCTCTTTAGTTGCCCTATGAAGTTATTTTTGATAGTTAAGACAAAATTAATTTAATTGAGTCGATATAAAAATCATATTTTGAAAATGAGTCAGTATATTTCTATCAAATTCTTTTTTTATTTGTTATAATATATACTCTTAAATTAAATAAAATTCAACTATCTTTGTTTTGGTCAAATTTATATTGCCAACAATTACTAAATATCTTAATCATAAATAACATACTTTTTACTTTTATTTTTATTTTTATAAACGTACACCATGAAATTATAGTGATTTACGATGCCTCCAAAAGGAAGATATCTATATGTTTTTTTTATAACTTTTGCAAAATACTAATTCATACCATATCATATATATTACTAATATTTATCATCGATAATCTCTCTCTATATATATATACACACGCCATTTTACATATTCTAATTACATAGTGGTGAAATATGAAACTAACAACTACACTTTAATTTTTTGCTTTTAGAATTTCTTAGATTAATTCCTAATCAACTATCTAATTTAATGATATTTATTATCTATAATTTCTCTCCTCTCTATAATATATATATTACTACTCTACCCCTCTACTAAATTAAAATAAAATTAATTAATTTATTAAATACTAGTATTTTAATTACGCAGTGATTGTGTTTACATAGGTCCCCGACAAACTGCACTTTGTTTTTTTGCTTTGCATTAGATTGATTACATTGTGTGTCTGCACATTAATAATTATTATTATTACATATTATTATTATTATTATTATTATTATTATATATGTAATAAGAACTTTTCACTTTCTGCTAACCATTTATACTTTTAAGTTGTTAGTTGAAAAGAATATTTTTCATAGTTTAAGGCTTTTCACATTCAAAATAAATAATTATTAATTTTCCTCAGTTACCTGACTTCATTTACAATAAATTATCATATATATTCCATTTGAATGATCAACTTAAAAAATATTTATCATTTATAATTTTTTATGCCTTAAATTTGCTGAAATTATTTTAAAAAGGTGGATAAATGAAAAAAAAATGAATATTCATATTTAATTTGTTTATGATTCATATTTACTAATGTTTCCTAATCACAAAATTATTAGTGGATAAAAAACGTGGAAAATATTTTAACAGTTGAAATTTATAATTAAAATTTAAATTCATGAAATATTTACTTTTTCTTTAAATAATACTGATCAATATTTGTTTAAAAAATAACTTATGACCTATTATTTTAAAAAATAAGGACTCTTAAATTTGAAAATCCTAAAACATAAGTCTTTTTTTAACACTATCGAGCCACCTCCGAAATTCATTACATAGTGTGTGTTTACATAGATCCAATAACTACACTTTAACTTTTTGTTTTTAGTCTTCGTTGGATTAATTATATAGTGTGTGTGTTTACATAGATCCCCAACGAACTGCACTTTGTTTTTTCGCTTTGCATTAGATTAATTAAATTGTGTGTATCTGCACTATAATTTTTTTTTATTATTGTTATTATATACTATTTAATGGAAAGAACTTTTCACTTTATGCTGATCATTTTTTACTTAAATTTGTTAGTTGAAAAGAATATTTTTCATAGTTTCAAATTCCGTTAAAATGATATAAAACCATGCAACTTCATTCCACACTCCAATTTCTTTTCTATCAAAAAATTATTGTGATGAATCAAGAAATACCATTGTTTGTTGTTTTGTATTTTCTATTTTACGTTTTAGTTTATCAAACAACACACTACTTTTTTCCTCAACCCCTCCATTTCTTAGTCTTTTTTCTGAGTCAGAATGTTCAAAACATCATTACACCTATTTTACTGTTGATTCCTCCTCTTTTGATGGTATTATGTGCCTACCATTTCAAAGTTTTACTACAGAAAGCCGTACACTTTCTGATATCAACGAAAACTAAATTCATATTTGATATCATTTCTACTACGTTTCAAGTGGGTCGATACATGTTTTACGAAGACGATTTATCCGTACTTGTCTTCATATCAAACTTATTTTCCATCTTCGTCATGTTTTTATACATATACCCATTTGGTCATGATCACAGGATGAGAGGCAAGAGGATGATGAAGAAAATCGTCAAGAGATCCATATATGGTTTTTTGGTTTTACTATACCTAAGACGGATGTTCGAAACGGCCTATCTTCCTTTTCCTTTGCCCGGATGTGTATTCCCTCTCATACCGGCCATTATGGGTGCTTGTTTAACAGTAACACTCTATCCCTAGTTAGTTTTTTTCGTTACTATATTTTATGTGAATTCTGATACGAAACGATTATGTAATTACTTTTTTCGTTACTATATTTACGTGAATTCTGATACGAAACGATTTATTTGTGTCTTTGTTAGGTATTTGGCTATAATGATGGACCTACGATTCCTACAACAGCTCCTACCACATATCCTAGAAATTCTACAGCTCCGGTAGGTTATTTATCTTAATTATTTATGTATCTTAATTATTAGATGCTAATTATTTATTTATGTTGCAGGAACCGGAACAGAAATGGGAATCCGAATCGGAATCGGAATCGGAATTAGAAACGGAAAAAAGCCACATGTTTTAACCAGATTAAGCCATTATATAAAGCTATTAACCAAAATAATATGTTTTTCTTTACAAAACTAGTATAAACGTATTCCACAGTAACGTTTTAGGATATATTTTATTTTTTAAAAGTTGATGGCGTTAGATTGATATACGTTACTCACAGTAACGTTTTAGGAGTAAAAACGTTACTGAAAATAATGTTTTAAAAGTAAAACGTTACTTACAGTAACGTATATCAACCTAATGTTGTTAGTTTTTTAAAAATAAAATATACCCTAAAACGTTACCGTGAAATACGTTTATACAAGTTTTGTAAAATTTTAGAAAAATGTATTACTTTGGTAAATTGTTTTATATAATGACTTAGTTTGGTTAAAAATTTCACATAGCATAGGCAAGGTTACATGGACAAGGTCTGAGCGGAGGATAGTCCGTTTTTATTAATTAATAATTCAAGGCATTAGCCATATATAGTTTATGTTATGTTATTGAAAACTACAAGGCTAATTAGTCATGTAGTCTGTTTTTATTAATTATATTAAGAGGTATTAGCCATATATAGTTTATGTTATGTTATTGAATATTACAAGACATTAGTCATGTAAGTCCGTTTTTATAAAATAAAATAATTCTAATAAAATACCAAAAGACCCCTTGAGAGATAGGCATAAATGTAACGGAATTAAAACTATGTTATTTACTTCGGAATGGATCAGTTGGTTTGGAGGGTGGTTATTCACACCCATGACTTGGGATTGATCCCCCTCAATGCAAAGGGAAAAAATTCCTCTCAATTCAAGAACACAATGTTTGGTAACTTGGAACATGGATTTCTCAATACGTATTAACTTATACCTTACCCCTATTTTAAAAGGTAAAAAAATTGTTTCTAATAAACCTCAGATTAGGACTTAACATATCAAAAAATTAAATAAATTAAAATGTATATTATTATAGAATAAATAAATAAACCAATATCATATGTTAGTGAATCTCAGAGACGGCTCTATGCATGGAAAAATGAAGCCTTTGCCTTTTGGGAGCCTCAAATTTTTGTTAAGAACAAATTATGTGTTAAATTTTTTTATAGAAAAATAATTATTTATGATAAAAATATAATTTTTTTTTAAAAAGATTATTTTATTCACTTTAGCATCTTTTATACTTTATTAAAAATAAAAAATAATAGTGAAAAGTATTGAACAAAGTGAATTACAAATTTTCTTTTTGTTTCTTTTTAATTTTTGGTCTCAAGCATTATAACAAGCATATTAAAATGAGGTATACTAAGTCATCAACTTCTTGAGTTAAATTCTATGGTTTTAACTTATATATTTATTTAATATTTATCATTTTATCACTTATAGCATTATGTTAACAATACATATAGTAATTGTCTCACTTAAAGGATGTTTTTCAATGTTGAATTGATAAAATCTTACCTAAAACTAATAACTGAAAAAGTATTATTAAATACTAATAATTTTCATCTAAATAGTATGAGAAAATTAATTTTAAATAAATATGTATATGAAGTATATTTATATTTTTCATAATTTAAGGCTTTTCACATCCAAAATAAATAATTATTAATTTTCCTCAGTTACATGAATTCATTTACAATAAATTATCTTAATTATTCCATTTGAATGATCAATTTAAAAAAGAAACTTACATAAATATATTATATTAAGAAAATATTTATCATTTATAATTTTTTATGCCTTAAATTTGCTGAAATTATTTAAAAAAGGTGGATAAATGAAAAAAAATGAATATTCATATTTAATTTGTTTATGATTTATATTTACTAATGTTTCCTAATCACAAAATTATAAGTGGATAAATAGCGTGGAAAATATTTTAACAGTTGAAATTTGTAATTAAAATTTAAAGTCATGAAACGTTTACTTTTTCTTTAAATAATATTCAATATTTATTAAAAAAAAACTTATAACCTATTATTTTAAAAAATAAAACCCCTTAAATTTAAAAATCCTAAAATACATGGTCTTTTTTTAACACTATCGAGCCACCTCCGAAATTCATTACATAGTGTGTGTTTACATAGATCCAATAACTACACTTTTAACTTTTTGTTTTTAGTCTTCCTTGGATTAATTATATAGTGTGTACATAGATCCCCAACGAACTGCACTTTGTTTTATTCGCTTTGCATTAGATTAATTAAATTGTGTGTATCTGCACTTTAATTTTTTATTATTATTGTTATTATATACTATTTAATGGAAAGAACTTTTCACTTTCTTCTAATCATTTTTTACTTCAAGTTGTTAGTTGAAAAAAAAATATTTTTCATAGTTTAATGCTTGTCACTAGCAAATTTCGTTAAATGATCAACTTAGTAAAACTTACATAAATATATTATATTAAAATAATATTTACTATTTATAGCAATAATATTATTTTTTTTTCACTAGTTAGTTTTTTTTGGTTACTATATTTATGTGAATTCTGATACGAAACGATTATGTAATTAGTTTTTTGTTACTATATTTTATGTGAATTCTGATACGAAACGATTTATTTGTGTCTTTGTTAGGTATTTGGCTATAATGATAGACCTATCATTCCTACAACAGCTCCTACCACATACTTCAAGGCATTAGCCATATATACCTCACATCGAGTGACCATATGGGGTATTAACTCTAATAAAACATGATAAGAGTGCATAATTCAATATATTGAGATGTAAACATAGACTAATGTCTTGTAGATTTCAACAACATAACATAAACTATATATGGCTAATGCCTTGCAGTAATAAAAACGGACTATAAGATTTTTTCTTTATCCCCTTCTTCGTCCGATTCCCATCCCGATTCCGATTCTGATTCCGATTCTGATTCCGGTTTCAATTCCAATTTAATATCCGGTTCTGCGTTAGGAGCTGTAGAAGTCGAATGATTTGTGGAAGTTGTAGGAATGATAGTCGTATTGTTATAGCCAAATACCTAACAAAGACACAAATAAATCGTTTCGTATCAGAATTCACATAAAATATAGTAAACGAAAAAAAAAAAAATAACTAGGGATAGAGTGTTACTATTAAGCAAGCACCCAAAATGGCTGGTATGAGAGGGAATACACATCCGGGCAAAGGAAAAGGAAGATAGGCCGTTTCGAACATCCGTTTTAGGTATAGTAAAACCAAAAAACCGTATATGGATCTCTTGACGATTTTCTTCATCATCCTCTTGGCTCTCATCCTGTGATGTTGACCAAATGGGTATAAGTATAAAAAGATGATGAAGATGGAAAATAGGTTTGATATGAAGACAAGTACGGATAAATCGTCTTCGTAAAACATGTATCGACCCACTTGAAGCACAGTAGAAATGATATCAAATAGGAATTTAGTTTTCGTTGATATCAGAAAGTGTACGGCTTTCTGTAGTAAAACTTTGAAATGGTAGGCACATAATACCATCAAAAGAGGAGGAATCAACAGTAAAATAGGTGTAATGATGTTTTGAACATTCTGACTCAGAAAAAAGACTAAGAAATGGAGGGGTTGAGGAAAAAAGTAGTGTGTTGTTTGATAAACTAAAACATAAAATAGAAAATACAAAACAACAAACAATGGTATTTCTTGATTCATCACAATAATTTTTTGATAGAAAAGAAATTGGAGTGTGGAATGAAGTTGCATGGTTTTATAGCATTTTAACGGAATTTGGTGGTGAAAAGCCTTAAATTATGAAAAATATTCTTTTCAACTAACAACTTAAAAATAAGGGAAAAGGGTCTGATATACCCCTCAACTTTGTCATTTAGAGCTGATATACCCCTCGTTATAAAAGTGGCTCATATATACCCCTACTAGTAAACAAATGACCCACATATACCCTTTTCCTCTAACGGAAATGAAAAAAAAACTAATTTTAATCTAAATTTTTATTTTTTTTTCTAAAAAATATAATCTCATATGAGTAAATTTAATCCTTGTCAAACATATTTTTTTTGACTTTTTTTTATTTTAATGACTAATTTATAATTATTATTTTGATAATCAAATTTATTTATGTTTCACTAATATTCTTGTAAAACTTATTATAGATGACCAAATTTTTTCTTCGAATACGAAATTAAATTACAATACACACAAAAAAATAGTTTAATTTTTTTCTCTTTAAACTAAGGAATGAAAGAAAAAACAAAATAAGAATTAAAAGAAGTCAAAAATAATTTATGTATGAAAAAAATTAAAATATACCTTGAACTTTGATAAAAGAATCATATATACCCCTAAATAATTTTTTTTAAAATATTAGAAGTAACAAATATAAATTTAAAACTAATTTTTTAATTTCCGTTAAATAAAGGGTATATGTGAGTCATTTTGTAACCGCAGGGGTATATGTGAGCCGTTTGTATAACGGTAAGGGCATATATGAGCCACTTTTTAACGAGGGGTATATCAGCTCTAAAGTGAAAAGTTCTTTCCATTAAATAGTATATAATAACAACAAAAAAAAAATTAAAGTGCAGACACACAAAATGTAATTAAACAAAGTGCAGTTTGTTGGGGATCTATGTAAACACACACATATTAAAAAATGACACGATAAATTATTACAAATAAATTTGTTCTTCTGCTTAAAGTAATTGTTTTATCAATATATTTGAGTAAAAATGTGAAGTGTGAATTAAAGTCACTATATATTGGTGAGAATGATAAATTTTAAAACATAATGATGTGATTATACATTTTATTTACATGTGAAATAAATGGTTAGTAGATCGATATAAATATGAGATTGTTTTAACAAATATAAACTCGTGAATCAATTTTTGTATTAAAATATCTCAAATCATGATATGATATTCTCATATGATTCCATATCATTGTTTTTGAAGAATATGGAATCACATATTATGATATAAAACCATGAGATGAAATCAGCGTAAAATCGCATATCCAAACGCTGATAAATTTACTCTCTCTATATACATTACTATTCTATTTCTTCACTAAATGAAAAGAAAATTAATTAATGTATCGAATACTAATATTTAATTACAGAGTAGTGGAATATGGAATCTATCAAACTGCACTTTAATTTTTTGCTTTAATGCTTTTCTTTAAATTAGATTAATTACATTTTGTTTTTGTGTGTTTACATAGGTCCAAACAACTGCACTTTATTTTTATTTTTTTTGCTTTGCATTAAATTGTTGGTTGAAAGTTGAAAAAAAAATATTTTTCACAGTTTTAAGGCTTTTCACCTCCAAAATAAATAATTTCTAATTTTCAATTAATTTGGTAGAATACAAATTTCGTAATGTTTAATTTTAAAAAATAAATAAACCAATATTAAATGCTAGTGAATCTTCAGAAATCACAATTATGTGATACAATTCCAAAAGAGATAGTATATAATCATAAAACTACTTCATTCGTTCTAAAATGAAATATATCTTAGTAAAACGTTACGTTTATTAAGAAAATTTTATTGAACTTTGAGCAAATTATATCAATATAGAATTTTTTTTATGTTTTCCTTGTAATCCACTTGCGTGTTTTTTCCTCTGTACTTGCCCTATATATGAAGTTGTTTTTGATAGCAAAGACAAAATTAGTATAATCGAGTCAATATAAAAATTATATTTTGAAATGGATCCGTTAATTTCTTTTTTTTATTTGTTATAATATATACCCTTATATTAAATAAAATTCTACTATATCTTTTTTTAATCAAATTTATAATGCCAACAATTAATAAATATCTTTATCATAATTAACTAACTCTTTACTTTTATTTTCTTTATTTTTATAGATCTACTGTGTACACCATGAAATTGTAGTGATTTACATATATATATATATATATATATATATATATATATATTCATTCCGATTATGTTTTTCTAATAACTTTTAGAATAGTAATTCCGATTATCATGATCATATATATTACTAACATTTCTATAATATCTCTCTCTATATATATATTCATTCCGATTATGTTTTTCTAATAACTTTTAGAATAGTAATTCTGATTATCATGATCATATATATTACTAACATTTCTATAATATCTCTCTCTCTATATATATATATTCATTCCGATTATGTTTTTCTAATAACTTTTAGAATAATAATTTCGATTATCATGATCATATATATTACTAACATTTTTATAATATCTCTCTATATATTTTAATTACATAGTGGTGCAATATGAAGACTAACAACTCACCTTTAACTTTTTGCTTTTAAAATTCCTTAGATTAATTCCTAATTAACTATTATTTAATGATATTTCTCTTCTCTCTCTATATATTGCTATTCTATTCCTTCACTAAATTAAAATAAAATTAATTAATTTATTAAATATTAATATTTTAATTACTGAGATATGAAGTCTAACAATTGCACTTTAATGTTTTGCTTTGCATTATATTAATTATAGTGTGTGTGTACATAATTCCCTAACAAACTGGGCTTTGTTTTTTTTGCTTTGCATTAAATTGATTACATTGTTTGTGTCTGCACTTTAATTTTTTTTTTTTATTATTGTTATTATATACTATTTGATGGGAATAACTTTTAACTTTCTGCTAATCATTTTTACTTTAAGTTGTTAGTTAAAAAGAGCCACTTTGAGGTTCCATAAAAAATAGGAGGTAAAACCAATAAAGATTTCTTTTTCGATTTTATCTCTGAAATAAGGCATGTAAAGGAGCCACTACGAAGAAGTTTCTATTATAGTCATTTTTGTACATTCAATGTACTCTATGGATAGAGGAATACATAGAGTTGAACATAGTAAAATAAGAAATTGAAAGATTTCGTTGAAATTGTTCGTTTGGAAATTTCTCGAAAAGCTAATCATAGGTTCTTCTTTCCATCGGAACAACGAAAAAAAAGATCGATTCTTCGGGATCCTTTCTTTCTTCAAACGGAACGAAAAGAGATAGAATCAGGCCGATTTCCGAAATGCCTTTCTGGATATTCCTCAATATCCCAGCTATTCACGGAACGTGAGAAACAAATAATTAATCATCTGTTTTCGAAAGAAATCGAAGAATTTCTTGGGAATCTTACAAGATCCGTTTGAAAGATTAACAACTTAGATAAATATACTATATTAAGAAAATTTTTATCATTTATAGCAATAATATTTTTTTTATCACTTTTAATATAAAATTAATGTTAAAAAACAGACAAAATTTTAGGGGAGGATCAAAAGTGCTATAATGTTCAATAAAAAAAATAAATTTCCATCTATATTGAGTGAACAAGATCGATCACAATGGGCTTTGTAATAATTTATTATGCGATTTTGTAAATTTTTATTTATTTGGTAAGATTGAAGAAATAATTGGGACAATTTTAATAGTTCTACAACTTGTGAAATTCTTATTATTATCCAAATCGCATGGTCAAACGGACCCTTTTTTGAGGCATAGTTCAAGATTGTCTCTTAAAATACTAGGTATAGGACCCCGTGCTATCATGAGCCTAATATATGTTACATTTTTGTATCAATTTATGTGATATTATGGAGCTTGAAATGTTAATTTTTATATGATTTTAAATTATTTTTTTTACATTATTTCAAAAATAATATATATTACCATTTCCTTATATGTCTTTCAAATATATTAAATTTTAATTATTGTCATATAGAACTACATATCACCTCTAGACCTAAGGTTATGGGTTCGAATCAGCAAATGAGCAAAAAGGGTGAGAGATCCTAAAGTAGGGTTTAAAAAAACGAGTAAATATCAATAATACTCTTCTAGTTTAGGAGAAACGAAATAATCTCAACTTTATGACAAATCCTGTCCTGATGTCTACATTCACGATCAACTAAGTGTCAAGCGTTAATACCTTTGTAGACCAGCTAGTATACGTTAAAAGAAGTGAGAGTATGACAAACTTCTGTATAAAGTAAAGTGAACAAGTAATACGAAACAAATGAAACTTTTTACTAATTGAATAAATATAAAAGAATTAAGTTCATCAAACAATCAAAACTCTTTGCCCTCTCAAGGTTTTCAACAGAAAATGAAAACATTAACAAAAATACAGAAAAACAAACACAGAATACAATATCACAAGCTGCATTCCTCTTATCAATGTTGTTGTTTTTGGAAACTCAGAAGCATTTTCTGTGGACGATGGACGGACCTGATTCATCGTACTCCGCCTTTGCAATCCACATCTACAGACAAAATATAGAACTCCATCAGAAACTGTATGAACCTTACAACTACAGACAGAGATAAATAACTCGGAGTCGTCCTGATATGAATCCTCACTAACCCTGTTCATGTTCTTTCACTTAAGCTCGACTCATGTTATCACAATACTCATTCTGTTCATTTTTACTTGTCATATTTTGCTTCTCGAGAGTCAAATTGTAGCCAACTTATAGTATTGAAGTGATCTAATTTGGCTTAGCTTTGAAAAATAGTCAAACTGAAGGGAAACGTGACGAAACAAAGATAAGATGCAAACCTGCTGGAAGGTACTGAGGGAAGCCAAAATAGAACCTCCAATCCAGACACTATATTTCCTTTCTGGTGGTGCAACAACCTTAATCTTCATGCTGCTCGGAGCCAACGCGGTAAGTTCTTTGCTCATTCTATCGGCAATACCGGGGAACATGGTAGTACCACCACTGAGGACAATGTTACCGTAGAGGTCCTTTCTGATATCAACGTCACACTTCATGATCGAGTTGTATGTAGTTTCGTGGATTCCAGCAGCTTCCATCCCGATCATTGAAGGTTGGAATAGGACCTCAGGGCAACGGAATCGTTCAGCACCGATGGTAATGACTTGACCATCGGGAAGCTCATAGCTCTTCTCAACGGAAGAGCTGGTCTTTGAAGTCTCGAGTTCTTGTTCAAAGTCTAAGGCGATGTAAGAGAGTTTTTCTTTCACGTCCCTGACAATTTCTCGCTCAGCTGAGGTCGTGAATGAGTAACCACGCTCGGTGAGGATCTTCATCAAATGGTCAGTCAGATCACGACCTGCCAAGTCGAGACGAAGAATGGCATGTGGGAGGGCATATCCCTCGTAAATTGGGACAGTGTGGCTGACACCATCACCAGAGTCCAACACAATACCTGTTATAAAAACATTATGAATTAGCGACAATCGCCAGAACTCTTCACAACAAGTTAACGAAATACTAATTCAACGTCCTATCCTAGAGTCGCCTATGAGATAATAGAAATGACAAACTGTACATTACGTGCATCGGTTGAACTGAATACATCAGATGTAGACTTCTTTTTTTCACAAATCAAATAATCGTATTCACCATGCATCACAACTACAACAACAACATACCCAGTGTAATCCCATAGGGCAGAGTGTAACACATACCTTACCCCTGCCTCGAGGCTATTTCCAAAAGTATTCACCATGCATCAGACATAAATAAAAGTTCCTTTTCATGGTAGAAACATGAGAATTGAACTTTGACAGTCGAAAAATAAATATGCTGGTGAATGAAGATTTGCTTACCGGTGGTACGACCACTGGCATACAGCGAAAGAACAGCTTGTATAGCAACATACATAGCTGGAGTATTGAAAGTCTCAAACATAATCTGTGTCATTTTTTCACGATTAGCTTTCGGATTAAGAGGTGCTTCAGTTAGTAGGACAGGATGCTCCTCTGGTGCAACACGAAGCTCGTTATAGAAAGTATGATGCCATATCTTCTCCATATCATCCCAATTGCTAACAATACCATGCTCAATCGGGTACTTCAACGTTAAGATACCTCTCTTTGATTGAGCTTCATCTCCTACATAAGCATCTTTTTGACCCATACCAACCATCACACCAGTATGACGGGGACGACCAACAATACTAGGAAAAACAGCTCGTGGAGCATCATCTCCCGCAAACCCAGCCTAGATAAAAAAAAACAACAACATCAGACTCTAAGTATCGTCAAACCTATGTTGCCCGAACTCTTCAAAAAAATGTGGACAGGTGCAGCATATCGGATCCTCCAAAAGTAGTGCATTCTTGGAGGATCCGAAACAGATACAACAAACATCCTGAAGAGTCCGAGCAACATAGGATAACAAAAAACACGCTGCAGCATTAACTCTGTTCGATATATATACACAATTTTCAGCTTACCTTAACCATTCCTGTTCCATTATCACAAACGAGTGGTTGAATATCCTCGCCTTCTGCCATCTTATCTTACTTCCTATATCGAAAAAACTGAATCTTTAGTAAAAAAAACACAGCTTCAAAGGCATTAACGTTAGAAGCTCCACATCGGTTGTAGGATGGGAAACTGGTCTCCTTATATAGCTTTAGGCAATCTACGCCTCATGAACTAACTTCCGAGGTTGAATTAGGTCAAAACTCCATTTCTTAACATGGTATCAACGTCAGGCTCATCCTAGTGCTTGGTTTATCTATGATGTTGTCTACGCGATATATAATTGACAGGCTCGGGTGTGCAGGGGGTTCGAATTCCCACCTTGATCTCCTAATACGGTCGTACAATCCTCACCTCATGAACTAGATTTTTCCGTTGAGTTACACTTATTAATATCCATTTCTTAACCTATAATCAACATTTCTAAATAGCAATTCACCTATAATAAATTATGAAATATCAAAATCCCCTAAAATTTACTAACAACAAATCAATCAAACATAAGTTACATTCATCAAATTACATACTTTACACAATTCATTATTCACATAAATCAGATGCAAATCAAACACATGAAAAAAAGTTCTCGGATTTTGTTGTCACGTGATCAGGAGGTCATAGATTTGAATCATCAAAAAACAAATCTCGTAGAAATACAAGGTAAGACTATGTCTACATAATCCGATTTGAAACATGTCCACCTACCTATACATTTTATAATCGCGATAGACACTTAGATTATTCCAGAAATATCTATTACCTCGCACCAGCAACATATTCATACATATTAATCATGTACTAGAACTTGTAAACTCAAAATCTTAAATCAAATTTTACAATACAACAAATTAATAGATTGAAACATGAAATATAACAAACAAAAAAATGTACCTTTGGGAGATTTGGAATTAGAGAGAGTTTTTTCTTTTTTTTTCTTCTTTTATTTTTTTATGTATTCCTTATTGGAGAAAATAGAAGAAAAATTGAAGGGGTTATATTGAAAATGGAGAATAAATATCAACCGTTGGATTAAATAACAGAATTGATCAAACGGACATTAATGATACATCGTGAAGGGTTATCATTTTGTTTCATTAAGTGGTCCCTACTGGCCCCACTTATTTCGCTTTTTCTCTCTTTTTTTATTTGCTTTTTAAAAAGAAAAAAAAGGCTATTTTTTTATTTTTTATTATGTTTTACTCGATCGGAAATAGTTTATCTACAATCATTAGACAGGAGTAAGGTTGTGTACGTGCTATACTTTCGGATCTCAGTAAGAGATTATACAGAATATATTATTATCATTGTACTTAGTTAACAAAATAATTTATACATATATTATCTTTTTTTAATGTACAATACGTCATTAACAAAATTAATCCGTTCAAATGTCGAAGTTAATCAAGAGTTAATAGTTAAATAATTGATTCTAAATTTCTAATCATTATCAAATCTCAATTTAATATCATAAAAAGGTTAATGGATCTTGAAAATCTTCTTAGTGTCTATAAAATTTGATTTCATTTTATTAAGTACACAAGTCATAGACTCATAGTCGGAAAGTTATTTAACAAAAAGTGGGGGCCAAGCACCAAGATTATGGATCAAATTATTTTTATACTAATATTCCGATCGGTTTTCGAACATCTTAACTAATTTCATCGAATTTCTATTACTTCTCATTTGCATAAGTACTGAAATCACTTAATCTTTCACTGAAATTTGAACTTGAGAGCTCATGGTTCACAACCTGCTTCATTATTTATTAAGTTGCTCCATTGAATGCACACAAACTCAACGTCTGTCTTAATACTCCCAGATAAAGTTACTCGATACCTAGAAAAAATAGTTCAAGTACACACAAACTAGTTCGAGTGTCGGATATTTCTACAAGCAAGGAGGATCTATAGCAAAGGCCCCTCCTAGTAAAAGAAAAGTAGAGTGTGTGGGGGTCATACTCCATATAGCCATTCAAGCTTTTTGTAAAGACTTCTAAAGATGCAAAAACCATGTGTAATTGTCTTAAAAGATATTTGCCTTTTTTTCTCTCTTCTTATGATTAAAGCATTTTAATACAGTAGTTGGCACACTTTAGCACATGTCAATCCAACACTTTTGGTTAGAGTTCAATATCAAACAAGTTGAACCTCTATGCTCATTCTCTTGTTCTACTAGATTTATACATAATTGCGGTGTCTGGACCAACTGGTTCAATGGTATACCTGCTACCTCCAACCAACACAAGTATCAGATGACTCTGTTCATCTCACCAACACAGATAGCGGGATAACTCTATCCACCAATACTTCAATGTCAATAGAATTGTCATCCTTTGTTTTACCATCTAGATCCATTATTTGATGGATCTTTACAGTAGTACAACAAAGATTATGGGTATAAAATGAAAAATTGGGGATTTCTTCACACATATCTATGTTCTGTGTAGACAATACTGAGTTCAGTTGAACTTACTGTAGATAGGCTACATCGCCTCTGCGGCTCGGCCTGTATGATGCATGTGAGTTTCTTGCAGACTGGTATATATAATAAGGATCAGTTTCATAACTCATAAACAATAGATTAAACAAAGATGGTTCTTGAAGCCATCACAAAGAAGTGGGAACTACAAAATATCATGGAAGTCAGTTCATCTGGTATAAAAAGAGGCAAGACATGGAACAGTAATACAAAAGAAAAATCTGAGTATTGCTTCCTTTAGTGAGAAACATAAACCTTCAAAAGTTTGCAGGTTCACAGAAAATGATCAACTAAATAAATAAGTCTTGGGCTTTTTCTCACATCGTTGAGGAAATGGTCTACAGGAAAGGAGGCAATATCACCCATCGTCGAGGATACTTTGGTCTTCCTTCCTTTCCATCAAAGAGCTGCAAAGAAAATGCGACAAAGTTAAGAACCAGAAGTAATGACACATTAAGATAGAAGCTTCCCGATAAGCACAAAAAAATGTGCTTATAGATAGAATATAATATTGCTAGTTAGGAGTTCTGTTAGCTTATAAGTTGACTTAAAAGAAAAAAACAAAACTTATTCACGATAGCATCGTATCTGTTGTAGTCATGCGTATGGTTAGATTCTCACTAAAATGGACCATGTTAAGTCTGAACTGTATACTGTGACAATAAGGAAATGGTACAGAGCTTTCGGAATAGAATAACCGTGTTTCATATATCTAAGTTCTCTAGGTGATAAATTCAATATGCTTTGGGAAGAATTGAGTTTTTATTTTTCTTTGGTTAACCTTTTTTCCCCAGTGAAGTGAAGTGCATCAGCAAAAAGAAGCTGATAGAATAGAATAGATAATATCTGTTTGAAATAGAATCACATGCATCCAATTTTGAAGTCTACTGATGAACGAGGACTGGTGAGAAGCATCAATTTAGATTTTAATCATACGATACGTGTAAATCCCAAGGAATTTAGGCTGTGGTTATATTAGTAAAAACCTTCTTTGGTCCTTTTTTAAAGAAGAATGTGGCCAAACAAACCATAGTTTACCTTCTTCAGACGACGATGCTTTCCAAGAGCCCAGTTAGTCATAATGCTAGCAGCAACAATCATGAAGATATAGCCTGCAACAGTCTGAGTAGCAAAGTTGAAGCCCAACCACTGGTAGATCTCTGTTGTGTAATTTGCACAGGTGACAATATTGAACAAGAAGCCACGGGGTATTTGGTAACCTCCATTACCACTGGGACTTCGAAGATTTCTCAACAATAAATGACAATACAAGTTTGCCACTTGACAAACTATCCCAAATCCAAATCCAATCTTCATCTGGAGATCACTAACAGGAGTATAAAGAGGATGATTCACGAAGTAAGCAATGAAAGCTCCAAAAGACCAATAATAGGCACAGTTCCGGAAAACATTGGAAATTGGAGAAGTGGCGTGGCTGAAACGGTGCACAAAGAAGGTCTCCATGATCCGTTTGAAGTAGTGGAAACACCAGTAATACAAGGCATAAGTCTGGACAGGGTGGATAACACGCTCTTCTTTGTAACCAAAATACTTGTAGACTGGGAAGTAGTAAAAGATAGGATAGAGTAGCAGAGGCCCCAGATATTCAAAGAAGAAAAGAGTACTATACTTGACTTGAGGACCTAGATCCTTGAAAACTACAGTCAATTCGCCTGTGCTACCTTTAGTATACTCATTTAGGCTCTTCTGGTAGTGAAGAACAGTTGGCCTCTCTTTTGAACCAGGTTGAATAGGCAGAGTGAGTCGTTGTCTAGAAGGATAGTATTTTCTGGCTGTTGAGATCAGAAGTAAACAATATTTAATGAAGGTCAAACTCATAATAATGTAACTTCTGGAAATAAGAAACTGGCATCACCAAAAGACAGTAAAAATTCACAATTTGTCTAATGGATTGATCCTTGCCCCTTTGCATTCAAATTCAAACCGCATGGAATGCAACATAATAATCATCAATGTTTAAAATATTATACCTCATACGATCCCATAACAATGTCAAGCACAAATGTAGAAATGATTAAAGGATTCAATAAAGAAATTGCTCAACAGTAATCTGCACAACTGGGAATGACATGTTGACATGGAACTAAAACCTTGCATGTACGTAATTCATCACCCCAGCATTCACTAAAAAAACAAATCTGTATATGATCACTTCAAAGCAATAAATGCACCATAACATCATTGAAGTGATTAACATAAACTCTTTAACCACGTGTCAAGTGTATCAAGTACCAACTACATTGAAGTGATTCAGCTTAGAAAAGCATCATCACTTTTTACACAACTTATGATCCCCCTAATTGGACTATATCTTCTTCAATTGAGTTTATGCAAAAACTGTTCACATGCATTACAGTTGTTATCAGATCAGCCATCATTAATCAATACAACCTAATTGAGCAAGTATCAATTGTTTAAATGAAGTCAAATGGTGCTTCTTCCCTTTTAATCTTTTATTCCACATCTTAGTTCTAATACTTGACTGCATGAAACTTAACCCCTTCATGGCATTTTAGTTGCACAACTTGAAACGTTTTTAGGTCAGCTTTTCAAAACTGAACTGAAATCAGTATCAATTAGTTCTAAATTTTGATAATGATACTTGAACAATGAAAACCCATTTTATAATGATTTTCAAATTGTTATTATATCATACTATTCAGAATGCACAACGAAAATGAAAAAAGTTTGTCAAAGCTTAATTATACATGTTACAAGTCCATTCCAAAGTGGTGAATATCCTACCTAGCGTCCGGAGATAAATGGAAGTAAGAAAAACCTATCAATAAGCACAGTGGTTTCATTTCAAGATGTCTTCCTCTTACTAAAAATCAAACAATGAACTCTATGTAAACTGATGATTATATTTTCAATATTTTTAATACCCCCTCTGTAATAATGGGATTACATCCTTCTAATTATCTTTTTTTATCAAAGGAGTACATCTTTCTAATATATGTTAGTATTATATCCTCAAAATATGTTAGTATAAGTCTCACTTATCAAAAATACATGTTATTTGTCTCAATCCAAGGTGATGAACTTCTGCCCAGTGGTAGACTGGTAGGAACTAAATGAAAGCAAGAAAACATTTTTGTGACTTGATTAATCCTCACATGCATGTACAGAATGGGAGCAAACAAACACACATACATACATACATGTTCTCATACACTATATCTTCTGATATTGCAGCTAACAAAAGATAGAACAAATGAATCAACCAAGGTCAAGAGGTCGAGAATTGAGAAAAGGACATAAAAACATGGGCATCATATCAACTTGCTTTAAATCTCCAAAACCACTCTATATTTGAGTACAAAACAAATATATACACACAAAAAAAGATAAAATTCTTATTTTTGATGGAGCCGTTAAATCATATTAAGCATTCAGAGAGTAGAATCAAACCATAGATTTATTAATCCATGAAATGCCTAATCAGTAGAACACTAAAATTACCAGGAACATTTAGTTTGCACAAATCAAGTAATAAGCATGGTAAAGCTATTACTCCCTTCCCCCTAAAACTACTCTGCCTTTTCATTAGTCAAATGCCTCAAGGATGATATGATGATATTTTCCTCCAGCTAATAGCAAGCCTTTAACTAGTACATCAGAGCAAAACAAATGACTTCACTATCAAGGAACTTTTCAAGGGACAGATCTTCTGTTTTCTTTGAAAGATGCATGAAGTATCAACTTGCAAACCTATGTAACGATTTAGCACATCAAAGAGAAAAAACACTAGGTGATTTCTCCATATACGCCTACACCTTTGTGGGGAGAGTTAGCCGATGCCTGTGCTAGTGAGAGATAATAACTACCGGTATTGTAGTCCAGGTAAACAGTTATTAAAAAAAAAGGAAAAAAGATTACGAACAAAGTTACCATTTCCATACTCAATAACACAGTCAACTGATTACCCTTAAAAAGGTTTAATCTTTGAAATCACTCAGAACAATAAAGACAATATCACATAGCAATAGAAAAAATACAATAGCCCACTTACTTCGTTTATGAATTGCCTCCTGCAGATCAGCAACTGTAGCCTGAAATGATGACAACAACAACAAAAACAATAATAAGCAAAATTACATAAACAAACCAATAAAACATAAAATAAGGCATCTTTATACATCATTTTTAACAAATGGACCACATTCATGTAGGAAAATTTAAGCATCAAGCAAGCTGAATTTTACAAAACAAAAACAAACCCAAACAAGGAAAGATGTCGATACATACAGAATCAGTGACTACAACAACAAGAAGCAGAATTACATAAACAAACCAATAAAATATAAAACTACACATCTATATGCTTCATTTCTTAAACAAATCTATTTAAAATACACATTCATGTAGCATAATTTAGCATCAATCAAGCTGAATTTCACTAAACAAAAACAAACCCAGATGAGAAACTACATAACCCAAACCAATAAAACATAAAACTTTTAAAAGACAAATCTTTGACAATATCAAAATTAAGCATCAACGAAGCTATATTTCACTAAACAAAAACAAACCCAGATGAGTAAACATACCGAATCATTGAGTTCAAGTCCACCCTTGATGAGTTCTTTGCCGCTACGTGTAACCACTAAAACCTTCATTTTCGCTCCCCCAAACTTTAGGATCTACGAAAAACAACTATTTTTCTGAGAAATGATGACGAATGTGAGATCTTTGACAGGTCTAGATAAGTAGTAATAGCAAGCAATTAATGGCGGTATAGTAGTTGGGTAGAAAGTAGCTGAACGAACCAATTTTATGTTTGATGAACTACCATCTCCTTCAAAATCAATGTTCAAATTATGAATCACCCATACTACTGTTCATTGTGATGAGGGTCCACATCACTAGGCCCATGACCCGGAAAATATCCTACAAGTCCATGTCTTGACGGTTTCGGGATAAAATACGAGATTATTTTAATTTAATTTTTCACAATACTATGTATGTGAGGTTATGTATATGAGTCGGAGGGTCTTTTAGAAACAGACACTTGAGTCGAGAGTCTCTTGAAAACAGCTTCTCTACCTCTACAAGTAGTGGTTAAGTCGTTGTGTATCCTACCCCTCCTCTTATTGGATTCACGAAGTACTGTTAAGGTCTACGTATACTCAACTCTGCTTATATCTCGCTTAGTTGGATATGTTGTTAGTGTCCTCCTTGGATTGAATCCACAAAGTAGTGTCAAGATCTACATGTATTAACCCTTCTCAAATTCTGCTTAGTGAAATTTCACTTGATATGTTGTTGGTGTTTGGAATCGTTATCTCAAACAAGTAAAGCTAAAGTGTTTGTAGATTGTTGTTGTTGCATTAGGTTGAACTTTTAATTTTAATATAAGCATCTCATGATGAAAGTCCATTGAAAATAGACTCTATGTGATGTAAGGGTAAGATTTACGTATATTATATTGGGTCATACATAGGAAATCTCAAGCTTATTAACATTGAAACGAAAGACTATCGAAAACAATCTCTCTATATTGACAAAATATATTCACAAAATATGGGTAAAGATGCATATACTCACTTGATTGAACTTTTGATTCCAATATAAACAGATTTACCATTGAAACTACAAATCTCACTTTTAGTTCTCAATGAACCAAACATCTACTGAGAAAGTACATTCATCACTTAAAAATTCCAATGAATATTGAAGAAATGATAAACAGCTTCTTCTTAACTTAGATCATTATTGTTCCCAAAAATACAAAGATCATCAAGATAAGAGCATGGTAACATCACAAACACTTGATTGATTACTTACCAAAACGAAAACATCAAGAAGAAGTAACGAAAAACTAGAGACAACCAACAATTATGAAGAATCCAGCATTAGCAAGAAGAAGTTCTTGAACAATACTAGTTCCTTTGACATCCTTTTTATTCCTCTTCATTCAGCAATTTTTGATATATCTTCGTAATCAATGGCCTTGATAACCTTACCGTCATATATTCCCTTCTCAATTTGTACTCTAGCACTGAAGTTCTTTGTATCAACTGCTAATAGTCTAGCATTTGATGAACGATATGCACCATTAACGATCCTCACAAGACCACCAATTTGGGGAATGACAGTCTCAAGCTCTTCCTGATCAACCCGTAGAACATGCTTAGTTTCAACCATCTCAATCTCCCCAACATACTTATCAATAACCTTGCGAACAATACCCTTTTGCTTATAGTAACCCTTTTCAGCCAAAGCCTTGCTCATTACCTTCACAACTATCCCCGAGCATAACCAGTAATCTTTCCTATTACTCCGCTCCTTTTGTTCCTCTTCCTCTCTCATTATCTCATCCAACACTGGACAATTTTCACGTTTACCATTCTTACCACTGTCCTTACCTTTTTCTCTCTTCTCATTATCTATCTCATCAAACACGGATTTTGAGCTTCCTGCTCTCTCTTTCACAACAGATTTTGATGTCGAGCCTAATGTTAACTTGATCTTCTGCTCAGTCTCCAATTTCTCCATGAGCACCGGATGCAACTCTACAGAACCATCCATATTTTCCATACCATCCATATTTCCTGCACCCATCAACTGCTCAGCACGCTCTCTTTGCTTCTTAATCTCCCTTTCCTGCTTCTCTTCATCTGCTAGGTCGGACCTAATTCTTTTGTTTTTCATTTTTTCTTTGAAGAGAGTCTCGGAGTCTCGATCAATATAGGTAATAAACCAACCTTTCGGTGTCTCTTCAACTTTACACTTTCCTGTTTTTCCCAAGTACTTCACAAACTCAGTTAATGTTGCCCATTGAGTGGAATTCATATGGACATGGTGGCGATCAGCGATATACTCATTGTACACAACAGTTGCAGCAATACGACTAAAGCGGTGACTACGCTTCATATGCTCAAGAAATAAGCTCTCAAATTCCTCGGAATAGCCACCGACAATGCGATTAGGGTTCTGACCAAAGATTTCCATTTGACGTTGATGAGACTCACTCATGCAGTGGCACTTGAATCCATTTTCATCTCGACATTGCTTTTGGCACATTTGGCAGTACCATCGCAGCTTCTGCAGGCCCTTTGCTTTTATTCGGTTGGCAATTGCCTTAGGGGTCAAGAAATCATTTTTCCCCATTTGAATTTGGGAAGTTCAAATCGATGGACTTCTTAACAATTACCTGAAAAAATCACCACAACTCAACATCAGTTCTAAAAAAAGCTAACATTACTAAGGAGTAGACTAGAGAATATAAATCAATTAACAGAAGGCCAAGACATCAGCAGATTTTAGGAAAGGCAACCAGTAGTTACAAGTCAGCAGAAAACTAAAACAGTAAAAATTAGAGCGACAACCGGTAACAGGCATAATATTGAGGCTTTAGATCAAACAAGTTTCTGAATTTAAACAAGAAACAAGATGTCATGACCCGAATTAGATCGTGACCGGCACTAAGGGGAAAGAATCACAAAGCAAGCCTTACCATAAATCTACAGAAAATCGGGCAGAGTTTCCTTAGTGTCAAACATAAAGATAGAAAGGAAAATAAATTAGCTAAGGAAGAATGACATGGAACAAGTAATAAATTGGCAAAAGAAACTAAAATAATACAAATGAAGTTATTATCTAACAACTTGAATTAACCAAGACAAAAGACATAAATGTGTATAAAAACAAATGAAAAGGATGAGAAGGATCAGTGATAAAATTCACTCACTAACTTCAAATAATGAAAGTGAAGCTTATGATGGCAATAACAAGAATGAACCACAATGAAATTCAAAAGAGGCAGTGAACACTACACCATCTAATGCCCCAAAAGTGACTATTAAACAATCAACTAAAGGCGCATGCTAGATAAAATATGATAATGTACTAAAAAAAATGTTTCAACTTCCCGTTGTTTCCCAAAAAAGACGAAGAGCATGTTAGAGTAGATTTCGAGAATGCAATTCAATTTATCTCTGATAACCAACTAATCTACAAGATTAAGCTGAAGATAATAACCAACTAAAGCAAGCAAATTTCATGACTATTAATCATGGCATCAGATTCACACAAACTTGCTATTTTACGAAAAGGTGAACATACTCATAAACTCATCCGAATCAATTAATTTTAAACCGATCACTATATCGATGCTCAATTAAGGTTATACAAATATTTACCCCAAATCCATGGGTCCAGATGGCTATCAATACAGTAAAACCCCTTAAACAAACTGCTTCCACAAATTCATATCCTCAAGTAAACGAATATACACATTCTTAAGCCAATCGAATCCTTTAACTTGGGAAATTAAAAGCAAGGATCCAAACTAATAAGAGGAATTAATACACTTGGAAAGCTAAAATCGATAACGAAGCTACATCTTCATAGAATTAAGTCTCCTAAAAGTGATAAAACTAGAACAAGACTAAAGCAAGTACAGGAAAGAACGATTACCTTTTCCGGTCACCGTTCCGGGACGACGATGAGGCAGCTTCCACCACCACAATGCGAATTCCGATGGGTTTCGCGAGGAAGAAGGGCAAAATCTGTTGTACGCTGATTGTATTGTGAATTGGAATTGGGTCGGGTACGGTGGGCTACTCGGATTTAGAGTAGGATTTGGGCCGGTTTGACTGAACAAATAGGCCCAAATAGGGGTAAGGGCGTATCTGTCGGTTCGATTCGATTTTATGTGCTATTAGTTCGATTTATCGATTTTCGGTTTGTAAAAGTAAATTATCTTAGATGATCATGTGAACCTTTGCTCAAAATTGGGTTTTTGTCTTAAATAACTTTTTAATGATTTTCGTAATATTAGTGGTGATTTTATTACTAATATTATTATGTTTCAAAAATAAATATATAATTTTCTTCAAGTTATTAGTAACTATGGGAAAGGATCCCAAACTATTCAAAAATAATTATACTTTTGAATTTATCGTGACTGATAGCTATTAATATATTCTCGATCTCATAGCTCTAAAGATAAATGGGATTATGATATAGTCTTGGATGTTTGCAACATTATCCTCAATCTTCTAACATACAAGATCAAATTTATTGGGTATGTTTATGTATGATTTTTGTCGAGTCGTTTAATTTATCTGTCTTGTACTTTTTGATTCATTTATTATTTAATTTGATTTTTTTCATAGATATGTTATTTAAAAGTGCAATAATTAATGAACAAGAGTATTGAAAATTAGATAACACAATGTTCTAGAAAAATGTATAATCATATGATGGAAATCTCAGACACTTTCTTTTCTTTTTTCAAACTAGAAACTTAATTTCAAATTCACTTGCATTTGAATTTTTTTGTATTTTTATATTGATTTAGAATTATCTATTTTACTTTTATTGATATTAGTCTAGAATCAATGATGTTCAATTATTTGATTATTTTAGTTTAAAAAGAAACACAAATAAAGGTTTATTGCTTTGTTTCTAATTTGATATTGAATGAATGGTATTTTTTTTATAGAGTTTTGGACTTTTTAATTAATATAGAGTTGTTTGAGTTATAGACGTTGTTGAATTGTTGTAGTATCGGGGGAGAACAAGTCAAAAGTGACACTGCTGGATCGGTGTGGATTTGTCACGACTTGAATCTCCTTAAAGAGAACGACATTGTTATAGTCTCGAGGGAAAAGACGTGATGTAGTAAATAAGATAATTTTCTTTTTAGTTTGAGGTTTCAATTTTGAGCTTTGATATATATAAGAAATTTCTTTCAAATAAGTCATATTTCGATTCAAATGCAAGTTAATCAAATATTAATACAGATACTAAATACCGAATTTTTAAAAAAAAAATTAGGTAACTTTGTAGCATTTAATAAATAAAGTTTGGACGGTTAGTTAAGATATGCATATATTACAATTTTTTTCTAAATTCACTTGTGAGATTATATTATATATTTAAGTACGCGTAGATGCAAATTGAGGAGGAGTTCTATTCAATTTAATTAAATTTATTATTTTCAACTCAAACTATATAAAGTGAAAATGTAATAATATAATGAATAGTTGATTTTATATATGTATGTGTTAGAATATCCATTAAATAAGTACAAGTAACACCATATTATTCTAGCCTACTAAATCAAAAGAATTTTAAGACAATTACATGAATTTAAAGTAAGTTTTTGAGTTCGAATGAATTTATTACTTTCACTAAACTAATATACAATAATGAGATCATTTAGCTAATTAATCTAAACTCAATATATAATAAAGTCACTAATTGCATTGGATTACATCTCTTAGAATCACAATCATCAACTTCACGTTAGATGCAATAATACAACATTTTTCAAACACAATACTTAAAAAACCAAACAATGAGAAAACATACCATCTAGATGAGAATATTGTAGAAGCAAATCAAAGTGAATGTCATACTTGCTCGTAATTTTGGATGAGATGAGCAGAGTTACCCAATAAGTAGAAACATGTATATAAGTTAAACGAAAAGCTCCAGTTTGTTGCATTTAAGTCTTGATAGGCAAAGTAATATGGTACGTGCTGGTGAGAGACAGTAGGTACACACGTGACATAATGAGTACAAAAGTTAGCCAGGACGTCACCATTATCCAAAGAAAAATAAGAACTACTCAAGTAGCTTGATAGGGTTTTCTCTTGAAGATAGATCAAGAAAATCACAATAGTTGGCTAGTGGAAGTACTAGAAATATTATAATTTGTCCAAAATTGATTAACCCCCAAATTGTTATTTCTTTGTAAATTCATCCCTTGGGTACTATTAGTACTACTTTTAATCTCTTCCACCTTCACATTTTCCAAATCATGATGATTAATCCCAAATTCACTATAAATTGGATATAAATTACTAGGTTGTTCTAAGGGGGAGAAGAAAGAAAATTTTTCCATTTGTTGATGTCTAAATTGGTCAACAAATGTTGGATCACCCTCACGAGGTTGAATTTCTCCAAAATTTAAACAATTTTGAGTAGAATTGAAGTTATTGAAATTATGAAATGGGCTATTAAAGAATGACAAATGTGTACTTGGAGGAGGAAAATGGCTAGGAGTAGTAATAGTATTAGTACTATTAGAAGTACTAATTGGAACATTTCTTGATCTTTCACTTCTAATTTGGGATTTTCTTGATCTTTTACTACTTGATCTCTTGTTGTTCCTCCTACATCCACCTCCCACGGGGAGGTTCCTCAGAGCGCCACCTATAGTCCAGTACCTCCGACAAGTCTTGCAAAAATGACGAGGTTGAGAAAGGTTGTAGTTGTTAAAGTAACAAAACTTAGTGTTTGTAGACTCACAACGTGGACATTTTAAAGCCACCTCTGGTTGAGTTATCTTTGGTAGCCTGGCTCTTTCTGTTATCGAGCCAGACCTAGTTGAGCCAACTGGACCACCACCTCCTCCTGGTGCTGCTCCTGGAGGTGGCAAAACAGCTGGCGAGAGCTCAGAGGAGTTCTCATTAGTAACTCCGAGATGTTGTTGTTGATGATGATGATTTCCTTGCTACAAATTTTGCAAAGAGAGAAGAAAAATCAAATATGGTATATACTATATAGTATATATTCAATTAAGATTTTTGAAAAATTAAAGAAAGTAGGAACATTTATCTTTTCCCCCAAATTACTATTATTATTTTTTTGTGATAAAGAAGCTAATATATATGAATACAAATTCTTATATACCTCATGATGCAAATTGGGAGGATCTTGATAGAAAGGAATAGATGAGAAAGCCATTAATATTGTACTAGTTAGTGCTCCAAATATTTCTTTTTCTTTTGTATAAGTTTGATATGTATAGTGGAGAATATCACACTATATACACAAGAGAGAATTAAAGAAAGAAAGTCAAGCAAATAAGAAAGAACAAAAGAGAGAGGAGAAGAAATATAAAGGAATAGACTTTTTATTTAATTTTCTTTTTCTTTTCATTTTGCTTTACTTAATTAATTAGCTTGTAAATATTAGGGTTTGAACAAGGATGTAGTTACATTATTTTATGATGTGTGGTTTCAATCATAAAAGAGACCTACAATTTCTTTTTTAGAGTTTTAGTTATATACGTTATTATTACGACTGTCAAATCATTTAAAAGATCTTTATAATTAGTATGCCTCCTAAATAGTGTCGTGTTTATAATATTGAATATAAAGGAGATTACATTGCTAAAATAGACCAAGATAACTTGAACTAATTAATGATGTATATATAACTTAATTGTACTAACTCTTTTATGAGTCAAGTATCTAGAAGTTTCTTTTGTTAATATGTGATCGTGAATGCACTTATACTTTCGATCATAATAGACGTAGCTCTTCATGATACGAAATTAAACTAATCGATCAAGCTAAAATATCGCTTATATTCAAACAAATTAAAGAATATGAGATATTAGGTTCAAATCTTAGGAATGGAAATAATCTTCTTAAAGAAGTGCACCCCTCCAGGACACACAATATACAAATCCTAAATGAATTGAACTTAATACAGATATCGAACATCAAATCAAAAATTATATAAACATTTGATTTTAAAAAGGAAAAGGCAAAAGTTAGTGGGATATCACCATCAAAAGTATCTTTTTTTCTTTTCTCCATGTCTCATATGCTTCTTTTACTAGTTAAAAAAAACGTCAATTTTCAATAAACATTTTATCGAAACACTATCGAAAACACATACCCTTATAGGGGCGTGTAGACAAGTTAATTAGTTTATTATGTTTATATATATTATATGTTGAATTTCGAAAATTAAACACATTGTTGAATTGAATTACTTGAATAAGCGTTATATATTTCAATTAATATATCTTAACCCATAATATAGCATTACAATAAAATACTTTCACAGTTCAAAATTTAAAATTCTTGTACACACCTATTCTCATTTGTCTATTAATTAAATAGTTAATTTAATCAAATAAAATGAGTTATGTTCTTTAATTATACTCATGCACTTCAATAAGCCATAAAATCTCAGTTATTTTGTATTAACATTAATGTGTATAATTAAAGAATAGATCAATAATGCTGGAGTAAGAATCTAATTCCTTTGATTAATTATTTTTTTAAAAAGGGAATATATATGTCTTTTGAGTCAATTTCATGAAGAAAAAAAAGTAGACCCAATTTTCTATACCATGCATTATATTATTTATTAGTTGTAAAGTAAGACAATAAACTTTAATTGTGCAGCTTTTTATTTATTTATTTATTTACATGCAATTATTTGTGCAATATATTGCTGTCACATAATTGGGACACCACTAGTTTGAGGGGTGGATCTATCATTGAAGTTATGGATAGTAATTATTTGCTTTTAAAATCTCAATATGAAATATATTTCACTTTTAAATTAATAATAATAATTTAAAAATTAAAAATATGTCAAAGAAATTGAATTTAATTAAACTCGTAATAAACAATGCGTTGAATAATGTAGCATTTTAGTAGAGTCTAGGAAGAATAAGATTTATATAAATTATTTATATTTTTATGAGAAAGAGATGTTGTTTCTGATAAACTATCGATTTAAAAATGTGCAAAAAAATATAAGTAAAAATAGTGTATTTATTTTTTTCAACTTAAATCATATATGCTAACTCTATAGGAGTAACAAATGTCGACGAATATTAGCGCATTTCCAATATGAGTTGTAATGGAATGGTTGAGATTCTCCATTCTTAATTAGAGGTGTTGAATGCGAGCTTCTACGAACGAAAAAAAGTAATGTTAGGGTTATCATCGATAGAAATTAATCATGTAATGTGTGAATTTCAATTTTATATCGAAATCGAACATGCATCTTTAAAATCGTAGATCTACTTTGGTTGTTGAAACATGTTCCTCTAAATAAACCTCACGTGATTAATACATGGAGATGATTCTCATGAAGATTCCAAATTATTTGTTAATTATGAAGGTTAATGACATGATAATGTTGTTTAATGGATTTTATAACTTTTTGCATGCATGCATGCATGATAAGAAAAGAAGAAATAATTAATCTCTAAATTCTAATTAGAGAATAATTAACAACCAACTAATTTGATTCCATCGATGGACTAGTGGGTGTTCAAAGTTAATCCAGAATTTAAAATTTATCAGTTTAATAAATAAAGTTTTAAATATTAAATGTATCGTATTTGTAAATTGTATTCGGATTTACTATGTGTTGTAATATACCTTTAATGAATTTTTATATTAATCTGTATTTCACGTCAAAAGTATTGAACTTAAGCAAATTTGTTGTCGTAATAATGCTAATTATGTATTGAAAAGTGACATGAGATGTGTGTGGACATTAATACTTAGCACTTAGCTATAGTTATATTTAACATGTATTTTAATTGGATTGTATCACTTAATTATATAAATTTTGATGATTTGATTAAAACACTTTATATTTAGCGAAACTTTTATTTATGACCTTTTTGTAAGGACAAATTGCATCACAAGATGTAAGTTGTAATACATTACTATACTTTTTGGTGATAGCTAAAGTTATCAGTTCCAAAAATAAAAATTAAGGTTTATGCCTAACTGTGGTGTCTGGACTAGTTTGCACACTTCACGAGGATCTACTAGCGTGGAACATTAGTGCAGGAAACTGAGGTTCCATCGATCATCACAAGTAGCTATTAGTGCGGAACATCAATGAAGGAAACTGAGTGGCTCCATCGATCATCACAAGTAGCTACTAGTGCGGAACATTAATGCAGGAAACTCAGTGGCTCTATTGATCGTCACAAGTAGCTACTAGTGCGGAACATCAATGAGGAAACTGAGTGGCTCCATCGATCATCACAAGTACCTACTAGTGCGGAACATCAATACAGGAAATTGAGTGACTCCATCGATCATCACAAGTAGCTACTAGTGCAGAACATCAATACAGGAAACTGAGTTACTCCATCGATCATTACAAGTAGCTACTAGTGCGGAACATCAATGCAGGAAACTGAGTGGCTCCATCGATCATCACAAGTAGCTACTAGTGCGGAACATCAATACAGAAAACTGAGTGGCTCCATCGATCAGCACAAGTAGCTACTAGTGCGGAACATCAATGCAGGAAACAAAGTGGCTCTATTGATCATCACAAGTACCTACTAGTGCGAAACATCAATACAGGAAACTGAGTGACTCCATCGACCACATAGATTAGACTTGGTTGCAACTTCCACTTCTTTCCTAGGACGTTGAAATTGAGAAAGCTTTCAGCTTGAAAATGGTTCGCAGTCCCACTTCCTAGCAAACCACCAAGGCTAAAACCCTTAGAGGTATCAGACATGGTAACTTTCCACTGCAAAGGCTTAGGATTTGATCTTATGATCTCTACCCAGCAAAAAAATTGTTATTCTAGGCTACACATCAGGCAATTAAAAATTAAGGTCAAATACATACACAGATTCCTAAATCTGTTGGGTTTTTACCCTCAGATGCCTTAACTATGTAATTTTCCTATTGAATCACTAAACCACCCATAATTTGTTCTTTTTAAACATCGTTGGCTGATGTGGTACCAGGGATATTGATAGATGTTACATATATTGTTCCAGAACTCATTAGTCCAACTGATAATAGAACTGTTCGAGAATAATTGAATTTTACTTTAAATCATTTGAATACATTAGAAAACAAATCAGACTACTACACAGTTTGTCTTCATTCCTTCAATCAAAATTATTATAATACAAATACAATTGAAGACATTTACAATAGAAAAACATCAAAATCGCCAACAGTTACGTTAAAAATGAATATAATATGAAATTGATAACAAATGAGAACTACCGACTGGAATGGCAACTACGGAACACCAATCAGTGATATTTGCTTGGGTATCGATTTTACTATTGCGTTATTGGATAAATCGATAACTCAATAAGACGGTAATAATTTTTTATCTTACCCTTCTTAATAATTAAATACATAATTAGACACTATAATTCTATCAAATTATTAGTACTCTACCAATTTCACACTAAACTGTTTTACTAGTTTTTACTGTTTACTCAAAACCTAAAGATTAAAGTAACCGATTTACAATTATAGCTATTTGATTTTAGTTTTAGTTTTAGTCTTGTTAGACTATTTTAGTTTAGTTTTAGTTTGTAATTGTATGTTGTAGCATTTGCAAGTTGTAAAGATCCGTAATTTGATCAAACATAAAAATTTTCATACTATATTTCGATGGTAATATGTAATTATAGCCTTCCTACTATATTTTATCTTATTGATGCAATTTCTCATTATATTTCTTATTTTACTAAATCAAAGTATTTAGAGAAGTGAGAATATATATATTATTTTAGGATAAATTGAAAATCGAATCGATAATGACCAAAAATCGATATGAAATATTTTATTTATTTGTCATTGAATTAGTATATCTAAAAACTGATAAACCGAACTGATAATACATAAAATCGAATCGAACTGACGATGCAACCCTAGTTGGACAACAATTAAGGTACTGAACAAAGAGGGGTATAAGAGTCCAAAAAAAGGAATTTGGAAAAACTTAAAAAAGTAAAAGGGGCGTGCATATGCCTTATTACAACAAAATTAGTGAAAACTTCGAATCGCCGGATTTTCTCGCCGCCGGCCGTTTTCCGACTAGTCCCTACCATGGCGGAGGAAGATAGTGATTTTCTGAGCTTATCCGATCTAGAATCTGAGCTAGATTCAATCTCTATCCCTATGTTCTTCGACAGAAATCGCCATATTTGTTATTTAGAGATGATGCTTGAGCTACTACCTTCACCTTACCAATCGCAGGAGATCAATCGTCTCACTCTTGCTTACTTCGTCGTCTGCGGTCTCGATATCCTTCGCTCTCTCGATCGCGTACGTATTTCTCCCGACCTTTCAGTTCACCGTCGATTAGATATCAACAATGTTTTCACTGCTCCCAGAGAAGTGAAAATATTTATATTTTTGTCTATGTGTAGTTAACTGTTTTTATCACAATTGATATCTGTATTTGCTTCACAATTGTTATATATTGCATCTGTGCTGTTTATATGACGCTTTTATAGCCAAAGTCGTTGCTCAGATACCAAATGTAATGTTCTAAACAAAATGAACTCAGATAACATATCGCATGAAATTGAATTATCGAGCTAACCACTATTAGAATTATATCAGAAATGAGCCAAGCAGTCCGACAAGGACTCGAATTACAATGAAAGCAATAAAAAACACCTAAATGAGAAAAAATCCAGATATGACTAATCTTCACTCCAATCACAATAATGAAATCATCATCATACCTGAAAAGATGAACCCGATGTTAGGTGAGTGATTTAGGAAGTTTCCGTGGATCACAATTGAGATTGATTGAGAAAATTGTGAGGATGTAGAGAAACTAGAATTGGAGAAAGGGAGAAGATGAACACGAGAGAAGAGAGTATCCTACCAGATTTATGCCTATTCTTTCTTATTGAATCGGTTTTATATGCGATGACAGGATTAATTCGAGTGGTTCCTTACCTTTTAATCTCGTCATCCACCCGTACTGACTAACTTTTGAATTGTTAATCCCTGTGCTAAACTTCCATATACGCTGGTGTTTGAATAAGTAATCAGCTCATTACACCCTACTTTTTAGATAGTGTGAAAATAAAATTTAATGCAGCATAATCAAATTTGAAGCTGTTTGCAAACTGGAAAAGCCTAAAATGCTATAATGATCTAACTTTAATGTTTAGTAAAGCTGGCTCGCAAAAGTGATCTTTTTATTGACTCCAGGTTGACAAAGAAGGGGTGATTAATTGGGTTTTGTCACTGCAAACTCATCCGCAAGACGAAGCTGAACTGAGCAATGGTATGGTTCAGTTAATGTAGAGAAGCGACTTTGATTAGTCAAGCAGTCCTTCTGTTAATAACATTCGAAATTTATTGGGACTTCTGGTTTCGTGCAGGACAATTTTATGGGTTCCATGGTTCTAGAAGTTCTCAGTTTCAACCAAATGACAATGGGGTACAAGAATGTGGTTATTATTAACTATTAATTGTTGTTGAGGATAAAAAAACTGATCTAGAAAACTTATTCCTCGGGACTTACTGATCTTATGGTCTGTACACAGAATGCGATCCCAAATTGCAGTCATTTGGCAAGTACTTACTGCGCACTATCCATATTGAAGACTCTTGGTTATGATTTTTCACTACTGGATTCCATGTCAATCATCAAATCAATGAAAAATCTTCAGCAACATGATGGGAGGTACTTTTTATGGCCGTCCTTTCTATTGTTTTTAATTCTTTGATCAGTGCTACATTCTGAATCTAACATAGCCTCCTTATTTTGTCTCTAACAAAGTTCTTTGTTCTTTGTTACTTCATGAAAACAAAGAAGTTCTTTGTTAAACTTCAAAAACTCTTGATTTTATACGCCATTTTTTCCCCCTCTCTCGTAGCACGTATGGTAGAAGGTAGAATGGTAAATGCACTCCGTACCAGGCACCAACCCCATTGGTTCTCAATTTGGAGATATCATTTTCTTATCTTAAAAGCAGTAACTAGTAAACTTTTGTCCAGCAAAGCATGTTGAAAGAAAATGAATGAGACAAATATGGATAATACTATTGGGAGCTCCTACCTCGGGAAAATGGTATACCCCTTTCTAACCTTTACAGACCACCACTTCTGTTATTAGCATTCACAAAGTGGAGCAGCACATTTCAGCTGGTAGGCGTTGTCTATGCAGCCTCATATTGATTTAGCTAGAAGTCTGGAATTTTACGGAAAGACAAACAGAACCATCTACTGGTCTAAAACTGAAGCTCCCCATAACCAGAATCTCAACTTGTAAGGATCATGTGGTAAGCACTGTTCTGTTCGCTAGAACCATGGCATCTACTGGTCTACTGCAACTAATGCTTAAACCCTTTTCCATTTATACCATTGTAGTTCACCAGGGAAAGCTTCATTTCTTTTGTATGCTACAAGTGAGTTCTAAAACTGAAGCTCCCCTTAACCAGGATCTCAACTTGTAAGGATCATGTGGTGAGCACTGTTCTGTTCGCTAGAACCATGGCATGTTCGATGAGTTACAATAATTTTTTAGCTGTTCATGATTGTCAACTATTAAATGGTTAATTTTTTCAAGAACACTAAAATGTTATCAATTAGGAGGATGGGCTAAAAGGTGAGTGAATGAAATAGAGGGACCAAGTGTTACTCAAGTATGTTTGGGCCTTATTAGTAATATTGATGGCAAAATTAACCTGCCCAACCTATTTCCTCATTCTCTTCCAATTACTTTTTGATAGAGAATCTATACTTGAGAGTTCTACCCTTTATTCCTGTCTCCTGAAGCTAAGAGTTTGGACATGTGGCATCATCAGGCTCCTTCACCCATACTGCTCAAGGCCACATCAACTGACCATACTGGATGACGAAATTGTATCTTTCTTTCTCTGTGTGCTGCAAGATCTATGAACCGAGCTAACATTTTCTTAGCTCACAACATTAACATTTTTTCAAATTGCTGTGTTTACTAGAATTTCCTCAATCAGGCCCTTATCTACTCTATAGGAGTATGATCTTCTTTGCTTATTTTCTACGGAAGCATGGTAAGATCCAATAGATTAGACCTACTTGAATTGGCTTGATTTAATTGGTCAACTGATTAGACATCCTTAGAAACATTAAACAATTGCAGTTGGAAAGCTAGTACATACAGATTGTTATATGCATCATTGATTCTGCCAATATGTCTTGAGAGCTATACCATTAGACACGTCTTTTACATACAAATACTGATAAAGCTCCTGTACACATGTCCCAATTGTGAAATTAGTTTGTCATATTTCTTCCACTCTCATTTCCTTATCCACAACATATTGCAAAACTTTGACATGCAAATGAGTGTGCCATAATATTGACCTCAGAAGATATGGGTGTTTGTTTATTCCTATTTAGGTTCTTTTTATTAAGTACTGCTTTTTTTTCTTCAACTTGCAGCTTTATGCCCATTCATAGTGGGGCAGAGACAGACCTCCGCTTTGTATATTGTGCAGGTATGAAGATACTCTGCTATTGAGCTTATTGAACTTAAATACTTTTAGAATGAAAATTGATTTTGCTGATCTGCATACCAGCGGCAATCTCTTCAATGTTGGAAAACTGGAGTGGCATTGACAAAGAGAAAGCCAAAGAGTACATAATAAACTGTCAGGTATATGAGCATCTGTTTTCGCTAAATTTCTTGTTCTGTATCTTTGATATGTTTAATTTATTGGTTGTAAACAAACCCAGTTATGTATTTATTTTTATATAGAGGAGGTGCGCTAGCTGTCATAGACAGGACTGTTATTAGGGAATTTTCTTACTTCCACAGAGACCATTTGAGTATTCACATCCTTCATTTGAAATTTTGATTTTGTTCAATATTTGTGCATTCTCAATTGCAATTTAAGGCTGCCACTTGAAAAACCTCTTGAAACTTTTCAGGATTTAAGGTCTTAGAAATGGTCTAAGTATCATAAATGACACCCTTATGATTTATAAGTGTCTCATTCCTTAGGTTATTAATGAGAAGAGTCAATGTTATAGATTCATCACTTGAATTTTCATATCATTAGAGTTTTCTTTTGTACTGATTTATTGGTAATGCTTCTCATTTCAAATATTGTTGTCTGGTTCATGCAGTCATACGATGGTGGCTTTGGTTTAACTCCTAGTTCAGAATCACATGGTGAGTGAATACTCCTATTGGTGCATCTTGTTTGATCCCTAGTGTTTACCATTCATGCAAGTGATGTCCTACCCTTTTGATGTCTCATATTGGAATTTTTTAATTTGATAATTTTATTACTAAACAGTTCCTTTATTCCTTCTTCTTTTTTTTTTTTTTTTTGGGGGGGGGGGGGGGGGGATTGGTGAGAAATAAACTATTGCAAGTCCATCTTAAAAAAAATCTAAAATGGGTGGTAGAATTAAAAGGATATTAGACAAGCAGTTAAGTGGCTCCTTCCATTTGCTGGGAAGTATGTGTATCATTCAATAGGATGATATGCGATAAACATCATCCAATCCAGCTTGTCAAAAAGGAAAAAAGAAAAAAAAAAGATAAAATAGATAAGTGCATCTTTGAATGTTTCCTTCTATGGGCAGCCTGTCAATCGGATTACATATTTTGAATATCTTGAACTGCTTATCCGTCATCTATCTTTTCTGATCATTTCCTTTTATCAACTTGGGTCAAAAGTTTAAGTGGTAGAGTGAAAGATGATTCATTTGCCTATTAATATAATAGTTCTCATAGAGGGTGATTGTTTAGTATCACAGGTGGTGCCACTTTTTGTGCTGTTGCATCTCTCAGATTGATGGGATTAATTGAAGATGATATATTATCGAAGAATGTATCCTCTTGTTTCATAGACGTGCCCTTGCTTCTAGACTGGTGCCTACAGGTAAAATTTTCGAATACTGTGTGAACGGGTTCTTATATTGCTCTGCTAAATATGTTTTTCAGTATTCCTCCAAAGATATCAGATTAAAAAAAGTAAAGAAAGTGTAATGTAGAACAAAGCAAGGAAGTAGGAAAAAAGATCTCCAGCAGCGATGACTATTTGTCAAATTTAATCCTTAAATCTGGTCCTTTGACGGAGAAATTGTCCATATGTCTTGCATTTGGTGTAACGCAATGTTGCTTCTTGCAGAGACAGGCAGCCACTGATGGTGGATTCCAAGGTAGACTAAACAAAGCTACTGACACCTGTTATGCTTTCTGGTGAGTTCGAATTGCTTTATCTTCAATAGATATCATTTTTATTTCTCCTGGCCTGACAAGTTGATATTCTTGATTAGGGTGGGAGGAGTTTTAAAGATCTTGGGGGCTCACAAGTTCATCGACTATGAAGGCTTACGTAAATTTCTTTTCACCTGTCAATCCCAGGTGCTACGGCTTCTCCTCTTTCTTTTATCTCATCTATGATTGCTCGAACATTAGCACCGACTTTTTTCAGCTAGCTAAAATTCAAACCTTTTTTTTGTTGTTGTTCTACAGTATGGTGGTTTTGGTAAGACTCCAGAGCAGCTGCCAGATCTTTATCATGCCTACTATGGATTTTGTGCATTTAGTCTGTTAGAGGAATCTGGTCTCAATTCGATCTGCACTGAGCTGGGTATAACAAATGGACCTGTGCAGCTGCTATGAATCTGACTCCACGCTCATGATCACAGCGATTTGCAAGGTCCAGGTACAATTAAGTTGCTTGGAGATAGAATTGATACTTCTTATCTATTTCTTTTCGTCTTTTCCGTGTATTATTAAACTATAGCATATTTGATTCAAGATGTTTTTTTGGCATTGATGATACAGCTTTATTTTCACCTTGTTTTGTTCATTTGAAAGTGATCGCTTAATTGTTGTAGCATTTTTCAAATTTTGCTCCGAGATAGTGGCTTTGTCACAAGTAGTCGCCTATCTAATTATCGTTTTTTCTAGTGGTAAGAGCGTAACACGTGATATGTAGATTAAGTGCATGTCATGGGTTCGGATCCTGCCAACAAAAGCCTAGTATTTAAGCGGAAAATAGTAAGTGGACTCATTGTCCACCAAGTTTTCGACCTTGCACAATTTGCCTTTGGGGATCTGTTGGTTATCCAAAAAAAGATTTTGATGAATCATGGATCGCGGATCAGTTGTTTATCCAAAAAAAAAAGATTTGGATTAATCATGGATCGTGGAACCCCACTTTGTGGAATTATGGTATGTTGTGGGCTCCCCCTCCAGACTACGTGGAGCGGTGACAAGTTTAGAACAAACGACCTCATCGGTGTAAAGTGGTACTCACAATCATCAATCCACAATCAAGATAGGTATTTAACTCATAAGCTAGTCAATACATTAGTTCTATGTGTGTAGTAAAATTTTCGATTCGATAGAATCCTCCTCGTCTTCAAATCTTGGGTTCACATTTACATGTAAAACTCATGAAAAGGAGGATACACTTTTTATCCTTTGTATTTTTCATTTTCGAGATATGAATTTTAGACTTCTGATCAAGGATGGGGGTTATTGTTCATTCCACCTCAACTTTGTTTTTTAATCAAGGTGTCTTTCATTTTCATTTGATGATTCTATATTGTAATATTTTCATTTGTACTTATATAATATAGTAATATATACATAAAGAAAAAAGGTTGGTAAAGGCAAATGGACCAAATGATTCTTTAAGGTGAATTTTACCTTTCGGCCTGCGACACGAGATATAATCACGGGTAAGTGTACATGTTTGTTCTTTACAGAAAATGCCAATTTTTTCACCACTCTCCACAATTTATTATTTTCATCTCTCCTACTTTTGTCATTATGTTTTAGTTGGTACTTTTATCTTTGGTCCAACTTTTATATAATTTCACTAAAAATAAAAAGTACTTAAAAGAAACGACAAGTTGTTAATTCAAAATTTTGATACACATGAATCCACATAGAGATGTGATGAAAAGAATCGAATCGATCAGGCTTGATGATAGAAAAAAATAAATTAAAATTAGTGTTTGATCGTAAAAGAAGTAGGGTTATGGATATCATAATTATCTATCTAAATTATTTCGTGTTAGTGGGGCTTCAAACATTCAAAATATCTTCAAACATTCAAAATATGTTGGGATTATTGAAAATGACATAACATTTCTGGTGATAGTTATCACCTTTTATCATCATGTAGGGATGTTGAATTTGAGTTTGAAAAATGGAGACTATTTTGATAAAAGAATGTTTTGGTAGATTTTGAGTTTGAACTCTAACAATAGACTCTTTTCATATGAATTTATTTGATGCGAATACTTCGTTAGAGACTCTTTCTATCTCATGGTGAATTTATTCGATGCAAATTTAAATTAGTCTGATTAATATATTTCAGATGTTAATTGGTGAGTATATAAAAGGGAAAATGTATTTATTTTCATTTTAAAGTTTTTTATTGGAGGGGAAAATTTAAAAAGTGAAAAAAGAAGGCTTTTCTTGATCTCTATGTCTCATTTTTTTTAAAAGAAAGTGAAAATGTATAAACCCAAAAAAAAAATCAAGAAAGTGCTTTTGTGGTGGGTCAATCAATTTTCAAATGAAAATTATACATGTGTTAAAGAAAAGAAATTAGTGAAAGATCATTATGATTCAAGAGCATGCATAAAAAGATTGGAAAAGTAAGAAAATTTCAACCACAATCACAATATACTAGTATAATTTTACAAGTGGATCTAAATAGAATAAAATATACATAAATTTTACTCATATCTTTTGACGTATAGAGTGTTTCCAACAGACTCTCAGCTCAAGAATAAACAATCGAAACTAACAATGTGGGTTTCATATTATGGTAACAACTCGATTCGGCGAAGGAACTGATCACATTGATTCTTATACACAACTTTATCTTGCATTTCTATCATTATCTGTTTTCACGACTTGAATTCGTGATTTTTTATTACATGAAAACAATTTTTTTTAATTTATTTTTTCTTAGGTAGTGTTGTCATTATCTCCTTGAATGATTACAGGTGTATTTTTGACAGAAACTGAATAGAAACAAACCAACCCCCACCCTCCATCAAATAACCACTTGCATAGTGGAATCTGGACATTATTTGCAGTGAAGCAGACTGCAAAGAATGTTGTTCCCCCTTTGAAAATTTCAGAAAACATTGCATTGTGAGTATTGTGACTTGGCTTTTATTCATTAGCTTTACCTTTAACTTAACTTCATTCAAGTATGATAACAGAACTTCACTCACAGTCTAAAATACAAATAAAAAAATGGTCAACTTTTAAGTATCAGATTATGACTCATCACTTGTTATGCTAACACTTTGTTACTCTTTTAAAAATGACTAAAAGGTCAACTTTTAAGTATCATATTATGACTCACTTGTTATGCTTATACTTTGTAACTCTGTATAGATATCATGCAAGAAATTCCACTAATATTGCACTATGACTAGGCTTTTAGTCATTAACTTCACCTCTTAAATCACCAAGATGATGCAAGCAAAATAAACTCATATACTAATAAAACAAAGAAAAGTGAGTCATTCTCTTTAGTACAATCAAATGGATGGGTTGGTTGGTGGGGGTTGGGGGTAGGGGGTTTGGGGTGGGGGGATGAAACAAAATTTACTCTTGTTGGTTCACCTGTTGGATTGGAGGTGAAGAAGCTAAAGGTAGTACTTGTGAAGAGCTTGAAGAGTGTTGTACATGATGTTGATCAAGTTGTACCTCTCTGTTCTTAGGGAAAATGAGTGTAATGAATGGTCCACTATTCTCCTCATGATCTTTAGACATCTTTGAACTTGATGAAACTTCAAGATTTTGATCAAATCTTCTACAAAACTTGTCTTCTGCATCTCTCAAGAATTGAAATGTTGGTGGTGGTGAAGAATTGGACCTTATAAACTTGTTGAACTCAGCATCACTTGCTGATTCAAGAAAAGGGTTGAAACTGAAACCATTTTTTGACATAACAATAGGGCTTAAAGGTGGAGTAAAACAAGAAGGTGAAGCAAGTGGTGTTAAAAAAGGAGTTTCAACATTTAGACATAAATCACTCAAACTTCTAGTTCTTGATCCTTTTCTACTCTTGGATTTACCATCTTCAGACTCTAAATCCTCTTTAGTTTCCTCTTTGATAGTAAATAAAAATCTTGGTGGTCCACAAAGTCCCATAAACTCATCATCCATTGTGTCATCTCCAAAGGGTTTGAACCAAAAATCACTACTTGAATCCACATTTGACCCAAGTTGAACTTGTGTTGGTTCATGGACTAATTGTGTATCAGATGAACAAATTTCTTGGGATTTTAAAGCATTGGAGGGAGTCAAAGAAGTTGTTGAAGGTTTACCACAAAACATAAAACAAAACTCTCTTGCTTTGCTACTATTGCTATAACCATCTTCAAGATTTGTTTTAAGAATCCTATTTTTCCACCATAACAAGTAGTAAAGCTCAGCAATAAGAGCTAACAAAAGACAACCAAATACCACACTTAAAGCAAGTCCCACTGAGCTTAAAGATTTCATCTTTACATCTATTTGAACCAAAATCAAGAAACACAAAATAAAAATCCAATCTTTCACCTCAAAGATTTCATCTTTTTACATCTATTTGAACCAAAATCAAGAAAACTTAAAAAGACACAAAAATAAAAATCCAATCTTTATATCTATTTGAACAAAAAATCAAGAAACTAAAAAGACACACAATAAAAATCCAATCTTTCACCTCAAAGATTTCATTTTTACATCAATTTGAACCAAAATCAAGAAACTAAAGACCCAAAATAAAAATCCAATCTTTCACCTCAAGATCTTTGCTTTGAATGAAGAATTGGTTCAGAGAGAAAAAAAAAACAGATGGAGACAGGTAGTTTTCTTTAGTGAAACTATAGTGAAAGCAAGAAAACAAATTCAAACCAACAATTATTAAAGAAAAGGACTAAAAAGTAAGAAAAGATTTTGCCTTTTTGCTGATCATCAACTTATTGAATGATGATAGACATGTTATAGAGAAAAAAACAACAAAGGTTTATTACTAAAACACCCATGGAATCTAAGTTAGCAGATGTGGACACTCATTAACTTTAGTTTTTTTAATTAGAGAACTAATAAAGCTGATTTTGGGGTGTTTATTTAATTAGAGTAGCTTTTATTTTTAAGGTAAATCTTAACTAAAGAATCGACCAGAGGGTTGCTCGAATGGTAACCACTCCCCATCTCTCAGCGTGAGGTCATGAACCTAGAAAGAGATTAACAAAAGAACGTCTTTTGATTTTAATAATATTGAGTCTTGCTAGAGATTTAAATGTCAGCAAATAAATATAGGAAACTTGAAGTACTTAAATAAAATGACATAATTCATAAAGATTTACATATCTTACTCAATTTGCTTAGAATCGAGTCATGATTTATTTTTCATAAAAGTGATTTTGCACGCATTTAATGTTCTATAAAATATATATACTACCTCATATATCTGAATAGACCTCAAATAACTCTTATCGCTAGGTAAACTAAAAAGATATACTAATATTTCTCATCTCTATTGTAATTTTGAACTCCTATCTCCCATAACTATTACTTTACTTCATTGATCATTATCTCACACATTCATTGAATTCAAATGAGTATTAAGAAGTGAGGATTGGAGAGAGTAGGTAAAAGCCATTGTATAGTTTCTCTTATTTTTGGTACAATTTGAGAAAAAATTGTCTAATTTATAACTTTTAATAGTAAGGTCACATCTCTCTAGAGATGTTCACATGGCCTCACTTAGAAAAGTGCCCTATCTTTCATCAATAGCCTCTCTCTGTTCCCCTTTCCTTTTGCCATTTTGTTTACCCCTCCTTTTTCCTCATTCCTCTTTCTTTGTTTTCTTTTGTTTTTTAATTCGCTCAATAATTGTTTTGAGCCTCAATTAATTTTTAGATTTATATTATAAAGTCTTGCGTTGAAGGTAAAACGCTTTTTGTTAATGACGATTTTATTCTTAACTCAAAGTCGTAACTTTTAATAAGAATTGAGGAGTAATTAGACTCGCGCCACACTTATAGTTGGGAGTAGCTATTCTAGTTCATTTACATAGTGTTTGAAAAAAAATATGAGGTTCAAGTTTTATATAGGTAAGAATGCTAGGGTTTTTGACAAATGTTCAACTTGTATAGCAAATATAACATATAATATACTTGAAAATTTAAAATAGGGTAGAAAATGATGATAATACTAAAGTGGGGAACAATGTTTTCATTTTTGGGCTCTACCTATAAGGAAATTTACAAGAATATACATATATCTTGTATATGTGAGAATAATTTTATCATAAAAAGAAAAAAATTAACGACGAATAAAATTTATTGTTGCAAGTTAATTAGCTATGAAATGTTATACACCTCTGACTTTAACTCAAACGTCGCTCTCTTCTTCTTTTTCTTTACGTGGAATATGCCTTGAAAATATATCGTTATTGATTCTATACTTTCATTGAAATAACTTAATATCATGAATTGATCTAAATAGTTGCTAGATCGATCACTCAATTACTTAAACTAAAAAAAATTAACAAATTTATAATATAGGTCTAATATATATTTAGTCAAGAATCTATGTATATCGATTAGGAAAAATAAACTGTCAATAATTTGGTCAATTATTTGGGTAAAAATCATATTTCTAAATCTACTACACCTAACATAAGCTATTTTTGGTAGGGGTCTTTTACTCAAGTGTTGCACCATTTATAACACTCATTAAAATGGGACATATAATCCAACTGTTTTTCATTCCTATTAATATATTATTTTGTTCGATAATTATATTCAGATTCAATTAAATTTATATTCATACATTATAAGGTTCATTTTTCAAGATAACGCTTTCAAAAAAAAGTCACTTTCAGACATTCAAATTCGAGACTTTATAATTTTAATTAGAGAGATTTCAGTCATCTTATCACGATTCATATCGATATTTTTTTGCTTGCATATGTGCTTATTAACAACGCTTTCAACAACAAAGAAAAAATCATGTCCAAACATTCAAATTCGAGACTTTATAATTTTAATTAAAGAGATCTCGGTCATCTCATCACGACTCATATCGATATTTTTTTTCTTGCATATGTGCTTATGAACAACACTTTCAACAACAAAGAAAAAATCACTTCCAAACATTCAAATTCGAGACTTAATAATTTTAATTAGAGAGATCTCAGTCATCTTATCACGACTCATATCGATATTTGTTTGCTTGCATATGTGCTTATGAACAACATTCTAACGTGCACTAGCCTTTCAACTTTCAACCCCCACAATACGTTTTGATTTAAACTTTAATTGGCCTTTAATTTAGTTTCAATTTGATTAGCCTAAAATGTTCATACTTTTTATTACGACATAAATTAATTAATATCATGTTTATGTCGATGTAACAATTCAAATAAAGTTTTCGATAGCCACTCAATCTTGTTGTCTATTTATTCTTTAAAACGTATTGATTTTGATTTTATATAAGCGGGATCAAGTATGTTGCCTTAAAATCAAAATCAATGTATAGAATTTTTGTAATTATCCTAGAGCTATTAGAAAATGACTTTTAACTTTAAAAAATCCATTACGGTACCTATTCGGAAGTTTTCGCAACTCAATCATAATAGATGAAATCATCAAAAAAAAAATTGACATTTTTCGAATTGTCTCTAACTCACTTGACAAGAGTCATTTACACTTTTGTCCTTATTTATATTGGTCTTTAATTTAGACCTTCGTTATAAATTTTTATTTTCGTATTATAATATCTCACTATAAGCTAGCTTATTTGACGAGCAAAAATTAAAGATTAGTCGAGACAATACTGCGATTTTTTCGAGAAGTGTGTAAGTGGAGGAATGATTTTGACAAAAAATGGATAAGAAGAAATTTGTGGGGAACAAAGTGGGCCTTTAATAAAGTTTAAGTCTTATCAACAATGAGGCCCAGATATGTCAATTTCATCAAAATGGGCCTTTAATTTTGTGTTATCATTGATATGGGCCTCATATGTAATGGGCTTATCACCAGGGCCAGAAATCTTGATAGGCCCATAACTTTATGTGTGCATATTTGCAAAAATAGCCAATTTGAGGATTCTTATTTAAAGCATAATCAAAATTCGTGATTTTTCATAAGTCTATTCGTTTTAGAATCTAATTATGTTTCGTCAAAATTAAATTTCTAGACAAAATAATTGAAGTTTTTTGTATATATTTTACTCAAATATCTGAAGCTAGTTGTAACACTCCTTTTTTTTCTCGACTTCAAATCTTGATCGAACCCTTCACAAATCAACCCAAAAGACCCCCAAGTAATAACTTTACTCAACTAGTTTGATTGAATATAATATTTTTTTAAAAAGCGAAAGAAAAAAGAAAGACCTAGCTCAACTTTTTTTTAAAAAAAAAATATTATTTCTTTAAATTAAGGAAACTCAAAAGATGAGAAGTGGAATCATTTATGCAACAATATACTAAAAGAATATAGACACTTTAATTTTGGGTAACACATGGTCCAAGTTTAATATAGACACTAAAAAAATTCTTTTTGAAGCTTTGTTCTTTATTATAGATACACTATACGTAAATTCGAATTTAATTATATCATAATATGACATTGAATATAAAATGAAAAATCAATAAGGAAAAAAATATACAAGGAAGTGTTGATTACAGTATTAGAATATGTTTATTAACGATTAACATAAATTTCATGAAAGGCGTTCAGTTTAATACATAAAGTATATTTTGATGTATATAAACCATATATTTTTGTATATATTTCATATAATTTTTAGATGGATAATATGTTCAATCAATCACCCTTCACTTCACGTGGCTACATTGCTTGCGAGTGTATTTATCACACCAAAACATATAAATTAAAAAAACTTCATTTTATAATTTTAAAAAGTGTAATTACAAAAATTTTCTTGACACATTTATTACTCGTATACTATTAAATTTTATAAACAATATATTAGACCATTGATTGTCTAATATTTGTTATTACTTATAAACTTTTAAATTATGTTAATACTATTATCTTATAAAAAAAATTAATTTTTAAAAATAAAATTTTCACATCATAATCTAAAAGGTTTATAGGTTGTGAGAGAAACAAATAAAATAATTATATGTTAAGTACTAAGAGACAATTTACATAAATTTCACTTATGAATTAAGATGAACTTAAATATGATAATTATACAAAAATAAATATATTATATCTAATTTAATTGTGAAAATTATGTGAATCGCTTAAAATTATATCAGAAAATTAATTTTCTATCTTCACTTGATGTGAAACTTCAACGATAAATAAAAATAACAAATTTCAAATTTAATTAAGTAGACTAAATATAGTAAAAATTCTCAATTGAAATATATAAAATTAAAATCTTGAATATGTTTTCCTATTGAGGTGGCAACCTCTTCTTGAAAAAGCAATCAGCCGCTGTCACCGATCGGGACTCAGATCGGATGGTGGAGTACTATTCTACCACAACGAGACAGGTATCATCGAATCGAAGGCCGAATAGAAAGATTATACCATCAAGATGTGGCAGTTGACTCAATTAGATATGTCGAGTTCAAGTTTAAGATAGATTTATTTTTTTTGGATTATGACTTAAATTTAAATTAATTAAATTATAATACGAAATTATAGAGATTTCATACCTCGAGAAGAAAAAATAATTATTGTAGGACCACCCTAATGTTCTACATTATTATGATTTTCAACCTGTTAATAACAATTGGAAAAATAAAATAAAATTCCTCAAATCCAATCTCATCCACAAAATTTGCCTTTGCTCTGCTCTCCATAATCTCAATCTTCAATCTCCTCTAACTCACTATAAATTTGTTTATGGCTTCAGCTTCTCCTTCTCAAGCTAGTCTTTTACTTCAGAAACAGCTCAAAGGTATTGAGTTTTTTGCCACTCTTTTTGTTACTAAGCTCAAAGGGTGTTTGTTTTCTTAAATTTGAATGTAAAGATCCTTGTTTTTTCATATTTTTGTACTCACAATTCATTATATGGACTGTTTGCTTAATTGGGTGTTCTTGATTTTTGTTGTTTACTTTGATTTGTGTGTAAAGATCCTTGCTTTTTCATATTTTTGTACTCATAAATCATCATATTCACTGTTTGCTTAATTGGATGTTCTTGATTCTGATTGTTTCCCTTAAATTGATTGTAAAGATCCTTGCTTTTTCTTCATTTTGTGCTCATAATTCATTTCATGGACTGTTTACTTAATTGGGTGTTCTTGATTCTTATTGGTTTCTTTAATTTGAATGTAAAGATCCTTGTTTTTCTTGTGTTTTGTACTGGTATTCATTCTATGGACTGTTTGTTTTTTTGGAGTTCTTGATTTTTGTTGTTTCCTTTCATTTGAATGTAAAGATCCTTGTTACTTCAGAAACAACTCCAATGTATGATTTTCCTCCCCTTTATTTTGTACCTGTGTTTCATTCTATGGACTGTTTGTTTGATTGGATGTTTGTAATTCTTATTGTTTCACTTTCAGATCTCTGTAAAAAACCAGTTGATGGATTTTCAGCTGGTTTGGTTGATGAAAGCAACTTATTCGAATGGAGTGTCACCATTATTGGACCCCCGGAAACTCTATAGTGAGTCTTTACTTGTATTAGTTTAAAGATTTTTTTTCTTTTGATTTGATGTTAACGTTCTTTGGTTTTTTCAATTTGTTTTTCTGCTGATGGATTTTTGTCTTTGACTTGATGTATGATGATTGAGTAAGTTTGTATTTTCTTATACGGTTAAGAAAATTTTGGGTCTTGGATTGTTTTCTGATTCAGTGAATGCTGTAATTTTAATAAAAACACCATGATTTAAGGTCTGATATGGAGCTTCTGATTAGATACATTTTCTGATCTGGTAATATTTAGAAACTTGTTTAGTATGATGATGAAATGAAATGAGCTAAAATGAAGAAGGGGGGAATTCATATGGACGACCCCAACTTATTTGGGACTGAGGCGTAATTGGTTTTATAATGTTTAGGACCTTGCGTCCAACTTTTCCCTAGGGTGAACTCTCTATCGACCATTATAAACTTATTTAGTATGATGATGAAATGATCTTAAATGAAGAAGTCGGGATTTATATAGCCCAAACTAGGCTTGTTTCGGACTGAAGCATAGTTGTTTTTGTTGTTGTAATGGCGGAACTCAGCTTATTTCAGGCTGAAGCATAGTTATTTTGTTGTAATGTTTAGAACCTTGCATCCAACTTTTCCCGGGGGGAACTCTATCAGCCATTAGAAACTTATGTTGTATGATGATGAAATGAAATGAGGTTAAATGAAGAAGTGGGGATTCATATAGCCAACCTTGACTTGTTTGGGATCGAGGCATAGTTTTTTTGTTTTGTTATTGTAATGTTTTGAATCTTGCATCCAACTGCCGAGGGTGAACTCTCTATCGAATGTATTTCTCTTCTCCTGGAAGTCAATGTGAAATGAAAATCAATCAATCTACCCTCTCCTAGGTCTCAAACTAATCTCCGAAGTTCCTTGATGAAATAGGTACCGCTAACTTTTCACATTACCCTCTCTCTAGCTTTAAATCATATTCATAGACCTTTTCCCGTCCAAAGTTTCCAATCACCTTTTATTAGTCTTTCATCTGTGTTTGATGTAGCTCTGATGATTCGCCTCACCCATTCCTACTCTTAACTAAGAAACTGAAAAAAAAAATCCTACCCAAGTGGGTAGATAGAGAATACCTAGGGGGGTGGGGGGGTGGGGGAGACTCTCTTCAAGGAACTCAGCAAAATAGCTGTCTAATTTCAGGAGAAGGGGTGCCTCCTCAGAAAGGGGGTCGGAGTGACCAGGCCCAACTGTTTAAACCGAAACTCATGCTCATTCTTCGTTGACTTTGCAGCTTAGCAATTAATACATATTTCCTTTTAGTTTGTTTATGTTGTTCAAGTTGATGACTTCAGTTAGGAGTAGATATTTCGTCATTTCCAGGCATTAGGTTGGGTCAGAAAAAATTTCCTAACTTTGTGTAATTGTTGCAACTGCAGTGAGGGGGGTTTCTTTAATGCTATCATGAGCTTTCCTCAAAATTATCCCAACAGTCCGCCAACTGTTAAATTTACATCAGAGGTTTGGCATCCTAATGGTACGTAAGCTACATATATATTTCGGAGAATTAGTGAAGTGATTGATCTTCAATACCATCATCGTCTCATTATTTTTGGCTCTATCGCGAAATCTGGTTCGATATACAGTTTACTCTGATGGAAAGGTCTGCATCTCAATTCTTCACCCCCCTGGTGATGATCCAAATGGTTACGAGCTTGCTAGTGAGCGTTGGTCTCCTGTCCATACGGTATGGAAATCTGTTATCGTCTTCTTTCCTATGAATATTCATGAAATGGATGTCCACGTTTTCTTTTCCTTTTTATTGGTAAATTAAATGTTCCCACTTCCTTTAGTAAAATGGTTATGGTGTTGGTTTTCGCCCGATCCAAACAATTCATAAATTAGGCTATCTATATGAGCTCGTGGTGATCCCTCTTTTAAATGGTTGTGTTTTATGTGTCAAATTGTAAAAGAGAGAGTTCCATGGGTCAAGTAGGAATTAACGAACGTGTTTTGATGCTGTATACCTTTAACATCTCTTGATATGGGCATATGATGATGCCATCTTTTAAATGGTTGTTTCTTCATGTGTCAAATTACATTTAATAGCGTCGCATGGATCAAAAAGGAAAGTAATGCAATGCACGAGTTTTTGACAGCTATTACCTTGTTTGCTACTCTTCCGTACACTTCCATGTTCGATGGTGTTTCTCTTATGATTGTTGCTCATCATTGTTCGATTTTCATTTGTTGTATGTTATTTTTCTTTCAAACATACAACTTCTCTATGTTAAAAGTTCGTGGCTATACGAACGATATGCAGGTGGAGAGCATAATGTTGAGCATCATATCAATGCTTTCAAGTCCTAATGATGAGTCTCCTGCTAATGTCGAAGCAGCTGTAAGTAATCCAATTTATCAACTTCTTTTTGTTCCACTTGTTCCCTCATAAACTGCGCTGCGTTGCGTTATCAACTTCAAACGCCTTTTTTTATACGTCTCTTTCTGGCATATTGCAGAAGGAATGGAGAGACAACAGAGATGAATTCAAGAAAAAGGTTAGTCGTTGTGTAAGACGGTCCCAAGAAATGACGTAAAACAAACTTATTTCGTCATTAGTTGTCGATTGATACAAATGTAGAATTGCTTGTCAAGGCTATACCTCTCTGTATTACTATGCCTTTTCGTTCCGCGAATTCGGTCATTGTTTTGCATTTTTTGTTATAACATAAGTTTTGAGGTTCATTATTTCATAGCTCTAAAGATGTTTACTGCTGGCCTCACATTGTCTGTATTTTCCTCTGTAGATGTTAATGTACATCTCATAAATGAACTAAATGAATCTTTCTTATACTTCGATTATCATATTATTATCATATTAGTTACTGTTTTGCTTTCGTTTATTCTTTTTTTTTTTTGGGACCGTTCTCGGTTGAGCCGAGGGTCTATCAGAAGTAACCTCTACTCAGACCTTGCCCTTCCTAGACCTCATTTTGTGGGATTATACGAAGTACGCTGTTGAAAATTTGACTCGTTGTTAAAGGGTTTCGCTAGAAATTAGCGATTTGTTTTCGTGGTGTGATAAACACTAGTAGACATTGCCTATTTTCGTGTCGTGAAGTATTTTTCGTGTTCGTTGTATGAAGAGGACTTATATTGTTCAGACTCTTTAAAAATAGCATTATAGTGCAATTTGGGATCATTTGCACTTTTATTCTTATTTAATGTTGTTCTTTCTTTAATATATGCCCCTTTATAACCAACCATTTTCTTGGGAGCCGTAACTTTATATTTTCGTATCGTAATATTTCACTATGCTCGGGTTATTAGGCATCATTTCAATTTCTAAAGAATGTATATCCCACTAGACATAAATTCGATTGCAAGGCAAAAAATAAAAATCAATCTATTTGAAAAGCAAAACGTGCCTCCACCGATGTCATTTTCATCAAATGGGCCTTTAATATTGTCTTATCATTGATATGGGCCACAAAGGTAATGGGCTTGTTACCATTTTTAAAGGCCCATAGCTTTATGTGTGTATATTTGCACTATATATCATTTTCTAGGGGAAAGTGCATAAATAGCCAATTTGAGGATTCTTATTTAAGACATAACCAAAATTTATGAATTTTAAACATATTTTAGACAAAATAATCGAAGTTTTTGTATAAATTATACTTAAATATCTGAAGTTGGTTGCAATGATCCTCATCAATGAAACAATATACTAAAAGAATATACACTTTAATTTTGGGTCACATATAATAGAGAGTGATGGTTCTTTGCATCTTGGTATAGATTTTAATATGATTCACCATCCTTTTTTCAGGTTTTTTTAAAAAAAGAATAATATCGGTTCTGATGAGATGATCGAAATTTTTTCGTTTATCAACGGTTTTGAATTTGAGCTTTTAAAATTGGAAAAAAAAAAAATTTGGGAGCTTTATCGTCAATAATGTGTCATGCAGTACACAAATTTAAATTTAATTGAACCAATATAATTGTACATCGAATGAAAAATCAAAAAGAAAAAAAGATATACAAGAAAGAACTTATTGCAATATCGGAATATGTTTATTATTGTTCCATATAATTTTTGGATAAAAAATTATGTTATATATTTTGTTAAAATATCTTTCATTTTATAATTTAAAGAGTGGAATAAAGGCAATGTTCTAACATAAAGGTGCATATTTATATTACATATGAAGATACATGCAAGAATTTGGTTCTTTGGACCATCGAGAACGATTATCGTATTTGGCGATGAATTCAGAATTTAAATTTAATAAATTTGACTTTCAAGATTTATTGTTCGTTATTTTCTAATCATTATGAGTTCATGACTTATTATGTTTTTTTAAGCTTTTAGTAAAATTTCACATATATACATATCTATACATGATCTATATTAATTATTAAATTCAGTTAAACCATTAATTATATAAAATTATGAATTTAAATATCTTTATGAAGAAAAACTTCTAAAACATTTTAAATATTTTAATTGGAGTTTTCTCTAATTTTTTAAAATAAATAATGCGTTTGAATTGAATTCTGAAACTACTTGAAATGATGTAAAGTGTTTTTTTATTATTTATTTTCTTTTTTGTTTTTTAGCTTTGAACTATCCAGACTTAATCTTAATATAGTAACTTAAATTTATTAAAAAATGTTGATTATGGTGGTCCTAAACACCAATTATAGATATATACATTATCTCTAATCCTTTTTAACGTGATGTGTGGGTCAATTTTTATATTTTGATTATTCTATTGAATACTTGTTATAAATATTTTTAGCATTATTACTTAAAAATACAGAAGACGATTCGAAAAGCTAAGATTCACTTAGCTAAAGATAAGTCATAAAATAGTTAAGAGATAGATTGTTTCAAGTTCACTCAACAATAATGAATTAAAATTAATTTTATTGGTGCTAATTTAAATTTCGAGCAATGAAATAACATTTAAAATTTAAATTCAATTATAATTTCAGAGTTTATAAATATTAATGTGAACTCATTTGCTAGTTTCAATGGAAAAGTTTATTTAACACTTGATGTTTAAAGTCGTATTTTACTTAATCTTATGGATAAAATAAAAAATAATTAAAAATACCATAAAATTATGTTGCAACATCATGATTATACTATTAAAAATTTTAGTGCAATAAATGAGGTTGCTTCTTAATAAAAATCTCGATTTTGAATCTTGACTATGATAAAATATTTGGTAAAGAGCACTTATATATTGACAATGATTAAAACATAGTTAACTATGATAGTATGATATATCAAAATAAATATCATGTCTATCAGAATTCAGAGAATCGCTTAAAATGATATCAAAGAATAATTTTCTATATTCATATCATACTCGATGTGAAACTTTTCAACGATAAATACAAATAATAAATTCCAAAGTTAGTTAAGTAGATTAAACATAGTAAAAATTCTTAATTAAAATACATAAAGTTAAAATTTTCAATACATCTCTTTGCACATGTAGTAATATCTTGATCATACACCAAAGTATTTGATACAACCAATGAGATTACTTCTTAATATGAAGTTTTAATTTCGAGTCTTGATTTAATATAATATTTAATACGAAATATATTTATATCAAAGAATTTTATATTCAACTCAAGAATGACTAAGAATTAAAATAAGAAGTCTCAATTTCGAATTTTGATATAATATAATATTTAATAAAAAATACATCTATATTAAAGAATTTCATATTTAACTCAAGAGTGATTAAGAATTAAGATAAACTAAATTATAATATTATGATACACAAATAAATATCAAGTCTAATCAAAATTTGAAATATCACTCAAAATTATATAAAAATATGAATTTCTTATATTTACAATCAAGTAGATTAAATATAGTAAAAAAAAAATTCAATCAATAGATAAAATTAAATTTTAAATTCTTAGTATAAAGAATAAAATTATTTGTTAATCAGAAGTCTTAATTTCGAATTCGATAACATATTTGATAGGGAGCACTTGTGTAGTGATGGATTTCATATTTAACTCAAAGAATTAAAGATATTTAAGCCTCCATTGCAGCCTTTCTTTGTTTGGTCTAAAAGAGTACTTATTTGACTTCTAAATTGAAACCTTTACAGGGATTTGAATAGTTTGTATAAATCTACTGATTCTGTTTTTTGATTTCTTTGCCACAAGAATCTATTTGAAGTATAATGGCTTCAGCTTCTCCTTCTCAAGCTAGTCTCCTACTTCAGAAACAACTCAAAGGTATGGTTTTTTTCTATTCTTACTCATAGTATGTTGTTGTTGTTTCTTTGATTTGAATGTAAAGATCCTTGCTTTTTCACTTTTTGTGTGTTGATATTCATTCTATGAACTGTTTGCTTTATTGGGTGTTCTTGATTTGTGTTGTTTCCTATAATTTGAATGTAAAGATCCATGCTTTTTTGCTTTTCTTGTATTAATGTTCAATCTATGGAGTGTTTGCTTGATTGAGTGTTTCCTTTAATTTGAATGTAAAGATCCTTTATTTTTTACTTTTTGTGTATTCATATACAATCTATGGACTGTTGGTTTAGTTGGGTGTTCTTGATTTTTGTTGTTTCCTTTAATTTGAATGTAAAGATCCATGCTTTTTTGCTTTTTCTTGTATGCATATTTAGTCTATGGAATGTTTGCTTGTTTTTGGGGCTCTTGAATTTTTGTTGTTTCCTTTGATTTGAATGCAAAGATCCTTTCTTTTTCACTTTTTGTGTATGCATATTCAATCTATGGACTGTTTGCTTAATTGGGTGTTCTTGATATTTGTTGTTTTCTTTCATTTGAATGTAAAAAAGATCCTTGCTTTATTACTTCTCCTTGTATTCATATGCACTATATGGACTGTTTGCTTGATTGGGTGTTCTTGGTTTTCGTTGTTTCCTTTAATCGGAATGTAAGGATCCTTGCTTTTCACTTCTTCTGTACTCATAGGGAACGATCCATACTAGATCTGACCAACTGCCCGTCCTGCCTCCTCTACGTTCGTGATAGCTCATATTTATATTCTATGATCTGTTTGCTTAATTGGGTGTTCTTGATTTTTGTTGTTTCCTTTAATTTGAATGTAAAGATCCTTGCTTTTTTCTAGTCATATTCATTTTGTGGACTCTTTGCTTAATTGGGTGTTGTTAAAGTTTGTTGTTTTCTTTAATTTAAATGTAAAGATCCTTGTTTTTTCCACATTCAGATCTCTGTAAAAAACCAGTTGATGGATTTTCAGCTGGTTTGGTTGATGAAAGCAACTTATTCGAATGGAGTGTCACCATTATTGGACCCCCGGAAACTTTATAGTGAGTCTTTACTTGTATTTGATTTGATTTATGCTCTATTGTATAAGTTTGTGTTTTCTTATACGTTTATGAAAATTTGGCGCTTGTGATCCGTGCAGTAGGCTATAGTGTTTATATGTTGCTTGATTATGGATCTTTGAATTACTAATGAGCTTCTGATTAGATACATTCTTTTATCTGGTTATAATTAGAAGCTTATTTAGTATGATGATAAAATGAAATGAGCTTAAACGAAGAAGTGTGGATTCATAAGCCAACCTTGACTTGTTTGGGATTGAGGTGTATTTTTTTTGGTTGCTGTTGTTGTAATGTATAGAACCTTGTACCCAACTTTTCCTAGGGTGAACTCTCTATCGACTGTGTTTCTCTTATAAATCTGTACTCTCCGTAGTCTCAAACTAATCTATGAAGTTCTTTTTCGGACTAGGTGCCACTAACATTGCACATTACCGTCTCTGGTTTTTAATCATATACATCAACTTTTTTCCCGGCCAAAGTTTCCGATCACCTTTTATTACTCTTTCATCTATTTTTGATGTAACTCTTATGGTTCATCTCATCCATTATTGCTATTTACTAAGTAACTGAAAGAAGCATCCTTACACAGGCGAGTAGATATAGAATACCTAGGGGCACGAAACTCCTTGATTCTGTCCAAGGAACTCGGCAGAATAGCCTCCTAACTTCAAGAGAAGGGATGCCTCCTCAGAAAGGGGGTCGGAGTGACCAAGCCCGACTGTTTATTACTGAATCTATTGCTCATTCTTGGTTGACTTAGCAACTTGGCAATTGAAATACGTATTTCCTTTTAGGTAGTTTTTGTTGTATAAGTTGATGACTCTAGTTAAGACTAGATATTTCGTCATTTCCAATTTATACTTATGCTATAGGTTGAGTCGGGAAAAATTCCTAACCATGTGTGAGTGTTGCAAGTGCAGTGATGGGGGTTTCTTTAATGCTATCATGAGCTTTCCTCAAAATTATCCCAACAGTCCGCCAACTGTTAAATTTACCTCGGAGATTTGGCATCCTAACGGTACGTAAACATCATCTATATTTCGGAGAACTAGTGAAGTGATTGATCTTTTGTACCATCGTCTCATTAATTTTCGTTCTATCGTGAAATTCTGGTTTTATATACAGTTTACTCTGATGGAAAGGTTTGCATCTCAATCCTTCACCCCCCTGGTGATGATCCAAATGGCTATGAGCTTGCTAGTGAGCGTTGGTCTCCAGTCCATACGGTATGGAAATCTGTTATCGTCTTCTTTCCTATGAATATTCATGAAATGGATGTTTACGTTTTCTTTTCCTTTTTATTGGTAAATTAAATGTTCCCACTTCCTTTAGTAAAATGGTTATGGTGTTGGTTTTCACCCGATCCAAACAATTCATAAATTAGGCTATCTATATGAGCTTGTGGTGATCCCTCTTTTATATGGTTGTGTTTTTATGTGTCAAATTATAAAAGAGAGCCGTGGTAACGATCCAGGCGTTATTTGATGAATGAAACTTACCTCAGGAAAGTAGTTCAGGTAGCTCAGCTGGCTAGAGCGAAGGACTGAAAATCCTCGTGTTAGTGGTTCAAATCGATGTAATTCATGACCTTTGACAACTATTACCTTTTATGCATCTCTCCTTTACATTCAGCGTTTCAAATCTTGATCGAGAAAACGTCCTTGTTTGTACTTCTCTTTACTTTCGAGATTGGATGGTGTTCCCTTTTGTGATTGTTCGGCTGAAGTTCATTTGTCGTATTTTTCCTTCTGCACTCGACATCTCGATTATCAAATTTGACTGGTTGTATGATATGCAGGTGGAGAGCATAATGTTGAGCATCATATCAATGCTTTCAAGTCCTAATGATGAGTCCCCTGCTAATGTCGAAGCAGCTGTAAGTAATCCAATTTATCGACTTTTTTTCACTTATTCCCTTTGAATTGGGGTGCATTGCGTCCTCCTGGTGTCGGGGTAGGGTAGACACTATATGTAAGTAATCCAATATATCGACTTTTACAATGTAATTTATGGATAGTTCTCGTGCCATCGCGATTAGAGTGTTCAAACTAATATCAGGAGAGACGACCATGGCCAGCATGTGCCCGTTATTTAGTTTTTCTTCTTTTGTTCCAACGCCTTCTTCACGTTTCTTTTTTTTTTCTGGCACATTGCAGAAGGAATGGAGAGACAATAGAGATGAATTCAAGAAAAAGGTTAGTCGTTGTGTAAGACGGTCTCAAGAAATGATGTAAAACAAACTTCTTTCGCGTCATCAGCTGTTGATCATCGATACAAATGTAGAATCGATGTCAAGGTCATACCTTTCTGTATCATTACGCCTTTTCGTCTTGCAAGTTCAATCGTCGTTTACATTTATTTTTTTTGAGTTAAAACTTATTTTTTGAGGTTCTTGCCATTTTAAGTGAGATTGTACATCTCAGAAATGAGCTAAATGAATCTTTTCTTCTTATTATTAAAGAACTGATTATTTGTTTCATGAAAAATTTGTCTGTTACAATGTTTATTCTTCTTCTCGATTGCTTTAGATTATTTTCCCTCGAGCCGAGGGCGTATCGGAAACAGTCTTTCTATCTCGGTAGAGATAAGGTTTGTGTATACTCTATCCTTCCGAGACCTCATTTTGTGGAATTACACCGAGTATGTTGTTGAAAATTTGACTTTGTTACAATGTTTTGTTATGCTTTCACTTTCGTTTATTCTTCTTCTCGATTGCTTTAGATTGTTTTCCCTCGAGCCGAGGGCGTATCGGAAACAGTCGCTTTACCTCTGCGGTAGAGATAAGGTTTGTGTATACTCTGTCCTTCCGAGACCTCATTTTGTGGGATTACACTGAGTATGATGTTGAACATTTGTCTTGTTAGTAAAAGGTTTCCCATGGGAAACTCGTCTCCAACATTACACTAGATATGTTGTTGTTAGTCTGCGACTCTAATTTTGTGTATCCGGAAAAAGTCTCTCTACCTTCACAAGGTAAGGGTAAGACTAAATATACACTACCCTTTTCAGACATCGCTCGTGCATTTACAGTGAATATGTTGTTACTATGCAAGTCAATACATAAAATGGAAAAAAATTTCGACATGTACAAGAGGTCGTTGCTCAGGTGGTAGAAAACAACTCGATTTTCATTTTTAGTAGTGTCTAGCTAGATTCTTATATATTAGTTTGATAAGAGGATATTCTCAATTTTAAAATAGAGATTATAATAGATTCTCATAATTCGATTTTTACGGATTATCTTTTTCTTATACCTAATATAATTGATTATTTTTTATTTGTCAATATATGTCATGCTAAACAAACAAATAATAATGATCTCTTTTTTTTCTAAATAATTTTCTTTTTTAACATCAACTAATTATTATTTTTTTAAAAAAAAATAAAAAATTGTATTTTCAAGTATTAAAAATCATTCCTTTTTGCTTGGAAATTGGAAGACTTGACCGACTTTTATTAGTTTTTTATTTGACAATTTAATAGTTTAGTCAATGAATTATTTTTCATATTCTTTAAATTCTCTTTATTGACAATTACCAAATTTAAGGGGCTTTTTTCAAATAGAAAAAAAAAATAAGTATTCTAAAAAAATTCATTAAAAGCCAAAATAAAAATAAGAAACGATAAATGTAGTAATGTAGCTAGTGAGTCTTTATCTTATGTCTGCTACTTATATTATAATCTCAATTAATTTAAATTTGTGTTACGTGATTAAAATAGTAAATAAAATATTATAATTGAAATGCAAAAACATTATTATTGTTATATATAGAAAAAGGAAAAAGATAAACGCAATTATTATATAACTATTTCAGATGGAAATCCCAAAATATGAAAGGAGCATCTAACAACTTTAATTTTAAAGAAAACCACCAAATATTATAAATTTACAATCCGATCAACAAATCAGAGATCTCGAATTTGAGCATGAAAATCAAATTATAAGTAGAATATTTTGACACTATTTAAATTATTCAGATCTCAAAATAAATATTTCCTCTATCGAAAATTATTACTATTTGAAAAGTCAGTTTTTTCACGCAATTACTCATAATTTTTCTTTAACATTTTTTTAAATATTTTGATTCATTTAGTATATATAGCTTTCGAATAAGTAACATTATACATTAAAACGAAATGACGTGTTTCAACTTTCGTACTCTATCTCCTTGAGCATATATTAAAATAGAAGTACTAAATATCACGCGAGATTTACGAGGATATATACTTATACTTTCTTGTATCAAACATCTATATCGATATAATATAAATATCTGATATAAATAAATTTTATCGAATATAAACGACTTTAAACAAATATTAGTCAAATGAAAAAGAGTATATAAAGAAGAAAGAAAGAAGCACGAAAAGTACACTTATAACCCCACTTGTTCCCATTCGTTTCTACCTAATATTGAACTGTCGTTTTCTATGCTTTCTTTTAGTTTAAATATTCGAATTTTATTGATTTGATTAATTTTAATTAAATTAAGTAAAATAAATTATCGTAGATTGTTTTATATTTAAGGCTCAAACTTTTCTAAAAGGGTACGTCAAACAATGTAGTAGTAGAATACGAAAGCGATACGTGAAGATTCTAATAAAGTTAATATCGTATAGATCGATGAGACATGTTTCAAATATTACATATTTCTTGAAATTAGCTATGCCTTCTCATTTATATTTTTGTTGCATAATAATTTATATTCAAAATTTACTAATTCAATTAAATTAAAAATTAAAATTTTCATTCTCTCAACCCGAATCCAATCAAATCATTTCACTATAGTTTTTGTATGGCAAAAGTAATTTAATTCAAATATTAGTTATATCGAGATTAGTCGAGCTTCAATGAATACTTAAAATACTTATATCGAAATTAATAACAAGTGTCTGTTACGTAAATTTAAATTAATCGAGCTTCGATCGAAAAATTATATGTTCTCTTGCTCCATTTTATCATTTATCCTTGTCATGAGAATCATGCCATGTCTCGTGACTTCAAATCCCCAAACAGAAAAAAAAAAATCTCTTCACACATGAAATCACTAAAGTTTAATTTCTCTATGAATTTCTTCATCTCCGTCTGAATTTCTCGCCGGAAAAAATGTTGAGGTCGCCGCAGGAACCGAACCGGAACGGCGGTATTAGAACTCCGTCTCCCCGGTCGAGAAATCAATCTCAGTTTCACTCAACCGTTTCCGTTCAAAAAAACCGGCGGTTCAATATTTTGATACTCATTTTCCGGTTCTCCGCCTTCTGCTTCTCACTCGCCTCTGCAATTTTCATGTTCGCTAACTCTCACGGCGGTGACTCCGATTCCGATTCTCTTCGGTGGTACCACTTCGATGCGTTCAGGTACTACTACTATTAGCTCTTTCTATTTTATCAAAAAAAAAAGTATCAAATTGAACTAAATTAAACATTTTGCAAAATTCAATTAGCTGATAAAACTACCTTAATTTGAGAATTTTAGATGAAATTTCTTCGATTCCTTCTTCTCCCTTCACTTATCTTAACTCGATGAGGATGAGTCAAGCAGGACTAACAAATTTCGAAGGATACGAAGTTTTTATAGCTTAGATATACGATTATATATATATATTATATATTTATCGACTATTATAAGTTTGTTAAATTAAATTATTTAAGTTGATTCTTATAAAACATAGCTCAATATGCGTAGTTGAAAAGACAAATTTATGGGATCGTAAGTTAAAGCAGACAATACATATCAATAGATTCGAATCGTGATGATTTTAATTATGAATGTATAATTAATTACGTCTCAATTTCAAATGATTACAAATGATTAGATCGATTTATTTTTTTTGAAGTCTATAATGAGATTTTGTTTTTGGATAGATTTGTGGCTATTGCAGCTGCGATTGTAGCGTTGTATTCACTATTCGAAATTGGAGCTTCGGTTTGGGAAATATCAAGAGGCACCACTGTTCTTCCTGAAATTGTACAAGTTTGGTTCGATTTCAGTCACGATCAGGTTTGACAGAGTTCAATAATTTCAGTTCAAATCGTAGATTTATTTTTATATATTACAGAAATATGTACAAGTTAATTTAGAATCTAATGACTTTCAATCCTAACGCACCTTGATTAAAGTTTTTTGTAAAATGAGTCGATTACGTTTGTATTTCGGTAAGCTACATGGAGAGGCGGAGATAGAATTTAAAGTTTGTAGAAATAGACACATGAAGTAGCCGAAGATGGTTCGACATCTATTATATATACATATAAAATTATTTTAACTATGTTTAGATAATATAATTTTTCGACGAAGAGAATTCGAATGAACCTCCTTCTTACAAGGTGGTTCCGCCCCTGGCTACACCTCCTCGTAGTTTTCTTTCACGAATTCTATGTGAACGTGAAATGATTTGTACGGAATGTTGGAGACATAGCGTGAATGACACCTCCTCGTAGTTTTCTTTACGAATTCTATGTGAACGTGAAAATGATTTGTACGGAATATCGGAGACAGTGTGAAAAAATAGACGTTATTTTATTTTGTAGGTTTTTGCATACATGTTGTTATCGGCAGATTCGGCAGGAACGGCGTTAGCTCGGACGTTAAAGGATAGGGACACGTGTACGGCTAATAATGCATTTTGTGTTCAATCAGATATCTCCGTGGCCTTAGGATTCGCCGGATTTATGTTCTTGAGTTTTTCTTCTTTATTATCGGGTTTTCGGGTTGTATGTTTCATACTTAACGGGTCTCGTTTTCATATGTAATATTCATTTATCACTATGTTGTAAACTTTACTCATAAATTTTTATTATAGTCTCGTATCTGACTAAGCATATTAAATCTTTAAAATATATTAATATAATTCCTTTTTTTAAGTTATATATCGAATTATCAACTTTTACATAACTAATTATTCAATAATTGAGATAATGTAATCTTTTATGAATATAGTTTCTATTTTTTGTTTTAGTTGCTTTGTATTTTGTTATTATGTTGTCGTATTTTTCTATTTTGAAAAATTCTCTTTTGAATCGAGACTATTCATTTACTTCGCAAAGGTAGGATATAGTCTACGTATACTTTATCTTCTTCTGACTTCATTTATTGGATTATACAATATTATGAGGTTTAATAGTTGAAACAGCGAAATGCTAATATCTATTTTGTGAAACTATCATCTTAAATATGAATTTTGAACGATGAAACGTTATATTGAGATGAGAAATATTCCTTTATTTTTAGCTGAAGGTTTCAAATACGAATCGCGATGATATAATTATCTTTAATAAAAAGTGTTTTATTCTTGAAATCAGACGTTATCATGTGAATTCAAGTTAATCGAATCAAATCGTTATAGCGAGTTTCTTATTCCTCAATGAGATAATGATGTTTAGCTTCATGGTTACGTTAGATAGCAATGATATGCTATATAAAACTTTGAATTTGTTCGATTTTATCGAATATATACATTGAACTTAGTTGAACTTTTTTTATAAAATAAAAATTTAGCTAAACATTGAATGATTTATTCTTAGTTGATTTGGTCCCATTTTAGCAAAAATATCTTGGCATATCTTGCACTTTTTTTTTTCGTTTTTCTTTAGAAAAAAAAAATCAATTCACTTTTTTCTTCTCAATAAAGTACTTTAAAAAAATGAAAAATTATATGTAGAGCTAATATAATAGTGAACCAAATCAAGCGTAATAGCATATTATAAATTTATAAATTTCATAAATCTAAGTAAATTAATTCTTTCTTTAGGACAATTTCTTTAATATTAAAAAATCAAAGCATAATTTATGGCCCTACAAGCTTTCTATTTATAACCAAACAAATATTATTGTAATATTCCTTATCTTAATATAATAAAAGCATTTTAATTGATTTGAGACAAACGAAGTGAAATCTTAAAGGGAACACTCTAGAAATTGATGAAATTTGTTTATTATTAATATAAAATGTATTATATATAAGCTTAAAAAATAAAGCAACTTTCTTACAAAGAAATAAAAAGATTACCGTAGATATTTATACCTATAGAGCACTTCAAGAAATCATAATCTAAATGTAGATCATTTCGAGCCTAAGAACCAAAAAGAAATAAATAACTGGTTACATATTTTCTAAACTAAACTACTACACTTTCTAACTTTCCTAGAACTTTTTACTTGTTTTTGTTCTTTCACTAAAATACGAATTTGAATTTGTTAATTCAAGGAGTTTTATATTGCGAAAAATAAAATATTTCAGGTTAATTATTTTTAAGATAACACTTGTGAAAGAAAAAAAAGAAAGTGACTCACTCGTCTTGTTTACAACTTCTCTCAAAAATTTAAATATTTTGCCAAAAATTATTGTGACACGTAAAAATCCTCCTCTGTATTTCTTCGGAGCATTTAAAATCTATAGTGAAAAAGTAAAAAGTGAATGAAGAGAGTAGTTGTACAACAATCAACATGATTTTTGTTAGAATGATTGAGATTTCTACATTTTTAATCAAACTTCTTAATTTAAACTTTGAACATGAAAAAATATTAGGATAAGCACACAACCATTACTAACATATATACTAATCAACTTTATAGTTGGAATTAATTATATATTATAGCACTAATTAATAATTTTCTATCATATTTCACACCACTATCTTTAATGTCATATACATTATATATATAATATATATAATGTTATTAATTTTACAAATATACTATATGTACTTATACTTAACTTAGACATTAAGAAAAATTACTTAGTACCTATAGGGAATCAATAAATATTTGAATATCTCATGATAATATCTGATATTAACATATCATGCTGTTTGCATAATACATGCATATCTTAGCATAAAAATGAAATTTCTACAAAAATCTTTGCATAGCATAAGAAAAAGAGTTTGGAAGCATAAAAGGGCTTTATTTCATATGGATAGAGCAATTTTCGAAATGTAACAAGTATAAAGGCATATTAGTCATCAATATGATGCATTAATATTTTCTATACATGAAATGAAAATGTATGGAATACAAGAATGTTTTTGAATATAAAAATGTTTTATCAATTTTTAAAAAACTATATAGTTTTTACTACTTAAAAACAACATTCAATTATATATATATAAGAAAGAAGAGACACGATTGTGAAAAGGAGAGAAGCGAGTAAGATAGTTAATGTATCTCAAATACTTGTGAAGATATTCAAAAACTGCTCAGCAACAGTCGGACAAGTGGGGAATGTTGGGGTAAACCATAAAAGTTTGGTTAGAGCTGGATCTAAGCGTTGCCTAGGTATATATATATATATATATATATATATATATATATATATATATATATATATATATATATATATATATATATATATATATAAGAAAGAAGAGACGATTGTGGAAATGAGAGAGGCGAGTAAGATAGTTAATGTATCTCAAATACTTGTGAATTACACTTGAATAGAGTGCATCAGGTATAATTACATTTAATTTTATTGAATATATTCAAGATATATGTATTGACGAATTAAATATAATACAAAAGTAATTTTTGGAAACTAAAACATATATATATCACTAAATGACGCAATTGACGAATCAAAATTAATCGAATTTCAATATGAGTACGAACCACGTGATCTAGCAGGGCCCGACGTGTCAACGTGGCAATCTAATCCAATAGAAAAAACTAAAACGTGATTCAGTATCAGGTGGGACCCAATATCTGTATCTTCTAGGGGAAACCAGACGACGAGAGGAGAGTGAATATCACGCGCCATTTGCCCAAGCAAAGTATAAACCTTCCTTCACGGTCAACCTCCGCCGAACTTCGCCATATTCTTCCCGTCGTCAGCGACTTCTCCCTGGATATCAACACTCAACCTAAGTTTCCGGTGAACATTCGCCGTTAATTCTACCGGGTAATATATACGGTACGAAATCCGATTTTGTTTTCAGGTAATTGACAGAACATCCACATGTTAATCGAGAAAATATGTAGTAATTAATGTGTTCGTATTTGATTAATTTGATATGATGTGTTCGTCTCTCCTGTTCTCATTTGCTCGGTCTGTTTTAAATGATTATCGTTTCATTTTTAGTCGGTTTAGCTGCATAATTTGTGAATCCTTGTTGAGAAATTCGCTTGCAATTATAGTGATTATTGAATATAGGAAGAAGAAGAAATTCGCGACTAAATTGATTTAGCTAGTTTTTGCTCGGATTTTGGGAGCAGTTTTTGAAAATTCAACTTCAAATATCTGTTTTAGATGATTATGGTTTCATTTTTAGTCGGTTTAGCTGCATAATATGTGAATCCTTGTAGAGAAATTTTCTTGCAATTATAGTAATTATAGAATATAGGAAGAAGAAACTCATGACTAAATTGATTTAGCTAAGCTTTTGGGAGTAGTTTTTGTAAATTTTAACTTCAAATATCTGTTTTAGATGATTATGGTTTCATCTGTAGGCATTTAAGCTGCATAATTTGTGATACCTTGTAACGAAATTTGCTTGCAAGCAAAGTGAGTGGTGAATATTAGAAGAAATTCATGACTAAATAGATCTCGCTAGCACTTGACCATAGATTTTGGGAGTAGTTTCTAAAAATCTAATGTCGAATATCTGTTCTAGATGATTATGGTTTCATTTTTAGGTGTTTAAGCTGTATAATTTGTGAATCCTTGTAGAGAAATTCGCTTGCCATTATAGTGATTGGTGAGTATTAGAAGAAATTCGTCACTAAATAGATTTAGCTAGCTTTTGCTCGTAGATTTTGGGAGTAGTTTTTGAAAATTTAACTTCAAATATTTGTTTTAGATGATTATGGTTTCATTTTTGGGCGTTTTAGCTGCATAATTCGTGAATCCTTGTAGAGAAATTTGCTTGCAATCACAGTGATTGGGGAATATTAGAGTAATTTCGTGATTGAATAGATTTAGCTAGCGATTTCCGATTGATTTTGGGAGTAGTTTTTGAGAAGTTAAAAAGATTTTTGGGACTTTCACTAACAAAACTTATATCTTTTCCAAGTAAATTGCATGTCCAAACACAATTTCAAAAACTCAAATTTTGAAGTTCCAAATTTATCTTCAAATATATGGCCAAACAGGAGCTTAGTTTAGAAATTATGAGTTCATTGTCATCCATAAAGATACCATAACTAATCCTGATTATTGCTAAATTTTGTTTTATCTTGGCAGTTTCTTCATAGCATCGTCATACTTAGCAAGTTTTTAAAATCTGGTTAATATTCATTCGGTGGTGGTTTTGTTATGTCTGCCTGATATATATGAATTGATTACACAATAATCCAATAGGTGGGTGGGAAAACTGGTCTATGTTCTAATTTTCCACGATTTTTTTCTTTTGTTGATGCAAAGCTGTGACTGAGATTTATGAGGTCATCAATATGGGTGACTTACCATGTCCACCATATTCTAACAAAAGATTAGAGGCGCGGATGATTAGCAAGGAAAAGCTACCGAAGATTTGTTTAGTTGCGTCTGCTACAAAGCACTTCTCAGCAAAGACTTTGAAATGTATTACTAAAGTGAAACAGAGTGTACAGACTAGTGGAACTGCTGGTGATGTTGTCATATTCTTGGCTACCACTGCTGTTTTAGAGGTTGTACGAAGGCTGAGCAAAGCTAGATGTCCTTTTATTTGGCACGGTTTGCAGGCGCTGCAAGCTTTATGTTATCCACCGTTTAAGTGGGTCCAAAAGTGGGTTCCTTTGGAGCCATTAATCAGACAATTGCAGGTGGATTTCTGTTCATCTTTTAGTGCATATAATTCTTGCAATTCTGGGAATACTTGCATTCACATTTTGAATTTGTTATGTTCTACTGTGAATTTTTAACAACTATTATTCCTTGTATTTGGATGTTACCAATTCATATTTAATCTGCTGTATGATTGCGCATCTGGTTATCTGGAAGTGTTCTTCTGGTGCTTGTCTGCTTGACAACATTAGTGAAAAGAACCAATATCTTTTGTTTTTCATTAAATTATGTGAGGATTGTGACATTTCCGTTGCCTATGTATCTTTTCTTTTCTACTTATGTTTCTGAAGATTACAAGGAGAAACCCATGTGTGTTTTACATTCAATATATGATGTCATTATGTTAAACGTTTCTCATGAGTTGAAAGTGCCGGCAGAAGTTTTTGGACTCATTTTAAGCATGTTCATAACCACCTTTGTCACAATAAAGCAAACAATATTTGCGATGCAGATATTTATTCTTGAGTGTAATGTTGACTTTTTCTCATATGGCTGTAAATCCTTTTACATGAGATATCCAGGTTCTGGTTTTTGGCCCAAATATTTCTCTTTTATTTGGCTATTTTTGTTGGTTACTGTTATCATATTTTAGATAGCACCTCTTGTTTGATTTAGTGCATAGAAATATAATCTCTTCTGGTACTCGGCCTTCCTTACAATTGTATGTTATCGCTGCTCATTTAAGTCACCTCAATTGTTGGATTGTAGAAGCGGTCTTGAAGGGCTTTAATACAAGGAATATTCTGTAATCACAATTCATAGCAGATGAACTTCTTTTTGTTTGGAGAGATGGTATATGTTTTATTGCTGCAGCAGTTCATAGAAGATAAATTGTTGACAGCCAAGACTACTTTAGTTGGTTTGTTATTAGATCTAGCATGCTTAACTTAATTTTCTACACTGCTGTTTAATCTGCCTAATTTAATTTTCGACACTTTTTTTTTTCCCGATTCTTTTCCTTTCAAATCAATTGGTGTTTCTATTTTAATGACTATGCTTATTTTGGTAGAAATTGTCTAGGCCAATGCTATTGCTCTCAATTGCAACAGTTTTCTCCGATCAGTCATCATCTACAGGAGAAACGACACCGAACGACTTTCATCATTCTCAAGCATATCCACAAGCAAGGTAGGTGTATCATTCGAAGTATATTTTCTTTGGAAGTTTCTCACGTCCTGGACTACAGCAGCTGTCTAATGGCTAAATGATTTAGTAATAGAAGTTTATAATCATGTCAAGTTCAGATGCTTGTATTTTGGCTTCTCTTTATATTTTTTGGTGTATGCAATGATTATAATACACAAGTCATTAACTTCTTAAGCTTCTAGTTGTTTAACCACAAAAACAGAGAAAAGAAATTATTAGGATTTATGAAATCAAATCCACAATAAGAATGAGGAATACTCCTTTCGGGGTGGCTCAGATTGTTCAGCTTGGGACTTCCATAATGGAGATCTCACGTTCGAAACCCCTTTAGCTTGTGCCAGCCAAGGGGTTGACCTTCTGGGTCGAACTCATCTCTGGGGCTTGCCTAGTGCGGCTTACCTCTCCCGTGTGGTTTGCTATTGCACAGAGGTGGGGTTTACCCTGTGCTCACCCGAAGGGTAGCGTCGGCTCTTGGTTCCCTTGTCATAAAGAAAATGAGGATTACGATCTTCGCTAGTCCTACACTGGAACCTAATTCTTTTATTGTTCAATTGTGTTGAGATGTTTGGAAACTGTAATAAATATGAATTTCCCAACAACAATCATGTGAAACTTTGTGAAAAACAAACAACAATGACAACACGAAAGAAGAATCATTCATGAGATTCAACAGAAATTATCATTTTTTATTTTTCTTGGGCTGTTTCAAATTCAAAATTTTTATTTAGCTTTTATTGTAATTACATTGAAACATATTGCTAACAACAACAATAATAAATTGAAAGATAGGGGGCCTAGCAATTACACTTGTGAGATCACTTTCTTTATGCTTAGGGGGATCATGTTTTCTTCGTGAAATTGAATCTTCATTATTTCTGTATGAAAATTGTGCTCTCCAGGTTGTTATTAAGGTTATTAGTTTTAATGTATGCTTAATGGTTTTCCTTACAGATCTCATGATGAAGTACAGGATGATGGTTATCCTCAAAGATGGTTGCTAGAACTCCGTAAGGAACTGAGGGAGGAAAGTATTAGTGTACCTGAGAGGTGAGATGACCTCCTTCACTTTTGTCAGTCTCAATGCTAGACTGGTGGTACTGGAAAAAATATATTTCTTTGACGTGCCATATTTTCATTTTAGTATATTTTATTTAATGATGCTTTCCGGAAAAAAAGTAAGAACACAAGAAAAGAGAGACTTGAAAATAATGAAGCTTGCTAAGTCAGACTTCCTTATTATTTAGTGTGTCCTCTTTAATTCTGTATTTTTTCTTTTCTACTGGCTTTGATATGCATTACTTGAGCCAAGAGTCTTCTGGAAATGGCCTCTCTACCTCCACGAGGTAGGGGGAAAGTCTGCATACACTCTACCCTCCCCCAACTCCACCTGTGGGATTACACTGGGTATGTTGTTGCTAAGTCAGACTTCCATTCATCTACAAACTTAGTTGCTCTTTGATGCATTACACAAGCATTCTTTTCTTAACAATTTCAATTTCTATTTGACTAATTTGTCAGTGATACTAACATGTTAAATTGGAATTTTAATGTTTCCTGGTCAACCTGCTAACAGGTTGAATGATGATGAGCTCCGTCAATTCTATGCTGCTGCAAATGGTGATTTTGCTAGGCTGCTTTCATCAGTTAAGAAAACCATTAAATGGCGGCAGAATTACACGTTTCTTTCACCAGAAGAACTTAAGGCTTGGTCTCCTTTCATTTTTTGGCACGGCCACGATGCCAATCAACGGCCTTGCCTCATCATTCGCCTTGGACTTGCTTGCTCCAACCTGAGATCGAATGTCAAATCTCTCTTGATAAAAGCAGTTGGTATGCAAATCTTTCTTGAGTAGTTTATATATCAGTGCAACTGGAATACATGTAAAGACTGTAACTGGTGACTCAATGATATCATTGCAAGTTCTAATACGAGTTAAGTATGCTATAAGAGGCTGAGTCAAGTTCTTCGGGATAGAATAGTATAATCTGCGCAAGTGCATGTCATAACTCAGGTTTAGAGTTGTCGGTGGAAAATTTAACCTGTACCCTTCGTGAATCAATCCTCTTTGCTGCCGATATGTAATTGTTACAGAAAATTTTGAACAATTATCTGTTAATTGAACTGGGTTGGCCTGGATAGACCTCTTTGTTCTATGCCAATATCTGAGAAACCTGAATATGATTAGTGAACTTGGGAATTAGGGTCTGGGCTAATGGCTATCACTTGGATAACCAATCCTGAGTCTTAATTCTTTTGCTAGTTTCATGGTATCCAAGTAAAATCTGCTTCAATGGAAATTTCATTGCAGAATTTTCTGTTAAGCAGCTCTGTTGCTCTTCGAATAATTTGTCAAATTTGCATGGCATGAAATCACTGATATTTTCTGCTCTGCTATTTGGATTTCATACCCAGACCCTACTTGTGGGATTTCACTGGGTATGTTATTTGTTGTTGTATTGCCAGCCATTTGGTCTCAGTTTTTCATGTAAACTTCTTCAGTTTGCATGCTGATTTTGGATAGAATGCTTATTGAGGTTTTGATTCCACAGTTTCGCAGATTGAGCACGGTATTCTGAGAATGGTCAATGTGGAACACCCTCAAATAACTGTCTTGATGGACTGTGAAGGACTCTCTCCCTTTGGTTTTCCCATACACATGATGAGATCTTGTGCTATGCTCTTGCAGGATCATTATCCTAATCGTCTTAGCTCTTTGATTATAGTTCGGCTCCCTCAAGTTGCCCAAATAATAATGCAAACTTTCTTTCAGGTAACTCCATATCATTGATGCATTTAAAGATTTCACCCCCACCCCAAGAAAAAGAAAAAAAGAAACCAGCAACTCCTGAGCCCTTTCCTTACAGGTGTTAAAAATGTCTTATTAATTTACTTGCCATTGAGATAAAAAATTTAAGAGAAGGCTGTGTGGACTGATGTGGCTGGTATTTGTGGTGGCAGTGATGTAGCTTCTAAGTAAGTGATGTCTGACCTGAAATTTTTGTGAAAGGCTTTTGAATTTTTTAAAAAAAATCTGTTATTGTTGGTGTTGTTGGTTTAGAGGATGAGTCACATAAATCCACAAGTTGCTTGATTTTGACTTCTGATAATCATATAGTTGTGAATTGATTTTGATTACTTCTGCTGACTGGGGGTGGGTTTCCTCTATTTGTGGGGATCAAAATGAAGAAATCCTATCTTATGTAGTCATCACTTCCCCCCCCCCCCCCACACACACGCATGAGCTACTTTCTTTTTGTTTATTTTCATGTCATATGGTTTTTTAAAAAAAAAAAAACTCTCAGTTCTCCCTTCTAGCAAATCTGTTTTTGCTTTCCCATAAAGAATTGGGTTACATATATACGTATAGTTTGTGGGGTAGTATTTTGTGAACTCGGTAAGGGTATTTGGGAATCCAAAATTCAATTGTTCATTTGTCCGTTACATAATCCTCTACGGTAAACACACAATACTCTTTCGACCACATAATCCTCTCTTACAGTCCAACACAAAGGGAGGTTTATCCCATCTTATCTCATCTTCATTTCAAATGGCCGGTCAATACTTCTGCTTGTTGGTGTATCGCCCAGATTATTATCTCATGGTTTGGATTTTGATTGGTTATAATGGATTAATATGTAACTCTCCAGGCTCTAATTGAGCTAAATCATAACTACGAATTATAGTATGGGACTGAAATTTTGTTTGCATAATTTCATTGATTTTTATGTATGGCTGCATTCCTATTTACATCAAACTAACATTGGTGCTTGCAGGTGCTTAAACCATCCACACGTCAAAAAGTGAGAATTATTGGGAGAAACCATCTAGAGTTTCTATCCAATCACCTCGATTCAATACCTCCGTTTCTCGGTGGAAACTGCTCATGTTCAAAATGCTCAGACCAGACGGATGCAGAAAGTGAATCCGATGAAGCTACAAGGACAGAACGAACACCTGATCAAGCGAGCAGACCTGCAACACCTGATCATACGAATGAATCCAATGAGGTCACTCCGACAGAACCAGCCGCTGATCAAGTCAAAGATAGCCCCGAGTTTAATAATCATCACAACGTCTCCAACACATGTGTCTACAGAGAAGAACTGATAAAGACCCTATTCATCGGTATACTTATGGTGTGGGTATTCATTGCTGTGATTGTGGCTATGGATTATCCAGAAAGATGGCCTCTTTTGCGTTCGACTTAGATAATAATAAGATTTGTGCTTCCTATGCAGAATCACAAAAATCTGCGTTCATTTTTAGTTAGACATTGGCATACATCATATAATAGTAGTATTTTCGTATAATAGGGTTTTACATACTTGTTAATGTGTACTTGTTAGTTTGAGGTAGAAATACGTGGATTGTAAATGATAAAGTTCACAAAATAATGGTAGAATGTGGCTGCTGGGATTCGAGCCCAGGTCTCCACGGCCACAACGTGGAATTCTTACCACTAAACTACAGCCACAAGATGTCTTAATTAGTTCTATTTCCTAATTTATCATAATAGGGTTAATTAAACAGCTCATAGCCGCTGTGTATTTAATGATTAATATTTGTTTTTTTCTGTATAAAGTGAAATGCATATTATATTATAGAAAATGATCAATCGAAATTTTCGTTCCTCTTTGTAGTATTAAGAATTAGAAATGCTTCCCTTCTAAGATAAGAGCTGATAAGGAATTTCATTAATCATTAGTATTCTGTCATTAATCATTAGTATTCTGATCGTTGGAACAACTCGATGAATTTACTAAATTATTTTTTTAATAAGGTTTTTAATCACTTATTTTAGCACTTTTACACCCTATTATGCAGTGGATCTTCTAGTCATCAACCATCTTTCTATTCAAGGATCATAAGGACTAGTTGAATTATTTTAGGCTTTTGTTGCATTAATTTATAAAGAGATTCAAGTCTAAACAACCCACTGATGAAAAGTATATATATATATATAGCAATTATATTTTTGCAGTAACAATACGTTTTAATTGTAGAAAAATCAGTATTATACTGTTCAAAACTATTAGGATTAAAATATAAAAAGGCAAAGAATTAAGGTCCAAAACAAAAATTATCCACTAAATCTTATAACTGAATTGAAATATTGTTTGCAAACTAAAAACATAAAAGGTGAAAATTTGTTTTCGAAACCAAAAAACAGATAGCATCACAAACAACAGACTTAATCAAACAAACTGAAACCCATGTCATCATCTGACTCCTCAGCAGGCTCTTCCTTCTTCTCCTCCTCCTTAGCAGCAGCAGGAGCAGCTCCAGAACCAGCAGCTGCAGCAGGAGCGGCAGCAACGGCAGCAAACTTACTTGGATCCTGCAAGAGCAAGAATAGTTAAGACAAAGTAAGCTAACTGTTTATATCATTACATCTTTGAAACATTGGGATTAAGAACATACAGCAAGGTATTCCTTCACTTTGTCAGCGAGAGGGAAAGAGTAGTCGGTTTCAATTGCAATGGCCAACACATTCTTGTAGGCGTTGGTGAACATGTGGGGTGCAGCAGCAAGAGTTGGGTAAGAGATAGCCAATGCCAAGGAGGTAACCATAGATACTCCCATGGCAAACTTCTCAATGAGATCATCCTCAGTCAGGTCAAGAACCTCAGGGCTGAAGACGGAACCATTGTCGTAAACAGAGATAACAACAAGACCGTATGAGAATGGCCTAATACCAAGTTTGGCAAGCAGGGCAGCTTCAGAGGAACCAACTTTATCACCCTTCTTGATGAGTTCCACAGGAGTGATAATTTCAACAGTACCCTTGTTAATCTTAGTTGGGATGTTGAGCACCTGCAAGAATTATATGGTAAGTTAGCAAGAAATACTTCTCAACACAAGCGAGAAAAAACAATTTTTTTTGGCGGCATGAGACACGCACCTGGAAGAAAGAGGTCTGAGATGGGTCAAGACCAGTGTTACCAGGAGGAACAACAACATCAACTGGAGCCACCAAACCAACACGAGCAGGTGCTCCAACCTATTATAACATATAAATGGAGGACCATAAACATACTATAAACAAGGCTGGAATGAGAAATAGTGCAGCTTAAACTTGGAATCAATTCAAACATCAAGCATAAAATAAATACAAGACAAAATTGACGAAACACAATAAAATAATATTGAGAGCAACAGCATATACAAACCATAAATGACTTTTTCAGTCCAGTTTCAAGTGAAACTGACCTTTTTAAAGATTACAGATATAACTAGTAAAAAGTTCACATCTTAATGATTTTCATGCATCACTTGAAGAAACACATCAATCAACAAGTTAAACATACTTTAAACATACTCCCAAAAGCCAAAAACATAAGCAAGTTTCATCATTTTACAATATAAAAAGAGTGTGGCAATTAATTTACCTTGTACTTTGCGACTTCCTCACTCACTTCCTTGAGGTCACCCTTGGTGAAGATCAACCCCACATTACCCTATAATAAATCAAACAACAACTTCAGTACAGTTAACTGAGTTACCTATACTATAAAATCAAAAAAAGAAACATGATTATACACATTGAACATACAAATGGAAAAGTTCCTTTACTTTATCTATTTCTGTACAGAATTAAAATCTTAAAAACAATATCGGAATACTACACTCTAAACACAGATTACACCATTGGTGAAGATCAATCCTACATTTTCCATTAGTATAAACTGAACAACAAATCCATTAGAGTTAATTGAGTACTATACTATGTAAACAAAAACTTGCTTATTACTTAATTGCTCACACTCTCCAAAAATATTGCCACAACTGTGTCGTATACTTCAAAAATACACTATTTTCAGAGGATACATCATGCACCAGTCTACATTTTAAAGCAACATAGCTTTCCTGTTTAGTGTATCAGATTGGAATATCAACTCTAGTATAAACTGAAGAACAAATTCAGTACATTTAACTGAGTACTACCTACACTGAAAAAAATACCTACTTTTATCATTTTCGGTATCAATTGATCGGATTCAATAAATTGAACACCAAATTCAGTACAATTAACATGATTTGAACATATACATATATAGAATTAACACAATATCAGTGAAGAGGAGCAAAAAGACTCACAACAAGGAGCGGGATGAGATTCAGGATGGTCTCATTGCCAGTTTTCTCAGCATGAACCCTAATAGTTCTCTTCATCATAGTATTCTTCCCCATAAGAACAACAGAATCACCTCTCAAACCCTTTCTAATACTCTGTAGCTGATTAGATCCAACATTATCAGCAGCAGCCACAAGCACCTGAGTAAAATCATCCAGAAGTTGACACATTTTGGTGTCATAAGCGATCTTCTTCTCAGCCTTAGTTGCTTTGGGAGCCATTTGAACTGGTTTTTTCAGATGAAAACTAACCCTAAAAGTGAAAAGAAGAGATTTTTACTACAACAAAAAAGAGGGCCAAGACGAATTGGAACTTCAGTCAAGGCGGACAGCAGCGGCGCCGTCACTTTAACCTCTTCAATTCAGATCTATGGTTTGCTGAAAAAAGGGAGAAATGAGAAAAACCCTAAACCTGATTTTGCTCTATGAAGTGGTGAAGAAGAAGATGGAGAGTTTATATAGTGATGGGTGATTGAATGACCTAAATTGGACGGTGTAGATTGATTGGGTTTTTGAGGGTTGAGATTGTTTTAGGAAATGGGCTGGATATCTAGATTTGGGCTTAGGCCCAAATTCCTATAATCCGTCTAGTTCGTTTAAGAGATTTGACTTAAATTCATATGATTCGTCTAGTTCGTTTTAGTTTTACTGGAATTGGGCTAGAGTGATATTGTGATTAAATTACTTGAATTTAGAGGTTGGTGATTATATTGGAAATGGCTAGATATTTAGCGTTCTTTTGGTAAAGTTTGGCTTATGTGGCAAAATTGGCCAAAAATTATGTGATACGTCTAGTTCGTTCAAGTTTTAGTGGATTTGGGCTAGAGTGGTATTCTGGTTAAGTTACTTGAATTTAGAGGGTGGTGAATCTCTTAAAAATGGCTCAAATTCATATGATACGTCTAGTTCATTTAAGTTTTTGAGGATTCGGAATAGAGTAATATTGTGGTTAAATAACTTGAATTTAAAGGGTGGTGGTTCTCTTCGAAATGACTGGATAGCTAGCGTTGGGTTGGTAAACTTTGGTTCGGGTGGCAAGATTGGCCAAAATTCATATGATTTGTCTAGTTCGTTTAGGTTTTATAGGATTTGGGCTAGAGTGATATTGTGGTTAAATTACATGAATTTAGAGGGTGGTGATGCTCTTAAAAATGGCACAAATTCATATGATATGTCTAGTTGGTTGAAATTTTAGTGGATTTGGGCTAGAGTAGTATTGTGGTTAAATTACCGGAATTTAGAGGGTGGTAATTCTCTTAAACTAGTCCAACTTCATATGATACGTTTAGTTCATTTAAGTTTTAGGAGATTCGGGCTAGAGGGCGGCGATTCTCTTTAAAATGGCAGATATCAAGCGTTGGTTTGGTAAACTCTGGCCTAGGTTGCAAAATTAGCCCAAATTCATATGATACGTCTAATTCGTTTAAGAGATTGGCTCAAACTCATATGATCTATTTAGTTTGTTTAAGAGATTAGACCAAATTCACGTGATACATCTACTTCGTATATGTTTTAATGGACTTGTGCTAGAGCAGATATTGATTGGTTCAATTTACTTGAAATTAGCGAGTGGTGATTCTCTTGAAAATAGACTGGATATGTAGCTTGGTTCGATAAATATGGACCCTTCTAGGGAAGATGAAAAAATTGATTTTGCAAAATTATTTATGTTTTTCATTAAAAAATTAATAGCATAAATATATATTTTATTAAAAGACAAGTGTGTGTGTGTATATATATATATATATATATATATAAATGTGGTAAATGAGTCATTATTCAAAGGTTAATGTCATATTTAATTTTTTTTCTTAAAGAATAATAATTATAAAGTAGTTAGTAGTATAGAGAATCGAAAATTAAACTAATCCTTTGGCTTATTATTAAAAATAACTAAAGGGGAATTTAATACACCCTCATGTTGATTAACAATTTTGTTTAGAACCAAACTCAATTAGATTATTCACTTTCAGTTGAACTCTCTATTATTTGAATAATAATATAAATTTTGGTCCTAAAGTGGGTGTATTGTAGTGCTAATAACAACAAAAAATTTTACCTAATAAATTTAAATTAATCGACTAACAACTAAATTTATCATTATCGTTCATTTGAATTTAGTCAAATTTCAATTTAAATATGAAACACTGAATGAAAAATTAAATAAAAAAAAGTCTTACATTTTCGTTTAACATTATATGGTTCACGTGAATTGTTGTTTCAACTTAATAGATTTTCGTATTTACACCGTTACCTTGAAGGTTCGTAACTTAAAGAATCAATTTTTTTGTACAATAAAAACTATTTTAATCATTAATTAATTATAAAAAGCATTAAAATAATCACGACTTTTTTTATATACGAAGAACTAAAATAAGTCCAACCACAACAAAATAGTCAATGATGCAATTACATACAAACAAACACTAGAAAATAATTAACAATTTTTTTTCACGAAAAACATTTCTCGTCGCTGTAATTACACCTTTAGAGTAAAATGGTCACATTTACCATTATTCCCCCCAGAAAAACGCAATTTTTTTCTTAATAAAGTCCATCAAATAAGTGTCATGACTATAGCATGAACCATCTCAATCCCCTTACGAGTCTTGTCATAGACAGAATATTAACATTACCTAATAAACAATTACATTAAAAAAATAATATCATATACTATCTTGTTTTATTATTAATAATAAGGCACATGTATTCATGGCTACATATTAAAATTCTTTATATCTTCTTTTTAAAAAAATAAAAAAAAAAATTGGTTAGTTGCATAATTCATGGAAAGCAAAAAAATATTTAAAATTATAAATTTTTTATTAATAATAAAAATAATAATAATATCTCAAGTAATTAAGGAAAAAGAAGTCCAAATTTTGACCTTGTAAACCTAAATAGCATATAACACTATTTACTCTAAAAAAAAAAAAAATCAAATCCTAAAAGACTAAGTAATTAATTTCAAAATCTCAATTTTTTCTATAAATAATAATAAAACCCCATAATTTTTATAATCAAAATCTCAACATAATCTGGGATTCTAATAACTTTTTTGACTGTATCTTTTATAATATATATTTTACAGGTACTTCTTTTTTCTTTTAAATAATTTTTTTAGTGTATGATTTTATTTTTTTTGTTCAAGAGGTATAAGATTTTAATATTTTTTTTGCTGCTCCTGAATTGATTAAGCAAAAAAAATTGCCGATTTAAGTAATGGGTATTAAAAAGATTGTTTTTTTAATTGATGTTTGCTTTGTTTCTGCTGAATTTATTAAGTGTATTTGTTAATTTTGATTCAGCAATTTTTTTTTTATTTATGCTGAATTTTTGTTAATTATTTGTTTGATGTTCAAAAAAAAAAAAATTAGATTCAGATCTGTAATTATTGCTAAGAAGGTTTGATTTCATTATCAGTTTTCTCTTTTTGTATTTAATTTTTTGTTTTTTTAATTTTTTTTGCGTGTGTTGAAAGATTACTTTTTTTTATATATAAAAAAAATTATTTTTTTTAGGTTTATGTAATTTTCTCTCTCTTGTTGGTAATGTTTGGTGTGATGGGTCTTGTGGGGTTTTTGTTTTTTCATATTCTATAAATTTGTGTAATTTTTAGCTAATTTTATTTGTATTCACTCTTTTTTTTTCTCTACTAATCAAGGTGATTAATGATTTTGAGTTTAATTTAGTGTTTTTTTTTTGTTTTTTGTTTTTGTGTTCATCTTCTCAATTTTGGGGATCAAGATTTCAGCTTTTTTGTTTCTTCGATTTCGATTCCTTGTACCTCGATTATCGTGTTATTATATGTTGTTTTTTTATACTTTCGACTTATCTACTTGTGTGATGTAAGGGTAAGACCCACTTGGTGTGACTATACTGAGTTTATATTGTGTGGGATTTTCGTAAAGTTCAATATTTTTGAAGGATTTGACACTCACATCATGTCAACATCTGTTTAGAGTCTGAGCAACGTAGATTTTTTGATGAGTTTAGGGGAAATTGGTTTCGAAAAACTTGAACCTGTTATATTGGATTGTTGTGTTGAAATCTGTTGTTCTTTTTTCTAAATTTTGATTGATTTTTGGTTACAGAGTTGAATTGATCTGAAAAAAATGGCTTCTAATGGAAACAATCATGTATCAACAAAACCACCACCAGAGCCTTCACCGTTGCGAAAGGCGAAATTTTTCCAGGTAAATCCAGTTACTGTAGGTTGTGGTTGATTGGATCTTTAGTTAGATTTATATTCCGTGTTTATAATAGCCATTACGCCTCAATCCCAAGTAAGTTTGAGACTGATTTTGTTCATGTGCTCCATTTAAGCCCGTTTCAGTCCAATTGTCAAGATTCATCGTGAATTTACTAGTTTTACATTAGTTGTATTCCTACTGCAAACCTGAAATTCACACTGTCATAGCTTTTACATCTCCTGTTTACGCAGTGTAATTTCACAAGTGGGGTCTGTGGAGGGGGTGGTGTGTATGTTTAGTCGATTACCTTACTTACCCCTACGTTGTTGTGGAGGTAGAGAGGTTGTTTCTGATATAACGTTACCATTTTCTTGAACTACTTGAATCACAGGCTAACATGAGGATTCTGGTGACTGGTGGTGCTGGATTTATAGGCTCTCATCTTGTTGACAAACTGATGGAAAATGAGAAGAATGAGGTACAGAGTTTTTTTTCGCGCTGGTTTTATGTTGTATAATCACAACTTACTGTCTCCTCGTAGATCGATGGTTAAATAGGAGTGAATTTACATTTACGTCGTTGCTCAGGTGATTGTTGCTGATAACTACTTCACTGGATCAAAAGACAATCTAAAGAAATGGATTGGTCATCCAAGATTTGAGCTAATTCGCCATGGTAAAACCACTGCTTCTGGTTTTTTTTTACTGCTACTCGTTGTCTCTTATGCCTCTAGTTTCTCACTATCGTGTTCGTGTTGTTGTTATTGCTTTATGTCTTGTTGTTGTTTTGTTCTACCCTCTATAAACTCTACTAGTGGGACTATACTGAGAATGATGTTGTACGTTCATGAACTGTCTTGTTTATATCCTCTGTGTCGATTTTCTTCTTATGCAGACGTTACTGAGCCATTGTTGATTGAAGTAGACCAGATTTATCACCTCGCTTGTCCTGCTTCCCCCATTTTCTACAAGTATAATCCTGTTAAGGTTAGTAATTGCAGAAGTTCCCTTCTGTTCGTCACACTTAGTTGTTTCGTTGCTCTGAAGTAACGAGCTCTGTTGTGTTTTTGTTACCAGACAATCAAGACAAATGTTATCGGAACGTTGAACATGTTGGGACTAGCCAAACGAACTGGAGCTAGGTCGGTATCATCTACTCTACTTAGTTCTTGGTAATGTAGATCCTCTGTCTCACCATTTGTTCCTTCTGCAAAACAGGATTTTACTCACATCGACTTCTGAGGTCTACGGAGATCCACTCGTGCACCCTCAAGATGAGACCTATTGGGGCAATGTTAACCCTATTGGTACGTTTTTAACTTTATGATATTGAAGTAATCGAAATAGTGAATGGTTAAGATAACAAGGTCGATCTGTTGAGGAGTCAGTATTTTCACTAATAGGCAACATCTACTATATATGTAATCTTATCTGACCCCATCGTGTCACAGATGCTTAAAGATATATCTTGTATGCTTACAATTGTATGCAAACTTTCAGGAGTTAGAAGTTGTTACGATGAAGGCAAAAGAGTGGCTGAGACTTTGATGTTTGATTATCACAGACAGCACGGAATAGGTAAACCTTTCTTCTGTGAGCACCATATGTTTCGTGTTGCTTTCCATCAAATCTCTTCTGATATGATTGAAAAAAAAACAGAAATAAGGATTGCTAGGATCTTCAACACTTATGGTCCTCGAATGAACATTGATGATGGTCGCGTTGTCAGCAACTTCATTGCTCAGGCCATTCGGTATTGCTTCTGAATGTTTCTGTTAACAGTTTTCGTCAACTTTGTTATCTTAGCAAGGGACCAACTTTATTTTTTGCACACTGCAGTGATGAACCCTTGACTGTCCAGTTACCAGGAACACAAACGCGCAGCTTTTGTTATGTTTCAGACATGGTAAGAACTAGTCTTTGAACGATTTTAACTTTCTGTTACAACGATGGTGTCTAGGGCCTACTTCCGTGCACCTTGATTATCTACACCCCAACGTTCTGCAGGACTTCCCTTTAACGTTCTTTGAGCCTTTTGACTTACCTTCCTGTCTTGATGAGTAGGTTAATGGCCTTATGAGACTTATGGCTGGAGACAATACTGGACCAATTAACATTGGAAATCCAGGTTATTTCACATTCATTCCTCTCTATTTAACTCGTAAAAAGGTTATACATCATCGTTCATTACTCATTCGATCCTCTATCATCAGGTGAATTCACAATGCTTGAACTCGCGGAGAATGTAAAAGAGGTAAGTAACCCTTTTATTTTAGCAAACGTTTGAGATTTTACCTTTTCTCCTTCCAATAAGTGAAGTGCTTGAGGATGAACCGAGGGTCTATTGAAAAGAACCTCTTTATCTCTCAAGATAGGGGTAAGGTCTCTGTACAATCTACCCTCTTTAGATCTCACTTGTGGGATTACTTCAGGAGAGATAAAAGGGTACTCTAGACGAGTACTTTCATACCTCGGATACATAAATAGTGTGTTGTCTTGTAGCTTATCAACCCGGAAGTGAAAATTATCACAGTGGAGAACACACCAGATGATCCTCGACAGAGAAAACCCGATATCACAAAGGCAAAAGAGTTGCTAGGGTGGGAACCTAAGGTCAAGTTGCGCGATGGTCTTCCTCTCATGGAGGAAGATTTCCGCGATAGGCTGGGGATTTCAAGAAAGAAGTAAACATCCATGGTTGGGAGTTGAAGGGACAAGAGAGTTCACAGAATATATGTTTTTGCATTTTGGCTTTGGTTTATACATGAGATGATATCAGCTTTTGTTTCTTAAAGTTTCTTTTGTTGTTGCTTTGTCTTTCTGAATGGAAAATAAACTATGTCCAGAAATCCATCTTTTATTATTCAAAAATATATATTTTTGTCCCATATTTTCCCTTGTTTTTTGTATTCGCGGTATCATCTGACACTGCTTCGTTTAAAAATATTGCTATCTTTTTTGTCCTTGTATGCTCATTAAAATATGAAAGACTCGTATTGAGTTCAGATGAACATCTTGCGTTGAGTGGTTTTTCCATAAGTAGTACAGGAGTCTGTTTTTAACGACTGGTTCTCTCTACATATACATAGGAAAAGTACTACAACAATAACATAGCAACATACTCGGTGTAACCTCACAAGTGGACTCTGGAGATAGGTCGAGAGACTGTTTCTAATAGACCCTCGACTCAAGGAAATATACAAATGAAAAGTAAGGAGTAGCTAGATATATTAAATCATTAACTCATTTACAAGCAAATCTCATTATGTATTTGCATAACAATATCATCACTTGACAAACTTAATAGCCTCCTTCCTTCTGTGAAAACCTTAAATGTTGTATATGTTCAATGTCAAATTGTATTACAACGAAAGTTATCCATCCAAATGTGGTCTAGTTTTGCTGGAAAACAACTCGTTTCCCTTAAGCAAACATACAACGTTGACAGCTACTTATCGATGGAACAGCAAAATGGCAAGATAGAATGTAGAAAACTGGTCGAAAAAACTGATAGTTCTTTGATGTATCCAGCTCTAAGTTATGACTGATAAAAACAAAATCTATGCAAAGCAATATCGATAGATACTTATTGGTTGTAAGAATCGATGTTTTACATATCGCGGGAGGAGAAACCAATGATGTTTAAGATAAGCATGAAAAAAAGTTCTAAGCTTCAACAGGACTCTTACTTTTAGGTGTCTTCTCCTTCTTAACTTTCTTTGTTGCTGCACTTTTGGTCTCAGCTTCAGTTCCATCTTCTATTCTGGCAAAGATTGGCGTTGCCTGTGCCATTACTTGACCAGCTTTCAGCCCGCCCCATTTGGTATCACTCTGAAAACAAGATAATCGATCACTCAATGGTTTTGCTAGAAAATCAGCAAAGATATAGCAAAAGTACGATGAATGTACCCAGCTAACAGCATTGAATTGTTCCTCGGAGTAGCCAAGTTGGGAATATATCCTCAAGCTCAAGCCTGGTGTAATTGGTGATAGCGCGATTGATATGATTCTCATTGCTTCTAATACAATTACGAGATCCTAATGAATAATCAAAGGGAAGAATAAAGTATCTTAGAATGCAATGACGATAACTTCAGTGAGTTTTATATGAACGAAGTTTAAGGAAACAGCTTGAAGAAAAACCTTTGCTGCAGTTTCAAAAGCTGTGCCGCCTTGCTTGAAAAGAGTCCATGGTGCTTGTCCATCAATGTATAAATTTCCAGCATTACCAATCTCCAGGACAGTCTCGCAAGCTGCTGATAACTCCAAATTTTGATAGTGCACTCGTGCTTTCTCTACCTATAAAGACAACACTTTACATCATCAAACACAAGCGTCTTACGCGGTTAAACTGCATTCTATGTACATCTAGAGGTTAAAAGGCATGCAATAAGAGGAACTAGTCTGGCATAATGTACATCTCAATGCATGAAAGGGGAGACGTGTTTACCAGTTTCTCCACTGCAGCCTTGAATTCGTTTCCTTCTGCCGCAACATCTGAATCAACCGCCAGAGTTGATTGGCAGTTTTTTTTCAGAAGTCCAAGTGTGCGATTTAGAAGATTACCTGCATTTATAAACCTTAGGTCAGACTTAATATCCTTGCCTAAGTTCCAAAAGCTAATCAGAACGAAATGACAATGTAACATATTTAAAAAAAAAATGAAGTACCAATTGTATTAGCTAAATTTGCGTTTATCATTCTGATGAACCGTTCCTCTGAGTAGTCCCCGTCATTACCAAATTCTACCTCCCTGAGGAAAAAGTACCTGACTGCATCAGGTCCAAACCTCTGAACCAAGTCTGTTGGCTCGAGGGTATTCCCCAGTGATTTACCCATCTTCATACCGTCCTAAAATTTCAAAAAACAAGAGCTACATCAAATATAAACAGGACTATACGATGAATTAGCATAACTACATGCTTGCCTATATGTTTTTATCGAAGTTACATAGCTTAAAACAGTATATGTATGAAATAACGTTAATGCAGTCCAGAGAGAAAAATACAAAATTATCTCGATCAAAGAAGACTGATTGTATTTGAATAGATATCAATCATTGAAACGTTTAATGCATGCTTCTACAAAGCTTCATATGAACGAAGAATTAGACCAACATCAGCAGATGTAATATTGGTATAGTAGTAAGAAACTCCTGAAACATATAAGAACTTCATCTACTGTTTTTTATTTGTTTTTTCCTTTCCTTTTTCTTGTAGGGGTGATTGATTAGGAGATGGAATAGGTGATAACAAACTACAACTCAGACAATGTCGAAGAGCCAAATCTTCCAAGCTCAAGAAAAATATAGAGTAAAAGTTCCAAATGTAACGTAAATACCTTGGTCAAGAATCCATGACCAAATACCATCTTAGGGAGACCAATTCCTGCTGACATTAACATTGCTGGCCAATAAACAGCGTGAAATCGCAATATATCCTGTCAAAATTGTCAAGGAGAACAAAATCGTTAAGGAGACACATTGATTAGATGAAATTTAGCTAAGCAAAAAGGAACGTCTTCATCAATAAGAGGATTTTGAGAAAGTTCTCTTGCAACAAAAGCACATGAACTATAGAAACTTTCATATTTTAATTCATTTAAACATAAAATAACTTTAGCTTTCCAACGTTGCTTAGTTATGATAACAAGATGCTTTCAGGTGTATCCAAAGAACCATCTAAAATAAGAACTTTGAACGTATACAAAAGATATTATAGTAATATCAAACATCTGAATTTCTTCAAGGTTAACCGAGGAACAAAATCTATAATCAAAGATCAAGAAGATACTAACTGGCATACACCAACAAGAAAAGCACAAATCCAGTGCTACTTAATACTTACGCTTGGACATGAAAGTGGAATGACATAAGAACGTAATTTATGTGTCTAGCTACGTGCTTAGTTTACCCTTTTTGTATGAGTAACAATCTCTTTATCTGCCAACGGCGACTAGATTTTGTAAGAAACTACCAAGGAAGTTCATGGAACTAAGATTGTTCAAACAAGATCCATAACAACCTCCCCTCCCCCACCCCAGCCCAAACAAGCATTAGCTTATCTGAATTTAAATGTGACTAAAAGCATGGCATACCTTGCCAATTAAGTGGAGCGAGGCAGGCCATCCAGAAGAAATTGCAGTATCTAAACTGGCTAGCTCGCTATCCTCCAGAAGTGCAGATACATAACTGTTTGACCCAAAAAAGAGCAAAAGGAGAAGAAAATGACAATGGAGAGTAAGATACGACAATGGATGAATGGAACATCATATTCAGGGTAAATAACAATGAGAGCCACTTGCTACTACGCTCATAACAACAGTTCAATTACTGAAAAATGTTGACTAGGGCTGCTTTGGAATTTAAGAACCCTTTGCATGCAGCATGTGAGACAAACAGATTCAGAATAGAACTTAAAGCCCTAGCAACATTATGTAACATGCAACTAGCTTAGTTGAATCTATTTTGAAGTACAGGCAGTGAAATTTTCCAAGTTTACTCAAGATGAACCCCTGAATCATATGGGAAAATAACAACCACCGTGTCAAAAAAAATTATGAAAAAAAGTCTATACAGACGTTTTATTTATAAAGAACTATACAGGCACTCTCACAAAGGGAAAACATGCCAACACTATTGAAAAACATAATGAACAGAATCCAAACGAAGACAGAATATCAAAAGGACAAAATATCTATATTTGCACCAGGTGCAAAAGAGAAAGATGACTTACCCCAATAAAGCATCAAACCAGACATATATAGTCTGCTTTGAATCATTAGGAACAGCAATACCCCAATCTACTGATGCTCGGGAAATGGAGAAATCTTTCAGGCCATTTTTAATCCAACCTTGAACCTTTAAATAGACTATATCAATTTTATTTCATAATGTTTTTAAACAAAGATGTAACACAAATTATGCAGGCACTATGACGGTGTAAATTGAGACAGCAATAGGAATAGTATTTCAGGAAACAGTATCACATAGAGCAAATGACAATAGTGCAGTGCGGAAATGAAATTCTTTTCTGGACAAATATCTTTTGGTTTATCGAATAATATAATTCATCTCTAGTGAACCTAGTTTGACTGAACTAATGTCATATCAAAGGAAAATGTGATTTTTCACCTCCGGTTAAATTGATGCTTTAGAAAATCCAGGTAGTGTTCAAATTATTTGCTATGATTTATGAGAAATGAGCAAATTCTAGGAATGAGATGTTTTCCAAACATTGACATTGTTTACATATTTCGCCAAAGTCAATCTCATCTGTATCTTTTCTAGCCTTTGTCGGGTGATATTATGAACCAATAAGGTGCAGAGTTTAAAATGAAAACCCAAATAGATATTCCAATCTGCCTACCTCATTTAGACGATAAGAAGGCTGGACGAAACCAGGGTTTTGCTTTAAAACTTCTTCCAATTGTTGTTGATACTTTGACAAGGCAAAGAAGTAATTATCTTCTTTTCTTTTCACACATGGCTTTAAGTGCGTAGGACAACAGTTATCATCCAGCAAATCCTTCTCGTCCTGCAACTCTTCCAATGTTACAAATGGACTGCCCAATAATAAACAAACTAGATTTAGCCATGCATAAATGCCAAAGAAACATGGGTTTAGTTGGATATTGATTATTTCGAATTCTTTGAGCTATAGAACATTCGTATAATCTCATGCATCCTTTATTTTACCTATTATACATCAATCTTTTTCTTATATGTAATGGAATAGATTGTAGATGATAAACTTGCAGTAAGCGTCCGAGAAATCGTAATTACAAATCATATAGTCTATGAAGTCAATAAGAGGCAATGCTGCAATCAATCACCACAGAATTGCTAGTAAAGTAAAAGATGGAAAGTGGTTTCTATTATATATCAAAAAAAAAAACTCACGACTGACTACTCCAAACAACATCAAAATGATATTTAGACAACCTCTGCCACAGTGCCAGTCTTCTGTGCATGAATTCTAAAAAGAACATGGAAATGTAGATTTATGCAGCTTAAGGGCTCAAAGTCACAAGGAAGTGATTAGAAACTGTGAAACTAGGTTAACATCTTCCACCAAGAATGAATTCTTTTACGGAAGAACCAATCAGTCGAATGCCTCACGCCTAGAGTGACTACTGATTACTGAGGCATGAAAAAAGATGGTAGTAAAATTGTATGATCCTGTATGCTCCCTCAGTTTCAATTTGTTTGTTTCAGTTTGTTTGACAAAAATGTCTCTTTTTTGGCAACTCTTTTCAACTTTCCACGTGGCATGTTTAAGACCACAACATTAAAGGACATTTTGGTAAATTCCACATATTGTTAGTTAAAAGACTCCAAGATTCACAAGTTTCCTTTATTTTCTAAAACTGACAAATCGAAACCAGACAGTCGAATTGAAATGGAGGGGTAATACTATAAGGAAAAGAATGTCATATGAAGGGTACGCAAAAGATTTCTTTGGAAAAATAGAATTGAGTTCTCACCTTGTACTCCTCACAGTTGACACAATAAAGTCCCTCATAATCAGCCCTGTATATGTCACCATTTGCAAGAACCCGAGAGTAAAATTCCTTCACAACAGCTTCATGCTTTGGATCAGTTGTTCTGATAAACTTGTCATAACTTATGTCTAACTGCAGTAACAATTGAAGAAGTAAAAAGGCATGACATTAGCTCAATTGATGAGAGCTCCCTTTACATGAACTAAGTCTTAATTTTGAATCCTCCACACCCAATCAAAAAAGAACATTCCAGATGCTGTACTTGAGAGTAAAAACAAATGAATTAGCACTAGTTGAAAAATATACATCTTTCCAGAGAGCTTTATAAGCTTGTGATACAACGTCACAGTGTTCATTTGGGCTAGAACCATTAGCTGCAGCTGCAGTAGCAATCTTCTCTCCATGTTCATCTGTGCCAGTGATGAATATAACTTTCTTCTCAAGTAGCCGCTGCAAGAAAAGGAACTCTACAAACATCAGCCTATTAAAATTGCACACCAGAGTATACTTTGAGGAATCTGACATTATTTTATTTTAATTATGTCCTCCCTTCAACTTAAAAAGCAAAAATCATATCCTGTGGCAGTCTATTCGTTGAGGATGCACCTTTTCATCACAACCACAAGGAAGTTCATCGCTAAGTGAAAAAGGAGGCTCTGATTACCATCTATGCCTAACAAACTAAGTATATGAAAGAGTTCCAAGACTCCTGAATTATATTCGAATAGACAACCAAAAACATGAATAGAGATGGCTTAGGTCAACTATGACATCCGCCCCCTAAATATTATGATAAGACATCACCATAAAAAAGAGGCTATAACCTTGTAATGCAAAGGAAGACTAGGAGATGTACTGAATCACAGTAGGAACAAATGAATTTAAGATGCACTAAAGAGGTAATATGAAGACAGCTTCCGTCTGGAAATTTAGAAAATCAATCAACTACACCTTGGGGTCAGGCAGATGAATCCTCTATATCCGTTCCTCTATATTCTGGCCCATTTCATTCTAATACTACTAATCAATCTGTCTTAAATGCAAATTAGAGGATTATAAAACTTGGGATTCTCTAAAATCTCACACTTCTCCCGGCACGAACAAACAAGTCTATAACCAAACTAAAAGCCCTCCATAAAATTATACTGAGAATTTAAAATCCTCCCTACGATTAAAACACAAAGTTCAAATCTTTGAAACAAACAATTACAATCTTAAAAGAGAGTAATGTGAGAAAGGGACGGTGTCAGCAGCAATGGTGGTGTAATCACTACAGTAAAGAGGTTGTGTGAAGATAACTTTACTCCGTCAAATTAGATAATCAATCAGCTACACCTCAATCTCACCCTAGTCAGGGATAACTATATGAATCCTCCATGTACATTTATCTCCTCTTGGGCCGATTTCATGCTAATACTATTGAATATGATGTCTTTAATGCGAAGTAGAGAATTTGTAAGACTAGAGATTCTTTAAAATCTCAAACTTCTTGGTAAATTATCTCACACTTCTCCCTGCACTAACATACAAGTCTATAACCAAACTAAAAGGAACTCCATAAAATTATACTGAGAACTTCAAATCCTCCATAAGATTTAAACATAAAGGTCAAATCTTTTTATATTTTCTTTTTCTTTCATAACCGTGGTGTCCAGGCCAAACATAAAGGTCAAATCTTTGAGACCAACACTTGCAATCTTAAAAGGTGTAACTTGAAAACGAGCAATGGTGTCAGCAGCAGCGGTAGTATAATCACTACACTAAAGAGGTAGTCTGAAGTTAACTTCACTCCGTCAGATTGGTTAATAATCAATTACACCTCAATCTCAACTCAGTCGGGGACAACTATGTGAATAGTGAATACTATACATGTTTCTTTCACTCCATTCCGGTCACATTTCATTCTAATTCTACTAATATTTCTGTCTTTAATGCAACTTATAGGATTAATAAAATGAAACATTCTCTTAAATCACACACTTCTCCCTGCATACAACATAGACTCCATAAAATTACAACAACATACTCAGTGTAATACCACAAATCTAAGGGTAGAGTGTATGCAAACCTTACCCTATCTTGGAGGTAAAGAGGTTATTTCCGCTAGTCACTCATCTCAAGGAAAAAACAGTCCATAAACAACATGACTAATCATTATGACCAGTAATTACAACAAAATAATGTGATAACCGAGAATTCATACACAAAGCTCAAATTTTGAAACCAAAAATTGCAATACGATAATTGATAATTCAAACACAAATCTCAAGTTTTTCAAACCAACAATTACAAATCTTAAAAGGGGTATAACCTGAAAACGAGCAATGGCATCAGCAGCAATGGTAGTATAAGCACTCCCCATATGAGGAGGAGCATTAACATAATAAAGTGGAGTTGTAAGTACAAATGAATCATCACCCCCAACCCCATTTGTCAAAAAACCATCTTTATCACCACCACCACCACTACTACTACTGCAAGTGCAGTAAAGGGCAGTTCTTGAAGAAGATGAAAAAAACAATTCTTTGCCAAAACTAATTCGGTTCTTGAAAAAATTCCTTCTTGGGTTCAAAGAATTTCGAAAAGGGGTTGACGATAAGAACCAAAAACTGCTCTGAATTGAATGTTGAACTCTACATGCCATTTTTTCCCCTTGAATTTGACTAACTGTTAGTAAAAAAAAATGGATTTTGTGCTACTGGGGTTCTTGAATTTGGCTTCAATAAGCTGTAAATAATGAAGAAATTTGGTTTGAGCTCAAAATTTTTTTTGCAGAAAAGTGAAAAGGAAGAAGACGAACCAAAGCTTTAAGATTAGGGATGGACTTCACACTCCTATAATTATTATTTTATTTTTTAAAAAATGGAGTAATAAATATTATTATTATTATTATTATTATTTCTGTAGTTTATTAAAAATTATAAGTTGGTTTAACTATTTACATTTTATATCAAAAAAAAAAATGTCAACCGAACTTTTTAACTATTGGTAATTAGATTCACTATTTTACTACTATTATTCATTAAATAAGTTATTATGGTAGCATATCGTTTGGTTCGATTTGATTTTGAAGTTTATCAATTTGATTAATCGGTTATCAAATTATAGACGTGTTAAATCATTATGAACCTTTAAGATATTTATTTATATGTTATTAATTTATCGATTATTGATTGTTATTTGTTTAACCATTACGATTTGATTTTAAAAAATGAATGATTGAAAATCTCAAATAAAGAACATTTACATCATGTGTTGATAGACTATATCTTGCGAAAAAAAGACAACACTAACACGTTGTAGAATAACTTAAAGTTTGATACTACAAGAAATAAAAATATGAAACTAAATTATAAGTCAGGGACTGGACTTTATATATCGAATGGTATAAATATAATATATTAATTTATTATCGAGTTGTCGGTTAGCTCGTTGGGAAAAAAATTCTACTGATAATCAAATAAAAAAAAAATTAAATCTACTAACAAAATTATTAAACCTACTTTTTACCGATGAACAAATAACTTTTTTTTAATTCGAATTATTAATTTTGATTCAATTTTGTACCACGCTAAATTAAATGTATCTAAAATGTAGTATTTATTTAAATTTTGAGTTAGGATACATATATACATTTCACTCATTGATATAAAGAGTTTGTATAAAACAATAATATATCGAATATAATTACATAAATTAGTTAATTCAAAAGAAAATAATGATTATTTTTATACAAATAGGGAAAAGATAGAAAAATAATAAAAGACAAAAAGCAAAAATGATTGAGTAAAAGAAAAAAATGTTTTTAAATTTTGAATTAGGTTGAAAGTTAGTTTGATACAAAAATGACAATTACAACAATCCATTAGTTGGTAAATAAGTGGGCTGATTATATGTATCTAATAGTTTATTTTTATTAATTTTTACCAATATTATTTAAGCTATTAGCTATTGCGATCGTTCATATTTATCTTCTCATATTAAATTTGATGAAATTTAATTTTATGATTATTTAAATAAGTTTGATTTGCTTTTATTCATTATGAATAAATGTTTAGTATTTTTTGTATAATAAGCATATAAATTTTGACAACGTCATATTACTGACATAAGATAATCTAAATTTATTATGTACTCTTTTAAAATAGTCAATTTTGATCGTCCTTTTTTACAATCTACCTCTTTAAATCAATTATCTCTATGATTATTGATTCTCTCTAACCTCGTTCTAAACAAACACCAAATTGAGATTATTACCACTCCCTTCTCGTTTTAGGAATCGATTCTAATGACTAGTTTTCATACAAATATGATTATAACAATTGACTCCAACTAATTGTTTTATATTGGTTAAGTAGAAAATAAAGATATTAAATAAGTTGTCTTTAACTTTATCATTTATCGAGTTACTTTTTTATAATTTTAAACTAGCTAAGTTTAATATTGATGAGTAGAGGATTTAATGGATTCGTCTACTTCAATTGTGATTAATATTACATGATGTGGATAAACAGTTTGCTATGATGACTAGGCTGTCAAACGGATCGGTTTTTGGCCGGTCCGGTCCGGTTCCAATCCAGTTCCCGTACCGGTCCATCCGGTACCGATTGAACCGGTAAGGAACCGGTCTTTTGGTATACAGGACCGGTTTCTGGATCGGTTCCTGGGTTTTTATCTGGTTGAACCGGTTCGGTAAGAACCGGTTCCAAACCGGTCCGATCCGGTAAGAACCGGTTTAGTCGGTTTTTCAATTTTTTATTTATTAAGGTTACCGTTTTATGTCATTTTATAAATTTAATTTTTAATTATTTTAATAAAAGTTTAAATTAAAATTTTAAATTCAATATAAACTTTAAAGTTTAAATTCAATTTCAAAATTTAAATCCAATATAAAGTTTAAAAAACTTTAAATTCAATTTTAAACTTAAGTTTAATATAAAACTTTAAATTCAATTTCAAACTTTAAATTCAATATAAACTTTAAAGTATAAATTTAATTTCAAACTTATATAAACTTTAAAATTTTCGATTGAAGTTTTAATATAAATATATAATATTATATAATAATTAAAATAATTAAAATTAAAAAAAATAAATACCGGATGAACCGGTAAGACCCGGTTCCAAACCGGTTATTAACGGACCGGGCGGAACAAGTTGGTTTTTTCGGTAAATCCGGTCCGGTAAAATCCGGTACCGGTAAGAAAATTCGGTACCGGTCCGGTTACTGGTAAAATCGGTCCTATTGACTCGGTCCTGTCCGTTTGCCAGCCTTATTGATGACACAAATTATTAATTTTTTGTAATTATTTGAAAGAAAAAAAATTGTTAAACATATGATTAAAGTGAAACTTTAGAGCCTTAGCGATCAAATAACAATCCAAAACTTCAAGTAAAGTCGTTATGGACCTTATTCACATTTCAAATGAAACAGAGATGTCGTAACATTCATTACCTATTAAATAAGTTCCACCGAGTAAATCAATATGATGTAACAACTTCATTTTGATTCGTATGTCATAATTTAATTATTATCAATATTATTTAACGATCAGAATGAAATAAATAAAATTTAACAATTAACAAGCTCGTTAAAAAGACATAGATAAATGTATTAATTTAAAGTTTTATATTAGCGATCACCAATCAAAATCGTGAAGCAATTCATGTGAGTTTATCTCACATATATACAATATTTCTTTTAATGCAAGATTAAAAAAAAATATGAAGTAATTTAAAAGCTCACAAGTTTGCTTAGAGATCTAACATATTTCAAATTATTTTAAGAATACCTAAATATCGTATTTTAAAAGAAATAATTATGTATATAAATAGAAAATTAAAATAATATTTATAATAAGCATCATTATTATCATCTATATTGCAAAAGCCAAATACAAATATCTAAAAAAACTATTTTTTATGTATATATTAAATGATGTTTATTATTTATAATCATCACTTCGCGAATAGCAACTACTAATGCACCTTTTTTTTTAAAATTATATTTATGTTCATATTTTTCTATTTTTTTTTAAATTAAACTAATACACTCCTTATTCTAAATACACAAAATTATTAAACTAGAAGTAATTCTTTACATACTTTTATTTATAACATTTAATTAAAATTCAAAACATCAAATTAATAATCAAATTAATAGAAATACTCCACGTCACTGATCCGCGTGCTCCTATCTATACTTATCTATCCACCGTTAGATACACATTTCATCGAACGGCTCAGATTAAAAACAAAAAAATTTCGCTCCAAAAATCGAGAACAAAAATTCAAATTCTACCGCCAAAACCCAAAAAAAAAATCCCCAAATTCGAAAATCAAATCTCTATAAAACGCAAACCCTAACCCTATTGATTTTCATCACAAATCGATTCAATCTCTTCTCAGTTCAATATTTGATATCTGAAAAAATGTCTGGCCGTGGAAAGGGAGGAAAGGGTTTGGGTAAGGGAGGAGCAAAGCGTCACCGGAAAGTTCTCCGTGATAACATTCAGGGTATCACTAAACCGGCGATAAGGAGGTTAGCTAGAAGAGGCGGAGTGAAGAGAATCAGTGGGTTGATCTATGAAGAAACAAGAGGTGTTTTGAAGATATTTTTGGAGAATGTGATTCGTGATTCTGTTACTTACACTGAACATGCTCGGAGAAAAACTGTTACTGCTATGGATGTTGTTTATGCTTTGAAGAGACAAGGAAGAACTCTTTACGGGTTTGGCGGTTGATTTCGTATGTTTTCATACTTTTTTTTTTCAATGTTGTTGATGGGTAATTGAATTTAGCTGGTCTTTTGGTTATAGAATCATTGTAATTGATGAATTTGTGTTGAATGAAATAGATCTCATTACTGTTTCAGATATACTTCTTCTATGAAAATTCTATTGCTGCTACTTTTTTTATTTATTTTTCGATTTTGTGATTAAAAATTGAATCTTTATCATAAGATTTTGCTGGTTTCTGCTGATTAGTTGCAGAAATCTATATGAAAGGGATATTGTAGTAGTATTAGAGTCTCTTCTCCTAAGTTCCCATTGATGCAAACATCAAATTCAATACAAAGATCTTGTAATCTTGATGGGTTTTAGGCATTATTTAGTATTTGCAGGTTTTCAGGTCATCAAAATGTCTACAAACCAGAAGAATGGCAATGCCATTGTTGCTTCATTATGTAGTATTTGTAATTACATTCAGTCTTCTTGTTTTAGAGAAAGTGAAGGTTAGTTTGAGTAATTCATTGGTTGATTTGTTAGATTAATGAATATAATGTTCGGATAGATTGTATTGCTTTACGTAGTTATATAATATTACACGTTCGTAATTTTAATGATGGATGTGCACTATTTGAATTAAACCGAATAACCAAACCAAATAAAACCATATTTTTATGTGGATTGGTTTTTTGGTGTTTCCATATTGGTTTTGGATTAATAATTTGGTTTTTTGGTATGGTTTCGATTTTTTTTTAAAAAAAAACCAAAACCAAAACCAATATATATAAAGTTTTTAATTTTAGAATTAAATTAGAGTTAATAATTTTTGTTCTTTTTTTGTTGTTGGCTATGCTTTTCATGATGATTATATTTTATGTTTGAATATCTTTAATAGGTATATTTATAAGTATCGTGTTTTAAGTTTTAGTTATGATTTATAGTATTAGAAAGTATGTTTTGAGGGATTCAATATTGTTACTTTAGCTCTATTACTAATTATTGATACAATCGAATTGGAAAAAGCTGAATCGAATAGAGGAAAGTTAAATTAAACCAAATTTATTTTGAATTGGATTGAATTACACTTTTACAAAATCAAGAACAAAAAAAATCCTAACTGAATGCAGACCCCTAGGAGCTATTATGAATATGCAGAATAAAAGATGAAATATGAATATTCAATAATAAATAAAGATAAAATGAGATGAAAATAATAAGATAACTATAGAAATCCATATAGAAATCTCACGTAGAGAAATTAAGGATTTATTGATGATTTGATGTTATTGATAGGTAGATAAATTAAGGATTTATTGATGATGTAATGCGCGAAAATGAGAGTTTTTAACAAATTGCATCATCTTGTGTGTTAGGAAAATTTTATTTTATGATAAAATGAACTATTAATTACAAAAATTCCATCTTTTAATTTACTTATTTTCATTATTCGCTATAAGTTTTATAAAATTCTAAAATCTCTGATTTTCGCGTATTATATCTGAATAACTCACTAATTTAAGAGATTTTAGAAATTTATAAAACTTATAGCGAATAATGAAAATAAGTAAACTAAAAGATGGAATTTTCGTAATTAATCGTTTATTTTTCATAAAATAAAATTTTCCAACACACAAGATGATGCAATTTGTAACAAACTTATGTCCACTCAATGTATGTCACATTTTATCTTATTCTCTTCTAATTTTTTTTCCATAACAATCACTCATCAAGATAAGGATTGCATCAATTATTTTATTAATATTTAGAAATTTAAATGTCACTCCAACTAATTAACATGTATGCCTTATAAAAAGAAAAATGACAAAAAGGCAAAATATTGAAAAGTTTTATTTGAATTGTTTTAACAATTAGATATTAGTAGTCCCCTTTCTACTATTTTTTCGTATTTAATTTATATGATATATTTTTTATTTAGAATTATTTACATTTATACTTTATGATTTTCATTTTCATAAATTTATTGTTATATATATTTTCTATTATTCTTAAATTTTATGTCTAATACAAATTGTATTATAAAATTGAAATGAATAGACTAATCTTTTTTTTTTTGGTTCAAATATCAAATAAAACACACAAGTGTGACAAATTCATTCCACCAATCCTTTCTTATCATTTATAGGCAAAGGATAAGTCAACTTCAATTATTAGATGAAATTATAACCAAATTGCAACCACATGTTGGAGATTTTTTTTGAAATTATGTCATTAAAAATAAAATTGAAATTATTTTAAAATATAAAAGTATATTATTTGTTGGATGTATTTTAAATAAAGCTAAAATAGTTCGAAAAATATTTTACTTTTGACCGAAATTATTTTTATGATATCAAACTTTAGGGAGGATCTGTCTGCACTATTTAATAGTGTATTTTAAAGGTGTATGTCTATCTGCCCACGTGAACACATTACTATTTATAACAATACAATATTTATGATGTCTACGTAGACACAAACATGCCTTTAAAACACATTATTAATTAGTGTATGAGGTAAAATGTCAATTCCAAAGTTCGATATAGTAACAACAATTTCAATCAAAGTTCAAATATATTTCAGGTCTTTTTCCATAAAATAAAAAAATACGTATAAAATGTAACAAATAAAGTACAACAATAACATATCTAATGAAATTTCAGAAATAAGATCTACAAAATTAATGTAAATAGATTTTATCATTATATCATCGAAATAGAGATTATTACCGAAAGATCTTCAACCGCTCAAATGCAACAATTTAGGAACAAAGAAACTAATGAAGCATTATTTATGTATATAATTCCTTTTTTTTTAAAAAAAAATTATTGAAAAGAATAAAAAAATTTAAGTTTGTGTTCAAGATGTTTCTAAAGTAAAAGATGAATATTATTAATACTCCAAATGGCTAGAATTATAATGTTTTTTTAATTTTATTTATAGAGCACCTACCCCCAACTTGATTATTTGGTTGTTGTTGGATTCATGATACAACTTTACAATGATTTTAATAATTTATATAAACTAATAATTTGTTGTACTCAACTTATATAAAGATAATAAAAAAAGAATTGTATAATCCTCCTCATTTATACTTATTAGAAAAATCAAATTTGTACCTTGGATGAACAAAAGTTGAATATAATATATGAACTTTGTAAAGGAAGTGGACACATAAAAGATTATTCATGAATTAAAAAAATATTATCTTTTAAACATGATCTTTCAATTACAAATTAGGTGCAATAATAAATTTATAGATTCATGAGAAGTGTATTGGAATACAGTCAGCAATACTAACTTTTAATGGTGAAATATTTAGGATTTTTTTTTTTATGATTCAAATATTTGATTTTCGCTTGAGAATTCAATTAATTTTTATTTACATAGAAAGTTTACTTTGAGGGATAAATGACAAACATATTTTTTTTATATATATTGAATATGCAGAAACAACACATTTTAGAATTAATAAGATTTTTGGTTTATTTTTTTTTTAAAAGTCATAGTGACATACTTGATTCTTAAATCGTGATCTAGTATGTCTAAAAATTTTATAATTATTGTCAAATATAAAAGGTGAAGTATAAAAAATATAAATTCGATAAAATTTAAAATTTTTAATCTGGAGATATATATTGAGATTGCACATATGACAAATTTCAGAATTAATAAAATTTTAAATTCTGAAATTTTATTGCTAGTAGTGAAAAATATCAAATCACTTCAAGACATGCGAAACAAAATGTGTTACGTAAAATACAACATTCAATGTTATTCAGATTATATTCAGACCCAATACAATTATTAGCCACACACGATTATTTTGCTAATAGTGAAAAATGCCAAATCACATCTAACATGGTAATGATGTGTCTATGAGTCTCATTTTCAGACAAAACAACTTCATTAAAGTAGAAGTGTTACTTTCAAATTAATTTAGCTTCTAAAATTGATCAAATTAACATTTGTAAAGCAAAACATGATACATATAATAGGATTTTTCGATACTACTGAGATTATTCAGCCAAATACAAATATTGAATACACACAAGTATTTTATTGTTAGTAATAAAAATGTCAAATAATATCAACACAAGCAAAGCCTGATACATACAATAAAATATTTGATACTATCGAGATTATGTCGACCTAATACAAATACGAGACATATACTGATAATTTATTACTAGTAGAGAAAAATGCTAAACAACATCAACATTTGCGAAGCAAAACGTGATATGCGATATAGAGCATTCTTTTGATTTCAATACAAGTATCAGAGACACATAAATATTTATTGCTAATAGTGAAAAATGTCAAACTACATCACCACCTATAAAGTTAGAATTATGATTCGGTACAATAGAGCATTCGATACTATCAAGAATATTCAGACGCAATAAAAATATCAAATATGTATGAGTATTTTATTGCATGTAGTGAAAAATATCAAACTTCCTCACACTTGCGAAGCAAACGATATATACAATGGAATCTCTCAATAGTCGAGATTATTCTGATACAATACAAATATCAAACACAGACGAGTATTTTGTTGCTAGTAATAAAAAATGTCAAATCACATTAACTACTGAAGAAAAACTTGATACATATAATTGATCATTCAATATTATCGTAATTATTCGAATTCAATACAAATATCAGACACGCACAAGTATTTTATTTCTAGTAGTAAAACATACCAAACTGAATCAAAACGTGCAAAGCAAAACATGATATACATAAAATAGAGCATTCAATACTATCAAGATTATTTAGGCCCATACAAATATCAAACTCACAAGAGTATTATATTACTAGTAGCAAAAAATGTCAAATTGCGTCTGATGTGGTAATGATGTGCTAATGGATCTCATTTTCAGACAAAATAACTAATTAAAGTTAGCAAAGTTATTTTCAAATTAGTTTAGCTTCTAAAATTAGTCAATTTAACACTTGCAAAGCAAAACGTAATACATATAATAGAATCTTTTGATACTACTGAGATTATTCGGGCATATACAAATACAGAACACACACGAGTATTTCATTGTTAGGAATGAAATAGTCAAACCATAGCACACACATGCAAAACCTCATACGTACTATAAAGTATTTGATACTACCTAAGATTATTTGAACTTAACACAAATATCAAACACATACTAGTATTTTATTGCTACTAGAAAAAAATGTCAAACTACATTAAAATATGTGATGCAAAGCATGATATGTACGATAGAACATTTATTTGAATCCAATAGAAATATTAGAGGCACACGAGTATTTTATTGCTAATAGTGAAAAATGTCAAACCACATCAACATATGCAATGCAAAACATGACACGTACAATAGAATACTCAATATCGTAACAATATTCATACCCAATATAAATATTAAATATACACGAATATTTTATTGCTAGTAATAAAAAATGCCAAACCACATCACATCTACAAAGAAAACAATACATACAATGAAATCTTTGATACTATCGAAATTATTAGGGCACAATACAAATATCAAACACACACGAGTATTTTGTTGCTGATAGTAAATTAAAAATGTCAAATCATATCAACACCTGAAGGAAAACGTGATATATATAATTGATCATTCAATATTATCAATATTATTTAGATCCTTACAAGTTACAAATATCAAACTCACATGAGTATTTTATTACTAATAGCGTAAAATGCCAAACCACATCTGACGTTGTAATGATCTGTCCATGGGTCTTATTTCCAGACAAAACAACTTCATTAAAGTATAAATATTATTTTTAAATTAATTTAACTTTCAAAATTAATCAAATTGACATTTGCAAAGCAAAACGTGATACATATAATAGAATCTTTCGATACTACTGAGATTGTTCGGCCCAATACAAATACTAAATACACACGAGTATTCTATTGTTGTAATGAAAAATGTTAAACCATATTACCACAAGGAAAATTTGATACGTATAATAAACTCTTTCATTTTATAGAGATTATTTGGACCTAACATGTAGACCTTACACAATTTTTTTTTTTTTACTAATAGTGAAATTGTCAAATTATATCAACATTTGCGAAGTTAAACGTGATATGCACAATAGAACATTTATTTAGATCCAATATAAATATTACAGACACACGAGTATTTTATTTCTAGTAATGAAAACGGTCACACCACATCAACAATTGCAAAGCAAAACATGATACGTATAATAATATTCAATTCTATCAAGAATATTCATATTTAATACAAATATCAAATACGCACAAGTATTTTAGTACTAGTGGTAAAATATACCTAAAATTATATCAACATGAGCGGAGCAAAACGTTATATATACAATAGATCATTAATATTTAGACCCATACAATATTCATCTCACACGAATATTTTATTATTAGTAGCAAAAAATTCCAAACCACATCTGACTTGGTAATGATGTGTCTATGGATCCCATTTTTAGACAAAACAGTTTTATTAAAGTTGAAATATTGTTTTCAAATTAGTTTAGCTTATAAAATTAATTAAACTAACACTTTTTAAAGCAAAACGTAATTCCTATAATAGAATCTTTCGATATTATTGAGATTATTCCGTTCAATACAAACATTAACACAAACGAGTATTTATTGTTAGTAATGAAAAATATCAAACCATGTCAACACAAGAAAAACACGATACATACAATAAAATATTTGATACTATCGAGATTAGTAGAACCTAATACAAATACAAGAGATATACGAATATTGTTGCTAGTTGTGAAAAATACCAAACTACATCAACATATGTGAAGCATGACGTGATATATTTGAATTTCAATACAAATATCGAAGATACACGATTAATTTTATTGCCAGTAATAAAAAATGTGAAATCACGTCAAACACATGTGAAACAAAACATGATACATACGATACAATACTTAATACTATTTATAATATTCAGTCCAAATACAAATACAAAATACGCACAAATATTTTATTGCTAGTAGTGAAAAAATCAAACCACATCACACATACAAGTAAACAATACATATAATGAAATCTTTCGATATTTTCGAAACTCTTCTGAAACAATACAAATACCAAACACGCACAAAGTATTTTGTTGCTAGTAATAAAAGATGTTCAATCACATCAACACCTGAAGAAAAACGTGATACGTATAATTGATCATTCAATATTATCAAAATTATTCGAACTCAATATAAATATCGAACACACACGAGTATTTTATTACTAGTAGCGAAAAACGCCAAATCATATCTGACATGATAATGATGTGTCAATGGGTCCCATTTTCTAACCAAACAGCTTCTTCTTCAACAATTATTATCACTGAAAAAATATAAATAAAAAAACCATTGATTTGTTGTAGAACAGGGTGCGGCGATTTTGTCTTTAAAGCCTCTCAAATTTCATATATATATTTATGTATTCGGCCGGATAAGTCTCTCAGATTCAGACGCCGGTCACCGGTGAATTCTTCCCGGAGAATTTTCTGATATATAGCCGCCGGAGCCGGTGAATTTGAACAAAAAATGGGGATTGCATGGGACGATGTCGTTTTGATTGAACACAGAGGGAAAACCGGTGAGCCGACTTCTATCACCGTGAATTGCCCTGATAAAGCTGGGCTTGGATGTGACCTTTGCCGGATTGTTCTGGAATTCGGACTCTATATTACTCGTGGAGGTAAGCTATTGAAGACGGAATATTACACTGTTTATATATATATAAATGTTGAATCCTGTTTGAGTTTTTTCGCGTGTTTACTTCTTTCATTTCTTCGTGTTTTTGAATCTCCTTATGAAAATCCTGGCTCTGCGTCTCGGGTTGTGAGGTGTCTTATTCTTAGGATTTGGATCTAATTTTTTTTTTTTTAAAATATTGGTCCTTTGTTGTTTTCATTTTCTATTGTTTGTTTTTAACATTGAATGCTAATTTTGCTTGATAAGTTGATGGTTTATGGTTGATATGTATGTATGCTATATGTTGGTGTATTTCAATATCTGTACTGCAATGGTGGCTAAAGGTTTGTGCCTTTTGATTTGGTTTGTTAATCTTCTGAGTCATTGACAAAAAGAAATGGAAAATTTGCTTGTTTTAGTAACCATGGTGTATGGTTAGCTTGCGTCCGCTTCAACTGATTTTGCAAGGGACTTGTTATCTCCAAATTCACTAGTACCTATATACCTTCTCTAGGACAGGGGTAAGGTGTGTGTACACTCTACCCTCCCGGATCCCACTTGTGAGGATTACACTGGGTTTGTTGTTGTTGTTGTTGTTGTTACCTGCTACCTCCACATGCACGGGGACTGAGTAATTCTATTCACCAAGAGGGGGATAGATGGGAAGAAACGTAGTATTTTTGCCTCCGGTTGGTGTTGAATCGAAGTCCTCATGTTAATAGTTGAGGTTTGATTTTCTAATTTCCCAATCTATGTTTAGTGTTCAGTGTTATGATGAAGCTGTTAGAGGGAGAGGAGAGGAGGAAAGAGAAGAGATTAATAAACCATCGTGTCGCTTGCTTTCAGTTTAAATTTTCTCAAAAGTACTTAGCTTATCATATGTGAGGTTTTCTGAATCCTGTCCAGGGTCAAAGTTTGTAAAAAAATCACTAGACAAACAAACTACTTGCGATGAAATGTCAGAATACATCTTTAGTTGAACTAATGTGTTTTCATGTTTACATAAAGCTTCAAGTTCTTTTATTTTCCTGACAGAATGTTTGTTAGCTCAATTATTTCCGTCTTTTTAACACCTTCATGATTTATTTCACTAGCTACTTAACACGTTTTATGATATGGATGGTAAATTAATACAGATTTTGCCACCGATGGGAAATGGTGTTACATTGTACTGTGGGTTGTGCCACGTCCAAGCTCGCTAAAGGTGGATTGGGGAAGCTTGAAAAATAGGCTTATGTCTACATGTCCCTCATGCATGATTTCATTTTACCTAAACCAACAGTCCACTGCTTCTGCACCACCTCCCGTTTACCTATTGAAGGTGTTTTGCCTAGACAGGAAAGGATTGCTACATGGTAAGCATAATACGTCTTAACTTTTTGTGCTTTTTTTACTAGCACATAGTTTCATTAAGTTCTCATGTGGTTATTTGTGCTTTTCAGATGTTACTAAGGTCCTTTGCGAGCTTGAGCTAACAATTCAAAGAGTGAAAGTCACGACAACACCAGACGACAAAGTTTTGGATCTCTTCTTCATAACTGATTGCATGTAAGTCTCTTGAAGTCCTCAACAGGTTTACGTTGCCTTTGATCATTATCATAATTGACTTGTGGTGATCTATTTAGTATAAGGTTGTTTATTCTGTGGCCTTGCTGCATTATTATTGATGCTGCTAATGCTGTAAGACCATACCATTTCTGATGGTTGAACCAGATACACAGTGATTGGCTGTTAGACTGAAGAAAGTCCCCTTTTTAACTGATCAGTATTAACTAAGCTCAATAACCATTGAGGTGAAAGAAACAATGTCAAACTCAATTACCAAGCATTATGTTGTCCTTACCCATGTATACCGAACCAATATTGAAAGATCTTAGATATTAAAGAGATGGATGCCCTTTAGTGAATTCTCTATAAAAATTAGCAGTAATTTTTTTCCTTTTCTTTGGAATGATTTTTTGTCTGTATAGAGCAAATTGAGTATGGAGGAATCATATAGCCCCAAGTAGTTTGAGTTTGAGGTTTAGTTGATTGGTTGGCTGATTTTGCCTTAAGCATGAAGTATATGTCAACCAATGTAGTTATAAATCTTTTTTTTTCTATTAATTATTGGAAGGATTTTATTATTTTTGCACTTCTTATCGGAAAACTGAACACTTGACTGCGGATGGAATGTTGATGCTGTTTGTGGCTTGATATCAGCTTCATAATATAATATCTTTAAACAACCAGAATGTTAAACTACATAAAATAATTATTGATGTAACTTATGTTCCACAAAAACCTGCCCCCAAGTTGTGCTGCAACTCTTCGCTAATATATTAGTGTTTATTGTAGAATACTGTGATTTGTCTGTTGTTGATCCTTTTAATAATTCTACTTCATTTCCACCATATGATTTAACTGTTGGGCCGTGAAAGTTGATGCTCTTCTTCTGCTATCAAATGAGGAAAAGCCTAAGCATTACAAATAAAAGTTATCAGTAATTGCCTGTTATGTGGTATTTACATTTCTGTTTGGTATTCTTGCATATCAGGGACTTGCTGCACACAAAACAAAGACGAGATGAGACATGTGAACATCTAAGTAATGTTCTGGGAGAATATTGCATTAGCTGTGAACTTCAGTTGTCGGGGCCTGAATGTGAAGTTCAGCAAGGATTCGCTTCTCTTCCACAAGAAGTTGCAGAAGAGTTGTTTAGTTGTGAATTGTCTAAGGAAGCAGTTCCCATTTCCTCTGCATCTGATACGGCAAAATCAAAGAAGGCAACCATCACAGTGGATAACTTATTGAGCCCAGTTCACACGTTGCTTCAAATACAATGCGTTGATCAAAAGGCCCTCATCTATGACATTTTGAGAACTTCAAAGGACTGTGATATTCAGGTAACCATATATTTTACCAACTGTGTAGTGAATGCCTTTTCTCTGGAATCAAATTTGTGTTGTAAGCAAACCACTTTCGACGTGTAGATGGTTCTCAAAATTTATGTCCTGTGAAATTTCGATGTGTTAAAGGAGTCTGCTATATATACTGGAGTTGCAGTTCTTGTCTAAAATTGTTCACAACGGACAAAAAAGATCGGGACTATCTACTGAATGTGATTACCTATACTTCATTGGTGCTTTTAGTTTGGAATATCTTTGCTATTGTCTTATTTTCAGACGTTAAACTTATGTGCTATTATTTCTTGTCCAGATTGCTTTTGGAAGAATCCAGTCTACTGCCAAGGGTTATCGTACTATAGACCTATTTATCCAGACAACAGATGGGAAAAAGATTATCGATGATGAGAACATAAAATCTTTGTGTTCCCGCTTGAAGGAAGAGATGCTTCATCCACTTCGAGTCACTGTTGGTAGTCGTGGCCCAGATACAGAACTACTGGTTGCCAACCCCGTTGAGTTATGCGGAAAGGGAAGGCCACGTGTTTTCTATGATGTCACAATTGCCTTAAAAGAGCTCGGGATCTGTGTTTTCTCTGTAAGTAGCCATATCCTCAAATTCTTCTCCATACACGTTTCTACTTCCATGGCTCTAACAGATACACATTTTTGCAGGCTGAAATTGCAAGACATTCAACAGCAGAGAGGCAATGGGAAGTTTATAGGTTCCGATTGGATGAAAGCCCAGCGTACCCGTTAGCTAGCAAGAAAGCTCGGACTGATATCCTGGATAGAGTGAAAAAAACACTAATGGGCTGGTGAAAATTCAAAAATGTACAATAGCATCAGGTCTTTTAACTCAGCTCAGCAACGTCCAACGGTCACCATGTATGTATACATCTGCAAGAAAACAAACAGAAGCTTAAGGAGAACCCTGAGCCATCGGAGAACCATCGCCTCGAGAGCTGATTCTGTGACTTATCTAGGTTTCTTTTAAGTTAACATTAGCTGTATGAGTATTATGAGAGGTTGTAATGTTGTTACCTCTGATTTAAATCAATATGTTTCTCTTTATATTATAATAGGATCTCCTTTATTTTCACCATTTCTCTTACCTTTCTGCATATTGATATTATGTTGTTATGGGCAGTGTGCATTTGGTATATTTTAAGATAAAAATGTATATATAAGTAATGTTTTTAGCAGGTGCTCGATGAAATAGTCGACTTGTGTAAGTTATATATCGTTGTTGAAATTTTCTTTAATATTTCTCTAATATACATTAATTATGAAAGTTGTAATCTCATATAATAAGGCAATGATCAAAATAATAGTCCAAAAAGGATTAAGATTATCCTTAAACTATCATAAATGGACAATTTTGCCCTGTTAATAGTTGGGATTAACCATACTCTCAGCGATATTTGTAGTTTGGGAAGTGAATTTTTTCATTTTTAATAAAATGGTCAATACTTTTTCTGATTAAATTTTTTGATTCAAGCCTTAACAAAACAGTTCTTGGGTAGGGCGTTACTCCAAGCGAATCTGAATTTGATTGAGAATAACATCGTATTAAATACTATTCTTTTTTTAATGTGGGTTAAAAACCACTTGTATAGGTTGGGATTGAGGATTGGGAGCCGTGCCCTACGATTTAAGCCTCGTTATAAGAATTGACGCCTTTTAACTTTCTACGAGGAGAGGAGCTCTGCCTCTGCCCCCCCCCCCCTCTTCCCTCTAAAGCCCCTCGCTCCATTCATTTTGGGACTTCTAATCAGACCAGATTGAACACGACATAGATCAAAGGGTCGTTCATTAGTCCTATTAGTCAAATATATGAAAAGGAGGAATGTATTTCAACCTTGCTTTGAAAATAAAGCTAACAATTTAATGAGCTAATGGTTAAAATACACACTTATCAAATTGGATGTAGGTGCCATCACGACTTAGGAGAGGTTTGGGTCGTGATAATTTTGGCTCTCTTTTATCTTTGGATGAGAGACCGGATGAAAAAAAAATTAAAAAATTAATGAGTTAATGATTAAATACAATCAAATTGAATATAGGTGCCATCACGACTTAGGAGAGGTTTGGGTATGAGACACTAGATGAAAATAAAGCTAAAAAATTTAATGAATTAATGGTTAAATACATAACTACCAAATGAATGTAGGGGCGCTATCACGATTTAGAGGAGATTTTTGAATCTTGATAATTTTTGGCTCACTTTTTTTCTTTTAGTTTTTGATTTAACATTTGATATCAATTTTAAAGACGGACTAATCGTAATTTGCGTTAAAAATTTCAATCCAAAGATAAAACCGTCTAGATAGTCATCCTCGAGAGTCAAATCCAGACTAAGTACTTACTACACCATCACAACGCAACTCGTAACAAAAAAAAGTTATCTACAACTTAAAAGTTTAAAACCCTAAAACACCTTCTTCTAGGGTTCACCAACCAGTAAAACCCTTCTTCTTCTTCGTTTATCAATTTGGTCTCTGAAATTCTTCGATTCCGTTGCTATACAAGGAAGATGAAGAATCTGAAGATACTGAAGGAGCAATTCTCGAAGATTCAGTTACAGTCCGAAGATGAAGTTATCAGCTTTGCAGCATTTGACGTTGAACGCAATCGTCTCTTCTTAGCTTCATCTTCAAATTTCATATGCACTTTATCTCTTCCATCATCTAATGTAAGTTCTTCCAAATCATTGCAGTTTTAATTTTCTTAAAATTTTGAATCTAATTGTTAGTACACATTTGATACATACTCTGTCAACTTTAACGAACATGATAAAGATGTCTTTTTTTTTTTAAATCATGTTTTGTGCTAGAGAACCCACTTGTGTTAATTGGTATGAGAAGAATTGTTCGGGTGTGTATCGAAACAATCTCTCTACCTCTTGAAGGTAAGGTAGGGATAAGCTCTACGTACACGCTGCCCTCCCCAAAATCCCACTTGTGAGCTTACACTTTGTTGATTAGAGAAGAATTGCAACTTGTATAGTTTTTGAATATTGAGTTGATATAATCCAATTTTTGAAGATTAGGCAACTTACTCTGGATTAGCAAAAAAGGATGTCATATATTGGGAAAGAAATTATCACTAATGACTATGATAAACAATTTAAATGGCCTGTGGCGTATCCTCGATTTGGAGTTAGTTCTTATGTATGTGCTAGCCTTAAGTTGGAGAAGTGGTGAATTTTTTTGTTCTTCATTTTTTGCATGCAAACTTTGTTTGGTTGCAAAGGTTTCAGCTTTGTTTGCTGACTTTGAAAAGCTTATTATTGTAGAAGGTTATTTTTTTCCCGAAGTTCGGATAGAAGATTGTTTTTTAATTTTAAACAAGCTAAGTTCTTTTTGCAAAAGGAAAAAAAAAATAAAAAACAAAAAACGAATGCCTTATAAGATTTTTCCTAATTTCTGGATGTATTATGTAGTTAGACCAAACTCTATGAGTTTACTTTTCTTCCTCTTCATACTTCATATACACTTTACCAAACGTTGTTCGGATTTAATAATCTATATTATCATCAATAGCTAGGATAAAAAATTTAGATGGACCTGTTACGGGTTCAGGATTTAGAGTGAGTTCTTCACATATAAGTTTGTCCTCACAGAAAAATTATTCTTTGAATATCTTGGTGTTATGGCAGAATGCAGGAGCTTGGAATTCCATATCAGATAACCTTGTTGATTTGGAGCCCGGGGATTTCATTACTTCCATGGATTATTTAATGGAAAAAGAAGCGTTGATTATTGGGACTTCGTATGGTCTTCTATTGCTATACACTGCAGATGATAATACGACAGAAATTGTTGGCCGATTGGAGGGTGGAGTAAAGTGTATCTCACCTAGTCCAGATGGAGATCTTCTTGGTGTAATTACTGGTTTTGGACAGATACTAGTGATGACACCCGACTGGGATGTTTTATACGAGATGGCTCTTGATGATCTACCTGAAGATATTGACGTACGTAAGGACTTCTTTCCAAATATCTGAATTAATAAATGCTTTTGCCTCTTCAAGTGAAGTTCTATCATCCTTAAAATGCTCTTTTGGGTATTATATGTACATTTCCGAATACTTTTTAAAGATCAAATTCTTTGAAATCACAATCATGGCATCATTTTTGGTTGCTATATTTTCCTCTATTGGGATCATTCTACTATTGTCTTTTCCAGGTTGAAGCTAGGTATAATATTAAAAGTGTTGGCAATTTGACTGTATAAACATGTTCTTATGTTTAAAGAAAGCTGATCTGCGGAAAATGACAATTCTAGTTTGGTTTAGTTAGTTTCATAATTATTGAAAATTATGTCTACTTTCCAGACAGTATCTGAAATTTGGTGTCTGGTTTGGTTTAGTTAGTTTCATAATTATTTGAAAATTATATGTACTTTCCAGACAGTATCTGAAATTTTGTTTAATATGATAAACTTGTATAGTAATTGAAGGTAACAAGAATGTCTTCTCGATTTTTAATTGGTGTCTTGTCCAGTTCTTCGATGTATGCACTAGTTTTCTTATCAAAATTCCACTGGTCTTCCGCATGTGAAAACATTAGTTCTTGTGGTAGTAGGGATTACCATGCTGACTTAATTCTGATGGAGGTTCAAGCATGCGAAGGTCATTATATTAACTCTTGATTTTTAGTTTGCAAGCATGTGAATAAGCCTCCATTTATATTTCCCTCTCGGAAAAGGTAATATGATAGCATGTCTTGTATATTGAGTTTATGAACAGTGTTATTGAAATCATCTATCTTACTTTTTCTCGTAAACATATTTTCTTTCAAGAATGTATCTTGAATGTACATTTTCATATTTGGTTGCACACATTTGGTGCTTGAAATTTGTATTATGCTTTTGTTAAGAAAATGACTGAAAATCATTGCGTTGTTGATTCAGATGAAAATACATACTCTTCTAATTATTCATCAGAAAGCCCCATTTCATGGCGAGGTGATGGCAAATACTTCGCAACGTTAAGCAGGGTGAATAATTCTCAGACCTTGCATAAAAAGCTAAAAATCTGGGAACGGGACTCAGGGGCACTCCATTCTGTTTCAGAATCAAATTCTTTCATGGGATCAACTTTGGATTGGATGCCCAGTGGAGCCAAAATTGCTGCAGTTTATGACCGGAAGGAAGATAGAAAATGCCCATCTATAGTTTTCTTTGAGAGGAATGGATTAGAAAGAAGCTCATTTTGCCTCAATGTAGAAATTGATGCTACTGTAGAGCTTGTGAAGTGGAATTGTAACTCGGACCTTCTAGCTGCTGTGGTCAGAGGGGAAAAGTATGACTCTCTGAAGATCTGGTTCTTAAGTAACAACCACTGGTACTTAAAACAAGAAATCAGATACATGAAGGATGACAGAGTCAGATTCATGTGGGATCCGATAAAGCCTCTACAGTTGGTTACTTGGACTACAAGTGGGCATATCACGGGCTATAACTTTGTATGGAATACAGCTGTCATGAATAACTCAGTGGCACTTGTAATTGATGACTCCAAGATACTAATAACCCCTCTTTCTTTATCTCTCATCCCACCACCTATGTACCTCTTTTGTTTGAATTTTCCCTCTGCCATTCAGAGTATGGCATTTTGCTCTAGAAGTTCTATGAATCACCTGGCTGCATCCTTGTCAGATGGCAGATTGTGTGTTGTAGAGCTTCCTGCAATTGATTGTTGGGAGGAGCTAGAAGGTAAAGAGTTTGATGTTGATGCTGCCTCTTTTGATTCAGGCTATAATTCTTTCATTCACCTTGCATGGTTGGATTCGCACAAGCTTCTTGGTGTTAGCCATTATCTAGTTAGCAACTCAGCAATAAAAGAGTCCTCTAAGGATGAGCTTTCTATGTATTGCCTCCAAGAAATTGATCTTATGTGTTCGGAAGATCGTCTTCCTAATTCAGTGACATGCTCTGGTTGGCAAGCTAAAGGTTTGAATAGATTGTCTCTTGAAGGTACCGTAATTGGTATAGCTCCTAACCAGGGAAATGGCTGCTCAGCATATGTTCAGTTTGATGGTGGGGAAGTGTTCGAGTATGCGTTGAAGTTGGCTGATGCCAGAGGGCTTCATCAGAAACGTGAGGATATGAGTTTTTCTTCATCTTGCCCCTGGATGGATCTTGTGCAAATTGGAGGCTGCTTACCTCAAAAGGCTTTGCTTTTTGGTCTTGATGACAGTGGTAGATTGCTTGTTGGTGAAAGGACATTGTGCAACAATTGCAGCAGTTTTTCTTTCTACTCGAATTCTGCTGACCACTCTGTCACCCATTTGATTCTTTCAACTAAGCAGGATTTGCTGTTTATTGTCGATATTAGTGATATCCTGAAAGGAGAACTGGAGGTTAAGTATGGGAACTTCCTGGCAGTTTTCAAGCACAGAAAAGGAGAAGATGAGAGAAACTATATTCAAATATGGGAAAGAGGTGCCAGAATCGTAGGTGTTTTGCATGGGGACGAGTCTGCTATCATACTTCAAACAGTTCGAGGGAATCTTGAGTGCGTCTACCCCAGAAAATTGGTTCTAGCCTCAATAATTAATGCTTTGATTCAAGGGCGTTACAAAGATGCTTTACTCATGGTAAGAAGGCAAAGAATTGATTTCAATGTTATTATTGACCATTGTGGTTGGCAAAACTTTGTTCAGTCAGTTGCTGAGTTTGTGAAGCAAGTGAACAATTTAAGTTATATAACTGAATTTGTCTGTTCAATAAAGAATGAAAATATCATGGAGACACTGTACAAAAACTATATATCCCTACCTCATGACATTGAGGCTAAAGCTGTAGATGGAGACCTTAAGAGTTCTCATAGCAATAGCAAGATCCACTCTGTCTTGCTGGCCATAAGGAAGGCTCTTGAGGAGCATGTAACTGAAAATCCTGCAAGGGAACTTTGCATTCTGACCACTTTAGCTCGAAGTGACCCTCCAGCTCTTGAACAAGCTTTAGAGAGAATAAAAGTAATCCGAGAAAGGGAATTATCAGGTTCAGATGAACTGAGAAGGGAACTCTACCCTTCTGCCGAGGAAGCTTTAAAACATCTTTTGTGGTTGTCTGATTCAGAGGCAGTTTTTGAAGCTGCATTAGGTCTTTATGATTTGAACCTTGCAGCTATCGTCGCCTTGAATTCACAAAAGGACCCAAAAGAATTTCTTCCCTATCTGCAAGAACTGGAGAACATGCCAATAGTATTAATGCGATACAATATAGACCTGAAATTGCAGAGGTTTAAGGCTGCGCTTCAGCACATTGTTTCTGCAGGAGATGCTTACTTTGAAGATTCTATGATTCTCATGAAGAAAAATCCCCAGCTTTTCCCCTCGGGACTCCAATTGATCACTGACTCTGTCAAGAGAAACCAGGTACTTGAGGCCTGGGGAGATCATTTTAGTTCCACAAAATGCTTTGAGGATGCTGCTGCAACATATTTGTGCTGTTCTTGTTTGGATAAAGCTTTGAAGGCTTATCGTGAGTGTGGTAATTGGGGTGGGGTTCTGACAGTAGCTGGTCTCATTAAACTAGGGAAGGAGGAAGTCTTGCAACTAGCACAGGAGCTTTGTGATGAACTCCAAGCACTTGGTAAACCAGGGGATGCTGCAAGAATAGCTTTGGAGTATTGCGCAGATGTTAACGCTGGTATTAATTTCTTGGTCAGTGCAAGGGAATGGGAAGAAGCTTTGAGAACTGCATTTCTTTACAGGAGAGACGATCTGGTCCTTGAAGTAAAGACTGCATCACTTGAGTGTGCCAGCTCACTGGTTAGTGAATATGAGGAAGGGCTGGAGAAAGTGGGGAAGTACTTGACTCGATATTTAGGTGTTCGACAACGGAGATTATTACTTGCTGCAAAGCTACAGTCAGATGAGCGATCAATAAATGAACTTGATGATGATACTGCTTCTGAAACTAGTAGCAATTTCAGTGGAATGAGTGCATATACATTGGGGTACGTAATATTTTAATAAGCAACCTTGGTATCTTATTGTTTCTTCTAATTATTGATTCTTGTCATGTTATATATTATGCTATTACCTTCCTTTTCCAAATATTGCTTCTCATTTCTTTTTGATGTATTCTCTCATATATGCACTGCAAGTGATAACCCTCTGACCTATTTTTTCCTTGTATCTTCCTGTTATCCACTGTGTAAAATGTATTTGTCAATAGACAATGATCAACCAATCTCTTCTGTTTCCATGGAAATGTATGTTTTAACTAGCTTTCTGATAACTCTCTTTCATAAGCAGGACAAGAAAGGGATCAGCTGCATCAATAAACTCCAGAGCTAGTACAAAAGCAAGAGACATGAGACGTCAACGGAATAGAGGGAAAATACGTGCTGGAAGGTATGTTATTATGTAAATGTCATATTTCTTTCTGATGCTGAGAGTATTTTAGTTCCTGATCCTTGTCTTCATGGTACATTGCAACTTAGTCCCGGTGAGGAGATGGGTTTGGTAGAGCATTTAAAGGGGATGTCACTGACTAGTGGAGCTAAACGTGAGCTTAAATCTCTCTTGATATGCCTTGTGATGCTGCAAAAGGAAGATATTGCCAGGAAGTTGCAACATGTTGCTACAATTTTTCAACTGTCCCAAATGGCAGCTGTAAAATTAGCTGATGAGGCCATATCAAATGATATAGTTAATGAGCATTTCTATGTTCTGGATAATTACATTCCCAAAATAAAGGAAGATATGCAGCATTCAGAGCTTTTCTCCTGGCAGTCGAAAGTATTGATTTGAAAAGCAAAGGTATCCATTTGGTTCTCTCATTTTATGTTACACTTGATCTTTTGTCTTCTCCGTGGGTTCTGGTTTGAGCTCAGCATGGTGTTATAGTTCATAATTGTGATTTATGATGGTACAATTTAGTGACCCGACCTTAACTGTATAACTAGTAGTGCTAAGACAGATGCTAACAAACTATTCTACATGCATAAAATTGCCAACACATTTAAGAAATAGGGAATAGCAATACGCACATATTCGTTTTAAGTATACATACCTGAATAATATGCTTATCACATGCGTTATTCTCTTCTCTTTTCTTTTTTAGACGAAAGGACAGTGGCATATTCCTTTTTTAGACACGGAATGGACACAGTCCTGTTCTTTTTAACCTGAAGAGTTAACTTAGTAGATGGAATGGATGACACGTTATTCTACAGTGAAGTTTGCTTGACTAGCTACTACTATCTTCTCTATGTTCGCAGGCATGTCATTGATAATCTGAAATGTCATCCTATCGACTGATGTGGTTGGAAGCACTACTGAACGTACAAGATGGCAGAAGTCGATATTTGTTCTAGTTCTCATCATCACAAGAGGAGTTCCGATTTCTTGACTAGTAGAGGAATGGTTTTCTTACATTAACATTTGTAGGTTTCAACTCATTTTAGTTATGTAATCTTCTGTACTTTGCATATTTCTGCAGAATCACGAATCTTTTTTACAATTACAAATGGTTATTGCCTTTTTGGTTTTCAATACATGGAATGCAAGTGATTTTTTTGGTCTGTTTTAGAAATGAGGCCAATTATCACTCAGTTTATCACTGTGAGCCCAACTTATTTAAATAGTTTGCAAGGCATTTCATATATATATATATGAAACCTTTTGAATGCTCGTCGTAATCTCTTCTTTTGAGTTGAGGGTCTATTGGGAACAATATGTCTACCTCACGCGGATGAGGTTAAGGGTAAGGTGTCTACACATTCTACCTTCTTAAGACCCTTTTTGATCTGCAATCAAATGCCCAACCATCGAGATTACATAAGGTATGTTATTGCTTGAATACTTGTTATATAGTTGGGATTACAATGAGTACGTTGTTGTTGCTTGCGTGCTCTTTGTATAGTCCAGTTAATCTCCCCGTGTTCCAATAACAAAAAGGAAAGGGAGAAAAATTGTGAATGTAAAGACTAGTTGAGGAGTGAACGAGACGAAGTAGGTATGAAGTACATAGTTCTTCGCGTCTGCTTCTTTGGATGAATCAAGTTACGTCTTCCTTCTTCATTGATTTGGAGGAAAGAGAACTGTTGTCTATCTTCAGTGGTTTGATGAAGATAACTAAGCGACACACTCGAGTAAAATAATTGCCTGATGACCGATTGAAATTAATCAAAAGTGATGAAAATACAATCATATTTATGTATCGAATCCCTATAGCAACATATTCAAAGTGATGACAAGGATATAACAATAATATTATTTAGATAGTCTAAAATATAACATCAAAGGGTCCATAGCTCAGTGGTAGAGCATTTGACTGCAGATCAAGAGGTCACCGGTTCGAACCCGGTTGGGCCCTTTCATTTTTCATCTTTTTATCGATTTTAAAATTTACTAACGTATTCGCTTCAATTTATCTTTTTACAATAAATTTTAACGCTAATGTATAGCGTTTCAAAAGCATACTAACAAAAACTCATTTTTTAAACATTTTTATCGATTTTACTGACATATATTGTGTAGCCGATATATGAAATCTTAGAATAACAGAATAAACATATATCTTTACCCCCTTATTCCGAGAAGGTAAAATAAGCAACTAGATAACACATCGAATAAAATATTTTACTTTTACAGAATTCGATTTTTTCCTAAATTAAAAGATTATTATCCTTTTTTTATATAATATTTTGGTCAATTATTAATTAAAATAAAATATTCCTAGTTCCCTATAGTGACGGGTAGTGTAAAAAGGAAAAAATTGAACACACTTTTTCATTCTCTTCAGTAGCAGCCGCTCAATGTTGAATCTTCTCATTTCTCCTTCAAAAAATTTTCATTCGCCATGTTCGTTCTAGGGTTTCAAAACTCCTAAGGTATCATGAAATCTCTTTTCGTTGTTATTATTCAATCATTTTTACGTATTATGTATGTTTTTTTTTCGTAGATCTGTTCGTTTTTGAGCTGTATAGGTTGATGTATATGTATTTGATATCGGTGATGTTCGTTGATTTAGTGTAGTTTTGGTGTTTCGTTTGTATGAATTTTGACTAGATATATAGCATTTGAAAAGGAGAATAGTTGAATGATTAATTTTGTAGCTGAAATGGAGGATTTATGTAGTTTACTCCAACTAATATGAGATTGAGGTGTTTTTATTTCAATACCAAATGAAAAATAAGTAGGTGATATCACTGATATGTGAGAGTTGCTCGGATAGTGAGGAGTTTAAGAAAGTAGAATTTTTTTTTTTGTATTCTGTTTGTATGAAATTTGATAACACATAGCATGCAGAAAGGAGAAGGATTGTGGAAAATACAGTCGAATGATTTAATTTTGCAGCTGAAATGGATGATTTATGTAGTTTACTCCAACTAGTATGAGATTGAGGTGTAGTTGATTGTTTTTTTATCCAAATATGTCAGTACCAAATGAAAAATAAGTAGGCGACAAGAGAGAGTTGCTCGGATAGTACTTTCAACCCTAAGGTTATGAGTTTGAGTCACTAACGGAGCTAAAGAGGGTGGGAGCTCGTAGGGAGGGGTGAAAAAAGGTAGGCGCTTGGATATGAATGGAGGGATATTTGGATAAAATAACACTCATTTTGTTTTAATTTGATTGTTTGGGTTTGACTTGGCACAGAGTTTAAGAAAGTAAAAAAGACTTTTAATTGTTGTGGTCTTAAACTAAAGATATGTAGAATGTACCATGTCCTTTAATCTCGTGTTCTTAAACATGCAATGTGGAAAGTTAAAAAAGAGTTGTTAGAAAAGGAAAGAAGCATTCTTTATGAAATGGACTAAAATGAAAAGTAAGATAAAAAATAATTGGAATGGAGGGATGATTTATACAGTAAACTCAAACTAGTATGAGGTTGAAGTAGAATTGATTGATTTAAAATATGTGGTTTTGAATTTCGCCGATGTTCTGCTATTTGGTATAATTTTGGTGTTCCATTTGAAATTCTGGATTGATCCGCCCATATGAACTTGACAAAACATGTCACGTGTGAAGGAGGGGGTTGTGGTAGGTTGATGGTTTGCATAAATATAGTGGAATGCTTAATTTTGCAGTGGGATCTATATATAAGATTTCTATAGTAGTTGACTCCGATTAGTTTGGAATTGAGGTGTTGTAGATTGATTTACAATTATATACATGAAGCTGCTTCTCTGATATCTCTTCTTTTCCCAGCCATATTTTGTTTATTTAGGATGTTATAAGCTACAATTTTAGATCCAGTGGATGTTGAATTGTTTCTTTCAGGGAAAACGAATTACTAAATTGTTACCTCTTAGGGGGGTGGACGGTTGGTTTCTTCCATAACTAATATACTGCTGAGTCTATTCAAAGTTCTACTAAATGATTTTGCATGTTGGTTAATAGAAATTTCTATAATTGAAAGATGTCGGTTGATTGCACCTCATTTGTTTGGCACAAATACTCATTCTAATATTTTCCATGCTCCTCTCCTAGGTGTATCCATGTATAATGATTGTTGTTGAGGTTTGAATTTCGTTAAGAGATTATCAAAGCTTTCGAAGAGTTCATCTAGATATCAGGATTCAAGTCACGGTAATGGCGTGGTTTAGAGCTAGCTCAAGTGTGGCAAAGCTTGCTATTAGAAGGGCTCTATCACAGGGTGGTTCTTACGTCCCAAGAACTCGCATACTTCCATCACAAGGTCGATATTTTCATACTACAGTTGTCAGGCCAAAGGCACAAGCTGCTCCTGTCCCAAGACCAGTGCCACTTTCCAAGTTGACCGACAGCTTTTTAGATGGGACGAGCAGTGTCTACCTTGAGGAGCTCCAGCGAGCATGGGAACAAGACCCAAACAGCGTTGATGAGTCGTGGGATAATTTCTTCAGGAATTTTGTTGGACAAGCTGCCACGTCTCCCGGGATTTCAGGCCAGACGATTCAAGAGAGTATGCGTCTTCTGTTGCTCGTGAGAGCTTATCAGGTTAATGGTCATATGAAAGCAAAACTTGATCCATTAGATTTAGAAGCGAGGCAAATACCTGATGATTTGGATCCAGCATTATATGGGTTCACTGAAGCTGATCTTGATAGAGAGTTCTTCCTTGGTGTTTGGAAGATGTCTGGATTCTTGTCTGAGAATCGTCCTGTGCAAACTTTGAAGGCAATATTAACACGTCTTGAGCAGGCTTATTGTGGAAGCATTGGGTATGAGTACATGCATATTTCTGATCGTGATAAATGCAATTGGTTGAGAGAGCGGATTGAAACCCCAACATCTATGGAGTACAATCGTGAGCGACGGGAAGTTATTCTTGACCGACTGATGTGGAGCACTCAGTTTGAGAACTTCTTGGCTACGAAGTGGGCGGCAGCCAAGAGATTTGGCCTTGAAGGTTGTGAGACCTTGATTCCTGGCATGAAGGAAATGTTCGACCGGGCAGCAGATCTTGGAGTTGAGAGCATAGTCATTGGGATGCCACATAGAGGAAGATTAAATGTTTTGGGTAATGTTGTTAGAAAGCCACTAAAGCAGATCTTCAGCGAGTTTAGCGGTGGTATAAAACCTGGGGATGATGCTGGTTATGTTGGAACTGGTGATGTCAAGTATCACTTGGGAACTTCTTATGATCGGCCTACTCGGGGTGGGAAAAGAATTCATCTATCTTTGGTTGCAAATCCAAGTCACTTGGAAGCTGTCAATCCAGTTGTTATTGGAAAAACTAGAGCAAAGCAATATTATACGAATGACGAGGATAGAACAAAGAGCATGGGCATTTTGCTCCATGGTGATGGTAGTTTTGCAGGCCAAGGTGTTGTCTATGAGACATTGCATTTGAGTGCTCTTCCGAATTACACAACCGGAGGGACCATTCACATTGTGGTGAATAATCAAGTGGCGTTCACTACTGATCCAACAGCTGGAAGATCATCTCAGTACTGTACTGACGTTGCAAAGGCTTTGGATATTCCAATTTTCCATGTCAATGGTGATGACGTTGAGGCTGTTGCTCATGTGTGTGAACTTGCTGCAGAATGGCGCCAGAAATTCCATGCGGATGTTGTGGTTGATATTGTCTGTTATCGTCGATTTGGACACAATGAAATTGATGAACCATCCTTCACCCAGCCTAAAATGTACAAGGTTAGTTCAATTTAAGTTTATGTTTCTTTATAGATTAATATTACTATATTTAGAGTTTTAGATTCGGGGCACAAATCACCTGTTCACCTTCCTACTGCAAATTGTGACCAAGTACGATAGAAATTCATTTATATTCCCACTGGAATTGGGGATTTTTTTATCTTCTGTATGAAAACACTTATATGTTTGTCTTTCTATGTCTTGCAATAGATCATCAGAAATCATCCTTCTTCATTGGAGATCTATCAAAACAAACTCCTAAATTCCGGTCAGGTGGCAAAAGATGATGTGGAAAAGATACATAATAAGATCAATAGAATCCTCAATGAAGAGTTCATTGCTAGTAAAGATTATGTGCCTCAAAAAAGAGACTGGCTTTCTGCTTTTTGGTCTGGTTTTAAGTCTCCTTCACAGCTTTCACGTGTTCGAAACACCGGGTATGCTTTGAACTTAAATGGTTTATTTTTAAGCTTGAACCATGTGACTCAAGATAGGTGCTATTCTGCAGTGTCAAACCTGAGATTTTGACGAATGTCGGGAAAGCAATCACTACGTTTCCAGATGGTTTTAAGCCTCACAGAGCATTAAAAAGGGTTTTTGATGACCGTCGAAAGATGATTGAGACAGGGGAGGGTGTCGACTGGGCTGTTGGAGAAGCACTTGCTTTTGCAACATTGCTCGTGGAAGGTAATCATGTTAGGTTGAGTGGTCAGGATGTTGAGAGAGGTACTTTCAGTCACAGACATTCTGTTATTCATGATCAGGAGACGGGGGCTCAGTACTGTCCTCTTGATCATGTTATGATGAACCAAAATGAAGAGATGTTCACTGTGAGCAACAGGTATATTCTAATAGCCGTTTTATTTGTAATCCAGTTTATTAGGTTGCATTCTTGATGTGTTTCGCCTTTGTGAATGCCAGCTTTCCATGTGTATTTTTTTCTTATCGTTGGGATATTCAGTTTCCGTTTGATCTCTGCTGAATGATGCTAGTTGCTGTGGCAAATAGTCTGCTGGTCGAGTAAATTCACTTCCAATTGCCTGTCAGAATATGCTTAACTTGATTTTGTCAGTGAAAGCTTTTCTTTTGAAGAACTTGATCTTCTCAAAAGTTCACATTTGAAATCCAGCTCCATTTTAGGAGCATACTTATCTCCTTCGTTTACCAAATCAACAGAAATGTGTTTCTTTCTGAGCTAGTCACTCATGTCTGTCTTACGTCCCTTGTCGGTTTCAAGAGTGTGATTAAGTTTCAATAAGTCTGTTGGGCAAATCTTGAGGAGTTATTATGTTTTTGGAGTGGATTTTTTCTCTGGAATATAGTTATATTTATTAACAGTATATATTTATCTAATATAAGAGCCTTAAGATCAACATATAACTCTGTTTGCTCTTGTATTTCTATGCAGCTCCCTTTCAGAGTTTGGTGTTTTGGGATTTGAATTGGGTTATTCAATGGAAAATCCAAATTCGTTGGTAATTTGGGAAGCTCAATTTGGTGATTTTGCTAATGGAGCTCAAGTAATATTTGACCAGTTCGTGAGCAGTGGAGAAGCGAAATGGTTGCGCCAGACTGGATTGGTTGTGCTTTTGCCACATGGTTATGATGGTCAGGGCCCTGAGCATTCTAGTGGACGTTTGGAACGTTTCCTCCAGGTACATCAGCTGTTCTTCTCTCTAGTAGAAAGCATAACTTTCTGACAGTTAGGAAGTTTCACTTTGCATTCTGGCTAAGGAGCATTGGCTAGTCATGAATACGAATATGATATGACATGGTTGAAAGAAAACATAAGATACAAGAGGTTGGAACCAGGTGAAATTTAATGAATGGAATTGTGCTTAGAAGTGTGCTACTCACAGTGCTAGGTTAAATAGAATATAAGGTCCAATTTATGTTGTACAGTGAAGTAAATATTGATATGGGCCTGGTTTAATCATACGATACAAGAGTTTATAATATAGTGTCCAATTCATGTACTGAATACTTCAAACAGTTTCCTAAAGGGTCTTTTAATGCCCCGTCTTCCTTTAGAGTCCTGTATCTGCTACTTTAGGTTTATGAGTTGTGTTCCTCTGATTGCTTCAACAATGTTTATCACCATTGTATTTTGCTCAATTTAATGAGATGCTTTTCCACGACAGATGAGTGATGACAACCCGTTTGTTATCCCGGAGATGGAACCTACACTAAGGAAGCAGATTCAGGAATGTAATTGGCAGGTGGTGAACGTAACAACTCCAGCAAATTATTTCCATGTTTTGCGGCGTCAAGTAAGTGCAACTGCAAGCTTTTTAAATTTTTGAACTTTTCTGCTTCTTTGTTTTCTCATCTGTAACTGCTTCTCAGATTCACAGAGATTTCCGTAAGCCTCTCATTGTGATGGCCCCAAAGAACTTACTTCGTCACAAGAGCTGCAAGTCAAATCTATCCGAGTTCGACGATGTCCAAGGTCATCCAGGTTTTGACAAACAAGGTACCAGGTTTAAGCGTCTGATAAAAGATCAGAATGATCACTCTGATCTTGAAGAGGGTATCAGACGGCTGGTCCTTTGCTCAGGAAAGGTGTGTAGCATAATACTCTTTTATCTTTTGATAATCCCATTTTCATGATCATGGTCGTCTTAAGCTTTTGACATGCAATTATAAACACATTACTAATACATACGATGAGTTAAAATTTTTCTTTTGATGATGACATGCTCTAGAATTTTCCTTTCTCACCATGCAGATACAAACATCTTTAGATGCAATATAACACGTTTCTTTGTCACTTGGATAATGTAAAACATGAATACACGATATCATTAAAGAACAATAACACTTTTCATGCCTGTAATGTAGATCTATTATGAGCTTGACGAAGAAAGATCTAAAGCTGATGGGAAAGACATTGCTATCTGTCGGGTGGAACAGCTTTGTCCTTTCCCTTATGACCTTATCCAGCGTGAATTGAAGCGATATCCAAGTATGTGCTCTTAATCATTTGGGATACCCTTTGCTTCTGAAATTAAACAAAAATCTACTTTCATGTATATTTATCCCGAAATCGCATTTACATAAGCATCCCTGAGTGATAACGAATTCAAACTTTCATATTTTCAGATGCAGAGGTAGTTTGGTGCCAAGAAGAGCCAATGAACATGGGTGCATTCAATTACATTGCACCGCGCCTTTCTACTGCCATGAAATCACTTGGCAGAGGTAACATGGATGACATCAAGTATGTTGGTCGTGCTCCTTCTGCTGCCACAGCCACTGGTTTCTTCCAGGTTCACGTCAAAGAACAGACCGAGCTTGTCCAGAAAGCGTTGCAACAGGATCCTATCAATCAAATCTGAAGCTTGTGAACGTTCATGTACCCCCATAGCACTGGCCTCCAAAAATGACGCGACGATAGAAATGTCTCTGTGCCTGGTATAGCCAGTGTGAGTTTTAATTTTGCTTTTTGGAAAAATAAGGCCTTTTTGTTTGTGCTAGTTTTCAGTCAGTTACACAGTTTAAACTGATGCTTTTATACATATACGTATTTCAGTTGGTTAAACAATTTTGATCAACAATACAACTCACTCAGACTTATCCTTGTTACCTCTAGTTTGGTGTTTTGCTACGGTAAATTGGTGATCATAGCTTGTTCAACGTTGGCTTATAGATATTTTTAATAGAAAATTATGTTGTTTTTTTTAAAAATATCTCAATTGTGTCATCTAATATATAATCAAAAGAAAGTATAAGCACTTTCTTTTGATAGAGTAGTCGGAGCTTGTTTGGATTAACTTATTTTTGGTGTTTTTTTTTTTAAGTTAAAATATTTTTAAATATTTCTATAGTAAATATCATGTTTACACCTACCTCATACTGCGGCGGATCTCTAAAAGTGGCGGAATCAAAAACTTGTTAATAGTGAGATACGAATGCGAGCTCAACAATACTAAAAGAGTTTTAAGCATCCACAAAAAATCTAATGGACCAATCAAATTATTTATTCATTGGTGCGCTATGTTCATTTTATACAAATACATAATTTCTACATAGATATATGTATATTGAGACGAGGTTAATGAGTGTTCGAGCATCCTCATACAATCGACTTTTTGGGTTGTGTGCATTTTTTCTAAGGACCCCATTGCACTTTGGAGGGGTGTCTCGAGCCTACGTCATAATAATTTGTGAATGCAGGCCCCATCCAATTCATAAACCAACAATTTTTACTCATTGGGCCTATATAATTATATATAGGAAAAATTAGTAAACTAGTCAAAATAAATAACATATTTAGTAAAAATATCCATACTTTATAAATATTAGCAATAATGTCAAAAATGTCATTATTTTAAAAAATTTATGTGTCCCAATTTTCTTCCTATTTTATCTCTCTTTTTCAATTAATTCTATATATTTTTTTTTAAAAAAAAAATCATTCTCTCTCATATTTATCTTTTCAAATTGTTAATTCTCTCTCCCATTTAATTTTTTTTCTCTCTCATGATTATCTTTTCTGATTTTCCTCCAACATTCAAGTTGCAAATATTTTTTTGCCATATATTTTGGTTGTTTTTTTAATCCAAAATTGAATCAACAAGAATCCCTTTGATTAAGGTATCTCTAATCTTTATCCTATTTTCATATTTCTTTTCTAATTTTATTTTTGTTTAAATCTTAAAAAATTGTTGTTTGTATTTTTCAATTTCTGTTATGATTTACTCTCCAATGGCTGAAAAAATTGTTGTTTGTATTTTTCAATTTCTGTTATGATTTACTCTCCAATGGCTGAATCCAAGAGGCTTACTAGAGATATTCATCTTAATCAACCAATTTCTGGTGATTTTTCATCCTTTAATTTATTTATTACTTAACAAATAGTGTATAATGTATGATCCGCTGCTAAAATGAGGGAAGAAAGAAGGTAAGAACATTTACAAGACTCATTGGTGTGCAAAACCTTCCTCAAATTCAGAACGCAAATGTAGAATCTTTGTCTACTCGTGAGGATCTTGAAAAAGACGACGAAGATCGGATAGTTGTCGAACAATTTTCTATTAGTTTGTTGTTCTTTTTTTAGAATTTGGTATGCTTTCTTAATTTGTATTCAAATCACTACGTATACTATCAATATTTGTATTTATTAAAAATTTCATGTTGCATGGTTTATGAATCTTGTATTTGTCCTTAATTTGTATTCATCCAAATGTATGTCAACTAGTTATGTATTTTATTTATAAGAAGAACAACTTTCTATTAGTTTATTTGTATTCGAATACAAATACAAATAATAGACATATTGGAATGAATACGACTTAGAAAAGGAAACAAGATTTTGAAAAGAAAAATAAATACACAGTGAAAAATATATATGAATACAAATGTATTTCTTAAATAGCTACATTTTATTTGACATACGTACTGGAATGAATACAATCTAATAAAGTTATGTCAACTGAATTTGACATTTTTTTTTAATTTGTATTTATTCTAAAGGTATGTCAACTAGTTATGTATTTTATTTAAGAATGAGTATACCAAATGTTCAATTATTTCTTTTCAATTTTATATTTCATTCACTTTTTCATCATACTAATTTTTTGTATTTTATATATTATTATACAAATATATAAAAACTAGAATAAATAGAAATACAAATAAAATATATATTGAAATGAATACATACATGATTTTTGAAGAAAAAAATAACTATATAGGGAAAAAATATATGAAAATACAAATATATTTCTTAAATGACTATATAGATAAATTCGGCATACCGATTAGAATGAATACAAACTAATAAAAAACTATAATAAATATAAATAGAATATATTGTGGAATGAATATAATTTTAAAAAGGTAAAAATTCTGGAAAAAAAAACAAAATTTAAATTTTATTTGAAAATGTAACTGATGAGAAAATTAAGGATGCTTGCCTTTTTTGAAATATTCCCCCCTTAATTTTCTCCTTTTTGTTATTAAATAATTATATTCTTTAAATAAAAATAAATAATAAAAACATAAATAAGATACATAACAAACTAAAATGACATTTTTACTAAATATTGAAATTGTTGCTAATGAGTCCTCTTAAATGCTAAAATATTGACATTTTGAAAAATTTCCCTTATATATAACATACTATTATTTTACAAAAGTAACAAAGCTAGAGTATTGACTTATGATCAATCGCATATCTAATCATAGATAAGCTTCAAAACAAAGTCATATTTTTCCCACCTGATATTCGATATTCATATTAAGCGAGGTCGACTAAATTTTGATTTATGTATTGCAGAGTTCATTAATGAGGGCAACACTCTGATCCCAACATGACTTGACCACTAGTTGAGGCCAACCGAGATCTCAATCATCCCATTACAATTCATGTTTATAAAAACAAAGTCAATATATAACATCATAAATTAACCCTGACGAATACAATATCAACACGAGTACTATACACAATCTTCTCCCCATCCTACCTTATGAAAATAAAGTCTGTTTTTTATAAATTCTTGATAAAGTATGTTTTCTATAAATCCTCGATAAAGTCTGTTTTCTATAAATCCTGGATAGAAAGATAAGTCATCGTGCTTTTTCATAATTTACTTTTTTTTTTCTGATCTCTTGGAACTTTCCAATGACAAAAAAAATAAATAAAATAAAATAAAATAAAAAATAAAGTAGTATTTTGCTTAGGATAATATAAATTATAGAAAAATATTATTTGTATCCATGTCATTGTTACGTATGAATAGCTAAATAAGGATCATCTCAAAGTTGCTTATTTAAGAACCAACAAAACATAATAAAGTTACGTTGAAAAAATACAATTTATTTATTTTGACTAAATACACCACTTGGGATCAAATCAATTTGTTATCTATGCTTAAAAAACAACTAAACAAGTTTATGACAATGACTTATCATTTTTTTAAATTAATCATATATATATATATATATATATATATATATATATATATATATATATATATATATATATATATATACCTTATATACATTAAAAACGTAAGCAAATTTATGCTAGTATTTGAATTTATAGCGATTATATCATATATCATTTTAACCTAATGTATGTCTTAAAGAAAGTATTTTAACGTTAACTAAAGTGTGAATATATAACTATATAAATTATTATATCGTCCTTCGGAATGAATTAGTTGGTTTGGAGGGTAATTATCCACACGAATAACTCGGGATCGATTCCCCCCTCAATGCCTTCTGAGTCGAGCCTGTCGCATAAGGCTTGTCTGTGCGATTTACATCCCCCGTGTGATTTAACGACTGAGGACTATCTTGTGATTTCAAAAAATAAATAAATTATTATATCGTATTACGAAAAGTCTTGCATACGTTACTATTAAGGAGGATTCCATCAACAAAGTTAAATCTAGACGTTATGGTCAAAAGACCTACACTATATGAATGATAAGACAAACCAATTAATAATTCAACAAATGTATGGCCATAAATTTGTTACTAGTGAATCAAGTTTGAAAAAGTATAGTCTATAATTAACTAATTGAAAAAGATATTTTGAAACGTAAGACAATAATGAAAGAGATTTAAATTATATAATATACTTTATCAAATCATATTTATTTGTTATAATAAGTAGCTTGTATTTTTAAAATTACAAATTTCATATTCTATAAAGACTATATATAGATATTCTTTAGATACTTCATTTTGTAATTTTTAATTTTTTTTATTTATAAATATGTATTATTTAAATTTTTTATATAGTTGAAAGATATAACAAGTAAGTATTTTGAAACAATTTACTATGGTGTGAATTGTGATATACTTCTTTCAAAGATATATATCTTTATCCACACTTGTACTAAAAAGGAGTTTTGACAATTTCAAAAATAAAAATTGGAGAAAAAAATTTGAGAAAATTTTTTGTAGAAAACAAATTAAATAATAAGTTCTCAAAAGTTCAAAATTTTGTAATTTGAACCGTTTCACGTAATTCAAGGGTAAATTAGACCTTTTATATATAATATATATCAATATAGTTAGAGAGAAATTAAGATGCTGGATTTAACATAATCTTATATTTATGAGATAGAAAATTATTTCTGATAGATTCTCATTCGAAGCATGATTAGGAATTTACTTGATATCTATTTTTTAAATTTATTTATTTTAAGTTCAATAAACTACTTTTTATTTTTAATATATAATTCAGACTCAATCTTTTGAATTTTTGATATATATAAATATTTCTGTCCCAACTAATAAACCAACAAAAATATTTTTGTACTTTTTGTCAACTGATGATTTTAAAATTCAAGTTGTACGATCAAGTACATGAACTAATCAACAACCTTCTAGATATTTAAATAAGTCCAATTATTATATTATTTTTTTTACTATAAAGTATTTGTCTTGACTTTAATTTACTCATCTACATCTCAATAAGGTTATCCATTTTTGTTACACATTTTTTTTATTCATATATGAAGGTTCTTGGTAGTTTCCTAATGCAAATACAACTTGTTTTGGAAAACTTAAACGACAATAAAAATAAATTCAGTACAATTCTACGAGTGAGGTATGACGTAATCATCTAATAAAGAGATTAATTTCGAACAAGAAAAGAACAATTAATAATCATCAAAATAGATTGTGGTGGAGTGATAAGTACTTATTCATTCTTAACTAAATATTTCAAATTCGAGTCTCTTTAAGTATAAAATCGTCTTTATTAAAAAATATTTAACCCTAATATAAAACTTCTCGACACAAATTCAGATTTCCCTTAATATAATACCGATAACCAACTAATTAATGATTATACTCTAATCAAAATCCATAAGATATTAGATATTACATTAAAAAAAATTGAAATAGAAGTTATGATGTAGTGTGAACAATTAATATTATATACTATATAATAAAATAATAAAGGGTGGTAATCCACATATAATACATACGAATGTTAAACGCAATTAGCACACACATTATTTTTAGTCAATTAATTAATTTATTGATAATATGTTCTTAGATCTTAATTAATCTTTTCGAATAAATAAATAAATTTGATACATCAAATATCTATGGAATATATAAATCTGTATTTTTTTTGGCATGACCTTTATTCTTAATTAGATATTTCGAGTTCAAATCCTATTAGATATAGAATTTTAATTTTAATATGATATATTTCGATTCGAATTCAGAATATTAGATATCGAGTAAGAAAACAACGAAAAAAAAGTTGTTCAACTTACATTTTAATTCTTTCCAATTAAAGAAACTAAAGTGTGAATTGGACTAATAGAATTTCTAGAAAAAATGAAATTGCCAAGAATTTACATAAATATATATATATATATCATAAATTAAAATGTTTGGTTCTTTATAGTCAACTTTACAAGTTATAGACTTGTAGTATAGTTAGTAATTAATTATTTTCTAATTATAATGTCATGCTTACGTGCTCCATGACATCTCACTTTGTTAAGCTCCTAATTAAATACCACTACTTTAGTTCAAATTAAGGGTGTGTTTGGCACATTGGAAAATATACTTTTAAGTTTCTTTACTTATATTCTGATGTTCGATAAATAAATCAAAATATTTCTATATAATTTAAGGAAATACGATTATAATTGGATGGGTGGGTTAAGGGTGGAGAGCGATAAGGGTGCCGGAAGTAGGAAAGAAATTGAGGGGAGTGGGGATGAGCGCCTAGGCAAACGCAGACTGATGATAACAGATTCATCTGAACTCATTACTTTAAACGCAAAATGTACATTATGGGTAAAAATCCATAAATGACTTTGCATCGAATAGTACTAAGTATGAATCTACAACTTTTAAAATACAACAAACTAAAACATTTAACGCTAAAAATTAAATCATGGATTCACCTCTTGAATGAGCAAAGGCAAGTCGGATAAAAATAAGTAACATAGGTGGGACTTGGGAGAGACAATCAACACATAATTTCACTTACGATATACTTGTTTTCCTAAAATTTTAACCAACCAATCATTTGCTCGATATTTGAAAACAGACATACGATTAAGTTATCTTAGACGAAAGTGATCTTTCAGAACTGATTATTGAGCAGCACCACCTTCCACCTTTCCTACAGAACCAACAAAATATTTTTCAAAAACATTATTTTAGCTGACCGACTAAACATGAAAAAGTCGAAAACCCTCCTCCTAACATCCCAAACACACCCTAAGCCAAAAAAAATAATCAAAATTTAATCAATCATAGCAACAAACCCCGGTATTTCTAATGAGAAAAGAGAATAAATCTAACTTACTTATCCCACAAGAAATTAACATTGCTCAATTTCATCATATAACAAAAAAGTCAACTAATACTAGTCAAACTATACAACTAAAAATCTTTATAAATAAATAACCTTCCACCACAAAAACCTAAAAAATATTTCATATTCTTTTCTTCCTCTTACCCCCCAAAAAAATAAAAAAAAAATATCTCAAAAATTGCAAAAAAAAATCATGGTGGTTTTACCAATGAAAAGAGAAAGAGAAGGAGAATTCGATATAACAACCATGGCAAATTACTTGATGTTATTTTCACGTCAAGAAAATCATTTCAACACTATGGTGAACAACTCTCCTAGTCGAGTTTTCGAGTGCAAGACTTGTAATAGACAATTTTCATCGTTTCAAGCACTAGGTGGTCATCGAGCAAGTCATAAAAAGCCGAGATTAATGGGAGAAATGAATTTTCATTTGCCGATTTCACCACCTAAGCCAAAAACACATGAGTGTTCAATTTGTGGACTTGAATTTCCTATTGGACAAGCTTTAGGTGGACATATGAGAAGACATAGAGGTATGTTGAATGAAAATAATAATAATAATAATCAAGTTCCTAATCATGATGTTGTGAAGAAATCATCAAATAATCCAAGAGTTTTGTGTTTGGATTTGAACTTAACACCATTGGAAAATGATTTAGAGTTCAAGTTGAAGAAGGCAAATCCTATAGTTGATTGCTTTTTGTGATCAATCAATAATATTGGACCGGATCGCGAATTTACGACAGGAGTTTTCTATGAGTTCAAGTTATCAATCCAATCATTTACATATGCTGAACTCGATGATTCTAAATTCTGGATTCATATCGATATATTTTGCACATATATATAGATGTTTCATTATTTGATTTTTTTTTTCCATTCTATTTTTTTCTTATGTATTTTGTACTAGATATGGATTTATTTATTCGTTTATATGAGGGAATATAGGACCTTAGCCCTAATAGATGTAATATATGGTACCATATTTTGTGTAATTAATATATACTTGATGATTGTTTTACATTGTATCATTTTTTTTCTTAAATAATTTAGATCCTTCACAAAACTAAATTCAATAACAATAATAATAACAATAACGTATCAGTCAGTTTAATTCAACTAGCAAAATTCAGAGAGGATAAAATATTATACATAAATCTTATCTCTCTCAGCTCGAAAAATAGAATACTATTCAAATAGAAATAATTTTATTTAACGATAATATAAAAATTAAAATGTAGATTTTTTTTTTATTATTTAGATGATGATAATGCATGTGTGAACATTAAGGCAAAATGTATATGCTAAAGGTGGTTTACAACAACCTTTTTTTTTTTTGGTTTGTATTTAATTATATTAATTTGACCCGTGATTTATGCTTATTAATTATTTGATGACATTATTAATTTTTGAGTCTTAAATGAGCAAGAAAATTATCCACTTAACATGTGATCATAGAATACTTTTTTGGGTCTAAATACTGATTCAAACTAATTTAGATTCGTATTTCATAAGACTCTTATATAAAAGTCGATTCATGTTTCATTTTGTATTTTTCAAACTCATGTTTTGAAATATTTTCTTGAATCGAGATTCTATCGAAATTAACAATCTCTTTACGTAATAAAAGTAGAAATAAGGTCTTCGTACCTGCCTCCTCAGACCCCACATACGAAAAGCACATTGAGTATATTATTATTATTCGTTTAATTTGACAAGGTGGTCGATTAGTGAGACATTTAAAATCCAACGATATTGTGTCAATATTCACAAACTTATATAATTGTCAACATCAATTTTAGGTATCACTTGACTCAATTTTAAAATGATAATTACATGTATATAAATTCATAAATGAGCTAAACTAAATCAAAATTCTTTCATGATTTGCTATATTAAAAATAGTTATTACGATGGAATTATGATCTGAAATTTCAAAATATATATTATATTAATACGTAAATACGTACCATGTATACATCATAAATTATATAAATATGTATGAATCGTATAAACGAATAATTAAATCTCTATCTAGTAAAGATCCATAACAAATAAAAGTACAATTTTTTTTTAAAAAAAACTAAGCATCTATTATATATATATTTACATAATTCGAATAAAAAAAACGAGTTTAAATAATTATAAGTTTGGTTAGTTATTTATTTGGTGTGAAAATGGAGAGTTGTTATAATTGGTTTTGGTTGAATTATATAAGAAAAAATGAAATTGAGAATCTCATGGAGGTAGGTTATTTATATTTTGTAGCATGGTCATAATATAGTTGGCTAAATTGACTAAAATTAGTTGACTTTTTATTTTTATTTTTTAAAATGACGAAATAGAAAACATTATTTTATGGAATAAATTAGGTATATTCTATTAAAAAAACAAAGTGAATGTGAGAGTAATTGCAAAATCTTTAAAGGATTAATCTTTATAGTATATATTTTGATGTCAATTTATATGAATTAATTTTTTATTCGTATGTGTTAGCTTATGAATATTTTGATGATATGAATTTCAATTTTTTTTTAATAAAATTTTTACGGAACCCCTCTATTTAGGAGAGCAATACATATAGTTTCATAATTTATACATTGTTTTTTTTTTGGACATTTGAGGCCAATTTAAAGGACTTCGACGATTTTCTTAGTTTTTTTTTGTTTGTTAGCCTATGAATATATTGGCGATTTGACTTTCCATGCATTGATTTTTTGCGAAACCTTTACAGTATCCTATGTAAGGATTTGAGGGAGAAATACGTACAGTTTCACAATTTTTGAGGCATTTAGGGGTTAATTTACGAAAATTAGGAGATTTTTTTCAATTAACCTTAGTAGGGAGTTGAGAGAATAGTGTGTACAATCTCACGATTTTTGAGGCATTTAAGAGTCAATTCATAGGAATTACGTGATTTTCTCAATTTTTTGTGTGTGCTAGTTCATGAATATTTTGGTGATATGAACTCCAACCGATTTCTTTGGAAAAAAAACATTACGAGACTCTCTGTAATAAATTAGAGCAGTATATATAGTCTGATCATGATCCATGTCATTTTTCGGATATAAGGGGTCATTCAATAAGAATAAGCGATTTTCTCAATTTTTTCGTGTATGTTAACCCATGAATATAATCTTGATGATATGACTTCATATCGATTTTTATATATAAAAAAAACTTTATAGAACCTTCCGTAATTAATTTCAAAAGTTATACGTATAACTTCACCATGATCCATGACATTACCTTTTATTTTTCGTCTTCCTAATTCCTAAATTAATATTCATATCGAAATCTCCCACATATGAAATTAAAAATGCAAAGTCTACATCTGTACTAGTTAGTACTTATTCGTACAAATATTAATTCTTATAATATTTTTTTTTTATAATACTAGAAGATTTAATTAATATTGGATTGAATGGAGACAGATTTATTGGCTTGGTACATTGGTATATAATTTAATTAATATTATGATGCCACCCCTTGCGTGTAAGTGATGTTACTAAATATAAATTAATATTTTCAAGCAACTCTTCCTTTTATTTTTTTAATAAATTATTCCTATAACGCGCGATATAGATTTTCATAAGCAATATCGATATTTTTAGAAGAGAAAAATAAATATACATATAATATATATCATCAATTTAATTTAATTTTATACAATAAAAGATTGTGGATTCGAACCTCAAACCTCTGAGAATAAATCATGTGTTTAACCTACGAATCAAGCAACACTCAATGCTAATAGATTTTATTTTCTTTATATATATCATGAATTTCTTCATATATAAAATTAATATATATGTTTAGTAAAATTTACTTATTTTTGATTAAAAAAAAATTAATAATAGTTTGATCAATTGATCTTGAATCTTTTGTGTGGTATTTGATCATTCTCGTTTGATTCTTGAAATCGCATTAGCTTACAAATCCAATCATCATCGTTTCTCGTAACCTCTTATAATAATTTCATATTCTTTCATTAATTTTTTTGATTTTTTACTCGGTGTCCGATACTCACATTGAAGACTGACTAAATTTAAATTCGGTTAGAGAAATTTCACATTAAAAGGTATAGCGCTTCCTAACAAAGGCGACTCCATACCTAAGGAGGCTCGACCTTGTTGGTGTTCTTCCATCTATTAATGTTACTAATATAACAATAGTTAGATGATTAATAGAATACTTGAGAAATTATATACGCTTCGTAATAATTTTTTATAGCAAGTAAGTTATTACAAGCTTCGACGAAAAACAAGTTTTCCTTCCTCACTAAGATAAAAATAAGATATATACACAACGTGTTATATATCACTGGATACATTAATATTGCAAGAGTCATAAAATTAAATTTCACAATCATAAAAAATTATATTATCAACTTGTATGGGTTCCACAATCGTTTTCACACTCTACATATACTATTTCAACTTGCTTAATTCAATTATTAAAATTTTAGCCAAAGTTAGTTGGAAGGAAGTTATATCATTTTTCATCAAATAATAATTAATTACTTTGACTAATAATATTGATAATATTATAGTCAATTGAATAAGTCGTCACTTGAATGTGTACTACCAAATTGACAAGTCATAGTCATAGGCATTTCTTTTTTTTTTTTTTTAAAAAAAGAAACACATTTATTTAATTTAATATCACAAACTAAAACGTTGTATATTTTATTTTAATTTTTTTTCACCATCTCAACTAATTTTTTTTTTCATTTTTTTAGAATTCGAACTTAATATCTCTAATTAAGAATGTAAAAATCTCAATCATCCGATCTGATTAATAAATATTGTATCATTCAACTTTCACTAATATTTTGTTTCTCTAATAAGGAACTTAGAGAAATAAAAAGTAATATTCGAACTTAACAGCTCTGATTAAGAATGTAAAAATCTCAATCATCGGATCTGATTAATAAACATTGTATCATTCAACTTTCACTAATATTTTGTTTCTCTAATAAGGAACTTAGAGAAATAAAAAGTAACATTTGATTTATATATATACAATAAATATTCAACTGACTGCCCTTCGTCGATGATAACCTATAAACACATAAATAAACCCTTATCTAGAACATGATCCATAAGAGGAAATAATTAAACTTAATTCTATACATCTAGATAGGGTTTATTTCACTCAATATTCAATAATTACAAGAAACAATCAACTTTAGGAGCTTCTTTCTTCAACTTGATCAATTCTAAATGATCATTTTCCAATGGTGTCAAATTTAAATCCAAACATAAAACTCTTGGATTTTTTAATTTCTTCACAAAATTATTATTATTATTATTATTATTATTATCTTCATTCAACATACCTCTATGTCTTCTCATATGTCCACCTAAAGCTTGTCCTATAGGAAATTCAAGTCCACAAATTGAACACTCATGTGTTTTTGGCTTAGGTGGTGAAATCGGCAAATGAAAATTCATTTCTTCCATTAATCTTGGCTTTTTATGACTTGCTCGATGACCACCTAGTGCTTGAAACGATGAGAATTGTCTATTACAAGTCTTGCACTCGAAAACTCGACTAGGAGAGTTGTTCATCATAGTGTTGAAATGATTTTCTTGACGTGAAAACAACATCAAGTAATTTGTCATGGTTGTTATGGTCTTAAATTCACCTTCTCTTTCTCTTTTTGTAGGTAGAATCACCATGATTTCATGTAATAATTGAGAAATGTAATTATTTTTGGTTGGGGGTGGGGGGTGGGGGTGGGGGTGGGGGTATTCTTGAATGTGAAAAAAAAAAGTTTTTGGTTTTGGTTTGAAGAAATTAGAATGAAAATGAGGATCTTATAAGGTTTATTAGTTGAATAGTTTGACTATGACTAGTTGACTTTTCTTTTGTTATGACTAAATTGGATAGTAAGTAACTAAAGATATCTTTTGTTTGAATTAATTAGCTTAGTTACACTTATGTGCACACATAATATAAATAATTTTTTGCACAATTAGATCACCTAAATAACCTTCATTAAAAAATATAAGTATTATATACTATAACAAATAAAATTGAAATCGCGTGACGTTATACTTATTTTTTTCATTAATAGTGAAGATTTTAACATATCGACTTAATTTAACATCTTGTTCCATGTTATTTGTGCGCCTTCCAGATAAATTGTTATACTGATATATAAAAAAGATTTATTGATCTTTTAGGTTACCTGATATATTATGTTATAATATGGGTATAGGTATAGAAGTTTATTAAACAAAATGATTGTGGAAATATAATTCCAATTATATAAAATCAAGAATGGTTATATATAGAAGAGTTTGTCCAACTTGTTGTAGTAGTAGATTTGGAATGGGAAAAATTATTGATATCATATATATGTCACACTTCTCTATTTAGCTACCATAAAGTTGAAGAAACGGTAAAATTATTTTACGTGTGATTTCTAAGTTACGAGTCTGATTAGTAAAAATAGTCACTAATATATTTTATATCGTGATAAACTGTTTACATCAAATACACTCTTCAATATGTGACCTACATAAATTTTACGTGAAAATAAAATATTTTGTGCATCGAATATTTTTTTAGGCTCATGTTACATGTTAATAAATAATAAGTAATTATGATAATATCAAAAAAAAAATGTGTGTAAACAAATGGATATGTGTCTATATATGTAGATGGAGGTAGGTGAAAAATGATGGAAAAATTTGCTAAACTATTTGAATATTATTATTGGTGTCTTTTATTTTGAATATTATTGGTGTCTTTTGTTTTGAATATTATTGGTGTCTTTTATTTTGAATATTATTATTGGTGTCTTTTATTTTGAATATTATTGGTGTCTTTTGGGCAATTGCAAGTGTGTATTTGGTGAGCCATCATTTAATGTATTTTATGACCCTATGTGACCATAATATATATATATATATATATATATATATATATATATATATATATATATATATATATATATATATATATATATCACTAACCATTTCAATTATTAATATTAGTTATTGTATAATTTTATCGATCATCTCTATTATAACAATATATTCAATAAAATTATACGAACAAATTTAAACTATGTGACTAATATATACTCTCTCTGTCCGGAATTGTTTGTCATGTTGTGTTTATCGAAAGTCAAACTCAACTAATTTTCAAAGGTAAATTAGATCACTCTAATTCAAAATTTTAAACAAAAAATTAGATATTCTAAAATTACATGAAAAGTACTATAAATTACAATTTTTTGCATATTAATATGATGAAAAAATACGTCTTAAAATTTTAGTCAAAGTTTTTATAGTTTGACTTTAAAAATAGAAATCATGACAAACAATTCCGAACGGAGAGAGTGTATTTTATAAAATAAAAGTTGTGAGTTGTGACTGACCATTAATATTTTTGTAAATTTGTGCAATTTTCATTCTTCTACAATATTCTTTTAGGCCTTTCCCACATAATTTCCCTTTTTTTTGGAAAAAAATTAATTAAAATTATAAGTTGATGAGTTATATCACTTGTCACTAATAAATTCTAATTAATTAATAAGCACACCAATAGACACACACACGTATGGAAAATAAAAAATTATTTCTTACCGATAACAAATTTACAATGATCAGTACATGATTAGTAAATCACAAATCATAACTATATTTTTAAATTATACTATACTTTGATTTATGACTTAGTCATAGCAAATTAATATAATTTCATATAAATATTATATGTGAGTAATATAATATTAATATTATATATATATTTGACTTCAATTGTTTAGTGCCGCTCGACTTTTATTTATAATATTATTCGTTTCAATTTATGTGCAAATGTCATTATTTGAATGATTTAGACAGTTTTATTTTTTTTGTTATAATTTTGTCTATCTTTTATTAAATCATTAGCTATAATTATAGTATTTTTTATATATAATCCGCAAAAACAAATTTAATTCAAAGTATTTAAAAAAAATTATAATCAAATTCATTAATATTATTTTCGACCTTATAATTCAGTCTTTTTTATATATAAATTGAGGCAGAGCGTATAACACGTTCGATATTAATTTAAAATATTGTAAACATATACGTGCTAACAATAATAGTTTTGGTGATGATGCTCTTATGGAGCCCTCATGATACATTTTATAATTATTTTTATATAATTTACATTAAAAATAAATTGTGTAAATAATTTTAAAAATATTGGGGTAGTTGTCCGTACTTATCATGTACTTGCCGTACATAGATGGATTACTATAATATTATATTTTCTTGAGTTTATTTTTTACAAAAAATAATGCAAAAGTCATATATATTATTTTACTTATTTTAATAATTAATCTAGAAGGATTAGAAATTGGATTATACACAAATAGTCAACGATTATATATGATGCACCACTTACATGTAGTGATGTTACTAAATACATTTTTAAAATGAATTTTAAAAGAACAGTTCGATGCATAAAATATTTCATGTTTATGCAGAATTCAGAGAAGAGTCGTATCTCAAAGGGCGTGAAGTAAACAATCTGTTTTAATATGTAAGCATTAATAGTTGTTATTTTCACTGTTTAAATATGCAGCGTATAAATCACACGAAGATAATTCTACTGTTTTTCGTCACTATTTTTTATTATTTCAAATAAATCTTCATTTCTTGATTATTGATCTCTTAATTCATATATTATGTTAAGTGTCTTTTCATATATTTGAAAGAGGAGGATATATATAATTTACCTAAAGGATCTTTGTGAAATAATGTCGACATGTTGAATTAACATTATATATATATATATTAATTAAAAATATGTTATCGCTAAAATCTAAATCAAAGCTGTTATATTTATAAGAAGATTTAAATATTAATTTCATAAAATAAAATTTTAACGTGCGTGACCCATAATTTCAAATCAGAATAACATAAGAAATAATAATATGTGTGTGGAAGACATGATACAATCACCCATTTTCTTTATAAACTTTTTTTCAAAGATGAAATCAGATTTTTTATTTAAGAAAATCAAAATATTAAAAAAATTAAAATATAGAAGACTTTATTATATGTAATTTTTATTTTATCTTAAAATATGTTCGATTTTTACATATCTATATTAAAAATTAATTTGAATTATTTTCAATTTTCACACTACATATACTATTATTCAACTTGCTTGAATGAGTAGAGCGTATATGTGAGATTATTCAACAAATAAATAAGTGCTTAATTTTGACTATAATAATAGTACTAATAATATCAACAATATAATAAATCATCAATATTTTTTATTATTAAATTAGAAATTTTAGGTTCGAATTCTGAATATGAAGACACTTTTAATAAAAAATCGTTTATCTTAAAATGATCTTTTTAGTATAAATTTAAATTAATCAGATAAAAACGAATACTAAACACAGAATGAGTAATAAAAAAATATATAATGATAACATAAAGATCATAGTCTATAAATTTAAGTCGTTACTTAATGTGTACTTAGAAAAAGGAAAAAGTCATATTTATCATATACTTTGAAATTAGTACATTGATTTGATCCTTAATTACTAGAGTTAGTCAAATAAAATTAAAGCAATATACTTTTCAATTTTATTATATTGTATTTTTGGTTCTTTAAGAAGCAATAAATTAATTATATATAATTATCATTATTTAGTCATCCTTACGTTACACTGACTTGGATCCATCATCCAAGCATGCTAAAGTTTTTTGTTAATTTTTTATTATTGAATTTATATTCGTAATTATATCGCGAATAACGCTTGTATTTTTTTATTACTGCGACTACTGGTACGGAGTTAACGGATATTTATTCCTATTATTATATATTGCTTATTCCATGGAGAAAAAAATTCATGACCTATGGGCTTTCAATCTAGCAAGTGTGTTAGCTTGCTTGTACTATCACTCGTCTGTCTGAACTGCTTTTAGCGCTACCCGTCGCTTGTACTACATTATCGCTTTTATTCTGACTGAGCTGACTTTCGCACATGACTTTTATATCTTATTATTCTTTGATTTGTCCTTTATCGTTATCGATCTAAGTAGAAGGGTGCTAAGTCAGATGTCTGGTGAAGACATTTATAATGAATGAATCTATATAGTAGGTGTATTAGTTAGTAAGAAAGTGAGGTAGTGAACTTAACGTTGACAAGACAACTAGTGAATCTTTATTATCGAAGGATAAATGTAGGTGTAGAGAGATTAATACGATGAAAAAAATAGAATAATAATGTTCGATTGAAATTAATAAAAGAGTAAATAAGAATAATTTAATTAAATGATTTTTTAAATTTATAATTTAAATCTTAAAAAACGTGCAAAATAAAAATATGACAAGTAAAAATAAAATAAATGAAGTAATTGTGTGTGCAAGAAAAATTCAAAGTATTGCCATTTTTTCTTATTCGAACAATAAATTTCTCCTAGATAAAAAAAATAATATAAGTTTCTTAACATATTTATTCAACGCCAAATATTAATTATGAAAAAAAAAAACTCATACTCGACTTATTGTTTCAATTTTGACATCAATATAATGCTCCTCATTTAATAATTTATTGACTTTTTTTGTGAAAATTAATTGAAATCCTTTTGTATTGTAAATGTCATCCCTCGTCACCTTAATCTAAGATCCAAATTAATTATCATATTTCACTTTTAAAATAAATTAAGTTAAAATCGTATTGAAAATAAAAAAATAATAATTTTAAAGTTCAAGAGTATATTTGATATTTTCCCCCTATTTTATAAATGTGTTGTTCGTATGTCCTCTACACATATATGGTTCAAAATTGTTTTATTCGATATGTACTTTTTAATTCCTCCACTAGTATAACGATCGATTAATTTTGTAAAGAAAAAATACTCGAGGGAAGAATTAGAAGGGCATGTATATCGATTCAGTCTAATTCAATAATTTAATCTAACTTTGTATTTATATTTTAAAGTTCTTCTATATATGTATGAACTTCGAATATAGAACCCAGTGAATTGACGACATTTGACATTACAATTATAAAATTTAATTGTTATAAAATTTGAATCTTAATCGCTCCGCCTTTGTCAAGATTTAAGCCGACGAAAATTAAAGATATCACATCTCATGGGACCATACTAATAAATGTTTACCTCATTTTATCACTTAATTATGTCATATTAATATAATTCGATATAAACACGAAATATAATTAAATACTTTTTTATGCATAAAATATAAACAACATCAATATTCACCTTGGAAGTCACAGATATGTTCATCTTATAAAGTCAAGTCATGTTGTAAAAATAATACAATATATATTATATTATATTATATTATATTATATTATATTATATTATATGGTCATTTTCTTTATTTTAGTTAATTTTGTTCAATCTTATATGGTGAAAATTCTTTGACTTTAAAGCAAATGGTTCATGTACTTCGATCATAGTTCTTTTGAGCAGAAGCGGATTTAGATTTAAAATTTAATTTTTATTTTTTACTAAAAATATTATATTTTTTAAAAGTTATAAATTCATATTTATTATTTATTGCAAATTTTATGATTTTTTAATAATTAAATTTATATGAACTCGATATATCTACCACTAGTTTTATGATAAGACATATCATATTTTTTCAATGTTTTTCCGATGACTATTACGTGTAATTTTTTTATATAAAAATATATGTGAATACATTAATTGTGCTATACTTTATATTTTAATTTAATAATCATAATATATAAAAGAAAGAAAAAGTCATATTCAATATTCATGAATTTTCCTTATTAGTTTAGAGTAATTCAAACAAAAAGAGGAAAAAAGAAGGTAGTTAATCAATGCCTTTGAAGATTATGTTTTGGTTCAATTTCTTTTATAGAGACAAAACGGATTCAGAATTTAATTATAAGATATGAAATTATCGTAAAATAATAATTTTATTTAGAATTAAATATTTATAGATATTTTAATATTATTTCAATTGGTAGTTTTCTTGATGGAGAAATTAAACCAATCTAGAATGTGCACATAATTCTTCTTATAATAAAATTGATATTGATATAATTATGGGTGAGTTGAATTGAGACAACAAATATATATAACCTTTGGTGACCACTTTTAGATACATTGATAAATATTGGTCCATGTTCGATATTTACGTCAAATTATATCAATTTGTTATTATAATTAAGATAACGATTTATTAACAAATATATATCAGTCATTGTCAAGCAATACTCGAATCGTCTTACATACATGATTCATATAATTAATTCAACCATTTGGAACTATATACGTAAAACGTTTTTATGCATTAAGAAAAAATATATACCATCAGATCATTTAAAAGGTAATCGTAGATACGTAATCCAAAATAACTGATAAAAACATGATATAATAGGTATTCAATCAAGATATCCATTAATTGCACTTCTTTTAAAGTACGGAATGGGGTAGATTAACACGAACAAGTTGAAAATTTCACTATCTTTGAAAACACGAAGAGGGTCGTTTAGCACAAAAATTAATAACGATGTTAGTACCTGCTAAGCCCAAAATACATTTTGGGCCCCTTAGCCCATTTAGTGTGACATGGATCAACAAATCAAACGTATGTCTAGTGAGGGTATAAGTTCTTTAAAGGCGCGGAACATAACTTAAGAGATATTAGCGAAAAAACAAATGCATCTTCACCTCCCTATTTAACTATGGCAAATGACACACCACATTTTAGCAGTCGAACGTCTATCAGACACAACAGCTCTACCTTCCAAGATAGAGTATCACTGTGTACATATCACCTTTCTCAGACCCCATTTGTAAAATTACACCGAGTTAGTATGTTGTATTTTAGAAGTCAGAGAAAAGAAAAACAACATACAAATTGAAGCAATGAGAGATTCTAGATTCAACGTCTTCTCTTCTTTTCGGAGAAATCTACTTATTCGGGTAGTATGATTAACGACAACCTGATAAACAAAGCATCTCACGTTCACAAAAGGTACGTAATAGTCACACACCAAGGGTGTATGATGTATGCATCCTACCTGACTCAAGCATCAAGCATCAGTGGCTAATTCCATGAATCGAACACAACCTATAGATTACACGAAAATAACTTTTAACGTTGCTATAAAGCTTCCCTTTGGATAGTATAACTAACATCATAAAAAATCACAGTTGTTAATAGTTGGTAGACTTTAACAAGATGGTACTTTTTCTCAACTTAAAACTACATGGATCACAAACTGACACTTAATCTGCCAGCTTTTGGAACTACAAAGAATTGTTGAGCATATAGAGCAACCTAAGGGACATTAGGTGGAAGCTTGTTAGCTAAGTAGAGAGCAAGTTTCTCTCTTTGAATCGAAGCAGATTTATCGGTAGAATCACCAACTTGTTGACCATAGTCAGGATCATGATGATGAGTAACTGGCTTTTCATCTTGAACTCCATCGTCTAAATCGATGAGAATGTTGTGTAGCAGGCAGCATACAAGAATAATCCTTGGTAGCTTTTGCTTATCGGGCCTCCACATTACGCCTTGAATGATCTTCCATTTATCTTTCAACCTGGCCAAAGCTCTCTGTGCCACCTTCCTTGTTGCAAAATGCCGCTTGTTGTAATCAGCTTGGTGATCAGTAAGTTCACGTCCTGTGTAAGGAGTAAGAAGCCATGGCAAAAGGGGAAAACCTGAGTCACCAACGATGTATTCTCTTAGTTCTGTGTCGTTTGTGAGGTTAAATTTCTCTCCACTTAGCCTCTTTCCTTCTTCAGCGAGTTCGAAGAATCTTGAGCTTTTGAGAACCTCAGAGTCACTTAGACTTCCAGGCCAGCCAGCTAAAACATCTAGGAATCTCATGTCAGGGTCGACGATTGCTTGCAAAATCATACTGTGATTCTTTTCCAAATCAGACCAGACTTTACTTGATGGATCAGCTGTAGAGAGGCAAAACATGATATGTGTGGTATCAACTGCACCACAACAATTGGGAAGGCCTCGGATGTTCTCAAATTTCGACTTTATGTCTTTCATGTCAGCTTGATTTGTAGGCCAATGGATATGGTGGAGGCCTCTTTCTTCCATGGCTTCCACAAATCGCCAAGTTATCTGAGAGACAGTCGACTGGTGTATTCCAAGAGACTCACCAACAATTGATAGTGAGTCACCTGAACTCAGCCTTCTCAAAGCAACAGCAACTCGGTCATCTAGAGACAAGAACTTACCGCTGAGATCAGTTATGTTCGTATGTTTAGACATCATAGCATCCTTCACAAGTGAACAAATGTAGTTGAATGTCTTCCTTGAAAGTTTGAACATAGATTCAAATGTAACTGAGTTTCCTTCCTCTACTGAAGTCCCTGAGAAACAACAAACAAAAAGAGGGTCAAATATCATGGCAAATATACTGAAACATAAAGTTAGGCCTTTTAACTGATGAATATTATCTCAAGCACAAAAAAAAAAGACCCTTCATCTCTCGGACCTAAAGCTAACTAGAAATGGAACTTGCAAGAAAGAGGTTATAGTTGCAAGCTTTTGTTTCAAAACTGTCTCGTCAACAATGATGAAAATTCTCTTCAATATGTTCAATATCATCTGCTAAAAGTGCAGAGGCTTAGGAGCTACATATAAACATAACCATCATTTCATTTCACCACTACTTCAAAATATCCTGAAGCACTTCTGTATACGTGTATCCAGTATCTCCCTAAATCCTTGCATGTTTGGCCATATGCATTCTTCGGCTATCTATGGAAAATCTGAGTATCAGTTTAGCTCCTAAAGCTAGATTAAAACAGCCAAAAGAAAAGTGTTACTCTGTTAAGCTAAGCTGCAACAGTCTCAGACACTGCTGCGTAAAATTTCATCTCAAAGTCTTCACTCGATAATTTCATCTCAATAGATGAACCAACCCATCCTTACAGAGGGGTGCCATTTCGGGAAAAAGTCTCACGGTAATAAACAATATGAATTATACTTCTAAGTCCAAAAAGTCACCAATGCCTTTTTTCCCTCCTTTAGTTACCTGCCTTTTATCTCTTTTCCATTTCTTCATCCTTAGTAACTCTGTACTTCACATATCTTAACGCTATTAACATCTATTGTAGCGGAATCAACGACCATAAGCACTATTACTGCTTCTTCAATTACAGAGTCAAGCAGAAATATCTCAAGCAAGCACATATAAGAAAAAATGAATCAGCTTGGAAGCTCATAGTCAAGCTAGACATAGCTTCCATCAATATGACATTATGACCAAGGAGTCAATTAAGTGGGTGAAATCACAGGCGACCTGGGGTTCATATACCGGCAGAGACAAAAAAAAAATAATAATGATTTCTTCCCATCTGCCTAAACCTTGATGAACAGAGCTATCTTACGTGCACTAGTGAGACATAACAGATACTCGGACCGAGGGGTTCACAAGTTGGCTCTGCATCACCGTTATTAAAAATAGGAGAGAAAATGGTCAAATTTTGCACAGTACTTGAGCAACTTTTCCCTCCATTAAGCATTGGTTCTAATCTTACCTCATTATCGGGAAAAAATTTCATTTTGTTTTAAACTTCTAATGAAGATCCAACCTGAAGTATAATGTAGGGTAGTTTCTTTACTGACCGAGAAACCGTCAAGACTCAGGATCCAACCTTTTGGGTCAAGTGCAGCCTTCCAAACTCAGGGGAAGATGGGTTCATCCCCCTACTCTACTCCACTAAAAAACTGAACTTATTTTGCTTGGCACAGCTTTGAACTTATGACCTAAGGCACAAGTCCCACAACCGCTGACAGTTGAGCTAACCCTTGGGGTTAACAAAAGGTAGTTTATACCACAGCAAAAGTAAAGGGGCAAATTTGAACCTTTATCCTTGTAAGTATTTTGACACATGAAGTTCACTCATTTCATGTCGGAGCTACTCTAATTGTAAGGATAGGTACAAGACGATTTTCTAACGGCGAGGGTATGAATGGGCCTAAAGTAGAACAAAGGGTAACATTAACCAATTTCGGATATAGGAGCAATTTGGACCTTTTCTCATAAAAAGGGGAGATAGAGCATAGAACTAAAGGGGTTAAAAATAAAGAAAGCACTTCCGAATGAGTATTCCTCGTGAGGAGATAGAAATAGAGAGAGCAGCACAAAACTTCAAACATATCACTAAGCATGGCTTATGAATTCAAAGTTTTCACTTTACTCATTTGTAAAGCCTAAAACTACACAATTTGATCTTTATCATCAAATGTTTTTCTTAGCTACAATCTGGAATTATGCATTCATCTGTCAGTGCAGTTTGATGAAGGGAAAGAGCAAAGACTAATTCAATTTTCAGTCAGATGCATGTTCCAAGGTAAAGTCACTAGATAAGTCCTACCAGCCTATAACTCACTTAGATAGGTTAAGAACATTCAAACTTTAATCAACCATTGCAGGATATTTGGTCAGTTGACCTGTACTTCATTCGTTTTCATCTAAAAAGACAAGGGAAGCTACTCTGCATACAATGCCGGTATGTTCTCTCATTTTGAGTGGCATGCTGCAAACTTAATAATTCTACATTTGGTATCAGGTTATGATGCAGTTCTTAGTACAAAAAGCCAAATAAGCAAATAACGACAGAGAATAAACTAAAATGTAGCAATTGTATTAGCCCCAACAAATTTTAGGAAGGCTAATTGGAAGGGAATGCAAAGTTATTAGGAGTTAAGTAGATTGTACTTAATGAAAAAGACCAAAGCAAACATCTACTGGATCAACTATTCATCATAAAAGATAAACTCTTGTCCCTTTGCTCTTTGATTTTTTTCATTGCTTCAAGTTCCTCCCTTTTAGTGGTCAATCTTCAGGACCCAGAAACCAAAATTTTCACCTCTCATCTTTTACCATTAGAAAAAATGACATGCAGCTATTGGTACATGGAAAAAAAATACTCATGCGCTTGAGGAACTGTAAGAGAATGTACCATATACAAGACTCTTTGAAACAATAAATTGGAACAAGTATAGCCAACATTCAACACTCTATTATATACCAAGTAAACAAAAAAAAGTTATAATTTCGGATAGCTTAAGCTTTTAGATGAAAGATCACCCAACAGGGGGATCTCGGGTTCAAGTTTACAGGTATATGTACATATAATCAAACGTTTCAACTGAAAGCAATGTCTTTGAACCCATAGTCTCAACGATTTTGAAAAAAATGTTATAGGTTCAATAGTAAGAACCTAAAGGTTGAATCAATTAACTCTAAACTTGTATCTTTCTATGTTCGAGTTGCATTGCCACCACTCATCTAACATATATTTCATGTCTTTAACCAAAGAAAATATCAGGCTCTAACGTAAGGAGACGTGTTGTGAACCTGGATAATAAAGAAAAAAATATCACTTAGCCTGACATGGAGACAGTCACACAATCCAACACACTCCTCATTTCTTCTTTTTTTCCTCAGATAAATGAGAGATCTCCCTACTAGCCATTTTCATGGTTCAAGTACAGAAAAAAACTCATAAAATGTGAAGTGAGCAGAAACCAATTTAAAATAACTCAAAGTTTCACCAAGAGTCTGGCCTAGTATATCCTATGAGGTCTCAGTTTTACACCCCGGATGCAAAAACACTAAGGGGTCGTTTGGTAGGATGTATTAGAAAATCTAATAGGATTATCAACATATGTATAACTAAGACATGTATAAGCATGGTTAAAGACATAACTATCTACAATACACCAAACCAAACTATGAATAAAAAATCATATCAAGCATAACTAATCCCAACATTCAACATTACTAATACACCCTATACAACACCAAACAAGGGTCGTTTGGTAGGATGTATTAGAGAATTAAAATCTACTACATGTATTAGTCATGATATTATTTAATCTTTTGTATGATAAAATTTTTTAGCCAAGAACAAACCATGGTATTAGTAATACAACGGATAAAGACAAAACTACCCCTAATACACTAAACCAAACATATCACAGCATTACTAATCTCAACATTATCAAAATACTATTCTTATACACTCAACCGAACAATCCCCTGGTGATTTTTTCTATCTATCCATACCTCGGTGGACAAAGTTACTCGATAACAATGTTATTTAAGATGTAGCTGCACCGAACACCACAAAAAATCACTAAAAGTTGACCCAAAATTTCCGGTATAAGACAGATAAACACAACAAACAACAAACAAAACAAAAAATGCAGCATCAAACATCAAAAAACACAAATCAAGAATCAAAATTTAGTTACCTGAAATCCTTTTGGAGAAGTCGACCCACCAATCTGAAGGACAAACATGAGATAACGAAGAACGTAAAGGGGTATATTGGTCAACATCTTTCTCCACCTTCTTCTTCCTCTTTAACCCCCTTATAGGTCCCATTGAAAAAACTCAAAAAAAAACAATTGATTCACAACCAAAACACAAAAAAAATCTCTCTACAGAACTGTAAACTCCACAAGAAAAGATTTTGACCAAATGGGTATGCTTAAATGAAGGAATATTAAGAGATTTTTGCTGTTTTTAGAAAGTTATAATCAAGAAAAAAAAATGAAGAACAAGGTGACTGAGAGCAGAGTGCAGAGGAGAAAGAGGAGGAAGAGACTAAAATGGGACAATTGTGTAAAAAATAAATAAATTGTTTTATGGTTTTAAAGAAGCATGCAGTAATATATAGTTTGTTTTATTATAAATGATTTTTTTTTTATTTAGATATAATCGGACTAGAAAATATTGTGATATCGGACTCGAAAATATTATAATTAGGAGTTACATTCAAGGTTGAGGTTGGGGGTCAGGATGAAGTGTCATGTCTCGAGTTGAGTCTATAAAGAGTTCTGAAAAATGTTTTTTTCTTACATGAATGTACTATAATTAGGACTTACTTTAGAGGCCGAGCTTCGGGTTGGGATCGAGTGTCATATCTCGAATTGTGATTGTAAAATTTTGGAATTTTTCTTTCTTTATATAGGAAAATAAGATCATTCAAATAAATATTTAAATCAGTCAAACAAGATATAGAAAATGAAAAAACACTAATACGACGGTTTAACTTTTACTTGCTTTTTTTTATGTTTTATTTATTATTCATATTAAAGTTCCGATTATCTAAATTTATAACGTATAGAACTTACTAGAGAGAAGTATTTCCTATTATTATTTGTTGCACCTGTGATTTGAATATGATACTTCATATTAAATGTGAAGATTAACTTCTATATATCGACAAACATCATAAATCGTGTTGAAATGACATTGTTAATAAGTCAATGAGGATATGTTTGTATTTTTACTAAAAAGGTGTTGTGTAATTCCTTAGAATCAATTTATTATTTTAATTTAATGTACGTGCAATACACGTGTGTATCACGTTAATATACAGTATTACATACAATAAAAATGAAGTATATAATACTGCAACGAAAGTTACAATGTATGTAATATTATATTCATTTAAACAACCAAAATATGTGTTTTTATAATTTTAATATTTGTATTGCACGTGTATATTACCTTAATTAATTAACACAAAGTATAACTTTAAATAGTTGAAAGATTTAAGAACTCTTTAGAATTTTTATTTAAGTAATTTATTCTAGAGTAAGACGTCATTGATTTTTTTTAAAACTATTTTGAAGATAACACATATCATAATGTGCCTTCGAATAAATATTTAAATCAGTCAAACAAGAAATAGAAAATGAAAAATATACTAATGCAAGGGTTTAACTTTTACTTACATTTTTCATATTGTGTTTAATATTTATATTAAAGTTCTGGTTATCTAGATTTATAACGTATAGAACTTACTAGAGAGAAGTATTTCCTATTATGATTTCTTGCACCGATTTGAACATGATACTTCATATTAAAACTGAAGATTAACTTCTATACATAACATTATAAATCGTGTTGAAGTGACATTGTCAATTAGGGATGTGCAAAATTCAAATCGATCGATAAATCGAATCGAAAAAGTGTTATTGATTTATTGTTAACCGGATTATTGGGTTAACGGTTATTTAATAATTTTACAAAAAATATTATTGAATTATCGGTTCGTTATTGATTCTAAATATTAAAGTTATTGGGTTAACTGATAACCCATTAAAAATATAATAATAATTTTTAGTTATATATATAAAATTAGTAGTATATTAGACTAAAAATATAAAAATTCTATGCAATAAATAATAGTTAACATTACTTATTGCTTAACACTTAACACACTCTCCTCTTTGCTTTTAGTTATTTAACTTTTAGGTTTTCTTTTTAGGATTACTTATTTACTTTAGGTAGGTCAAAACTCAAAACCTAAAGAACGGCGACGGCAAGAATTTGCGAGTTACAACGACGATGACAAGTATTATGTGACGATTAAGGTTGTGAAAATGAATTGTGAATTTTGCTCTGCCTTGAAAAACTATATGATTTGTTGCCTTCATTATTGTCTAATTTAGTATACGTGCATTACACGTGTGTGTATCGTTAATATAAAGTATTGTTTACAATAAGAATGAAACATACAATACTACAACGAAAGTTACAATGTATGTAATATTATATTCATTTAAACAACAAAAATATGTGTTTTTATTATTTTAGAACAACAATTTAAAATGTTAATAATTTAATTCTAAATTTAATATTTTGTAAATATTAATGGTTTCCTTAACAAAAAAAGAAGAAACTTAAAACCATGTCACATCAATATAAAAGATTTGTATATAGTATATGATATTGCAATTGATGTTACAATATATATAATATCATATTCATTTAATAGAAAAAAAATGTTTTATAATTTTAATTTTTAACATGCATATCACTTTTAATATATCAAGAAAACTTATCTTACCCTAATATTAATTATTTATTTCCTAAAAAAACTTGAAAATTTGTAGTCCAAGTGGACCCCCAAGTTTTTTTTTTTATATAATTTTTTTAATCTCCTTTAAATTTCTATTTATAGTAATCAATCATCACATTTGTGATTGCATGATACTCTTCGGTCCGTCTCTAATTACTCGTCAATTTTTTTTATACTTGTTTTTAATTACTTGTTCATTTTGACAGATTAAAAAGAACAATTTTTTTTACCTATTATACCCTCAACTAAATGACTTATTACATTAAAAAATATATAACTTTTCATCCACTCCACATTTAATAGGGGTAAAATGGTAAACTCACTACGTCATTAATTATTTTCTTAATAGTTATATCAATTCAAAAGTGGACAAGTTAAAACACACTGAAAGAGTATGTAGGGACATGAAATAATTGTTGCTATTTATTTAAAAGTAAGTAATTCAAAATTTTAACATATTCTTTTTGGACAAGACAAAATATTCTTTGAAAATATTTAACTAAAATATAGTGATTTTTTGAAGAACACACATATTAAAAGTGACATGCGTGCAAACTGACCTGAACATCACGTTCATCTAAAGAAATGAAAACACAACTGAAAGAATCTTGAAAAGACAATTACAACATGAGCATTACTACCATTGATTCATAATGTAAACTGTGTAAAGCCATACATAAAAATGCATCCTGAGATGTATAATATAAGGTATAAATCTACTTATAGTATGAAAAAAAAAATGAACACACTATAACCACAATTTTGAATACAAGCTTCTTCTTTACCTTCCTTTTGGATTCATTATCTGAGAGAACACTCCAGATGAAGTTGTTACATCTGATTCACCATGGCTAACAATGTCGATTTCATCAGCCTCGCCCGACTCAACACAGGGAATTGAGTAAGGTATATCTGGTATACCATTGCTGTTTTCATCTTCTAAAGATTGTCTGGCAGCAGCTTGTAAGTTAAGAACGTATTCAAGATTCCAAAGAACGTCCCCCATCGATGGTCTTTCAACACCATACTCAGCCAAACACTTCTCCGCGGTTTCACCATATTTCCTGAGTGAATCAAGGCTCACTTTTCCTGCAAGATAAGGATCGATTATGTGCTCCAATTGTCCCTTTTTTTGCCAATGCATTGCCCACTCGGCTATGTTTACTTGTTCTCGTGGAAGTGAAGGATTGATTGCTGAACGTGCACATAGGACTTCCATGAGTACTACTCCAAATGAATAGACATCAGACTTCTCTGTCAGTTGCTGTCTACGATAATACTCTGGATCGAGGTAACCAAAACTTCCCTTCACGGCTGTGCTCACGTGAGTTTGATCTAACGCAGGGCCAAATTTTGATAAACCAAAATCAGCCACTTTTGCTGTGAGATTCTCATCCAACAAAATGTTGGTAGTCTTGACATCGCGGTGGATGATGCACTCAGCTGCACCAGTGTGAAGATAATGCAATCCTTTCGCAGCTCCGATGCAAATTTCTAGTCTTTGTTTCCACGAAAGATGAGGAAAATCTGATCCGTATAAGTGCTTTCTGAGCGGTCCGCCTGCCATGAATTCATATACAAGGATCATCTCATTTAGCTCCTCACAGTAGCCAATTAAAGAAACCAGGTGTCTATGGCGGAGCTTGGATAACATCTCGATTTCTGTCCTGAACTCAACAAGTCCTTGTTGAGACTTGCTATTTCCCCTCTTTACAGCAACCATTACCCCATTTTCTAACACTCCTTTATAAACTTTGCCAAAGCCACCGACACCAATGACCAAGCTCTCATCAAAGTCCTTTGTAGCTTCACGAATCTCAGAGAAGGCGAAGATACGCCCCAACGTCCGTGAAGGTGTTGTTGAAGCAAAACTACCTGCTGAGATTTTAGTTTCTGAAATTCCAATATGATTTGGAAAAGATAACCACGATAAAGATTTTTGTTTCACCATCTTTGGCTTACGGAAACAAACGAAACAGAGAAAACAGGACGCTGCAATGAGCAATAAACCTGCTAAACTTCCTAAGATAGCGAAGACTATTAGCATTACATGTCTCTTAGTATTTGATCTTTCGGAATTGCTGGAATATCCTACAAATTTTCCGTCGAGGCTGCTACTGGGATTGCTCATTTTCATTATCTCCAAACCATTTAGAATAGCATTGGCTGGAGTAATCCTCAAATTAGAAGGACCAACTTGAACGAAAATTTTATTCGAGCCCATTGACATATTCACTACAAAATCCACAAAGTAAGCAGCTGACAATGCCATCGTCTTTGTTGAGATATCCAACGATTCCACAGCAGTTTGGTTATTGATGTATACATCGAAGATCAAATTGTTAAGAGAACGACTAACAATATCACAGAAATGCATCCTAATGAAGTAAATGAATCCATGTTCGACTGGAAACGTCCATGTAATATTGAACTTTTGATCTATTACTTTGGCATCTGCCATTTCTTGTGCAGTGGCATACACCCAATTCGGTGCAATATCAACCGACTCGCCTGCTGGATACTTGACTGATTTCGGATCCATACTCACCTTCCGAGCACTAGCAGGATTAACAAGAAATGTATGATCTGAATTCCACATCCTCCACAAAGTGTCATTTCTTGGTGTCAATCTTGGACCTCCCATATTCACTCTATAAGCCGTCTCTAAAGCAACCGAGGACGGAACAATAAAACCCGGCCCCCTCGGAATAGGTTCAACACTGAAATCAAACTGACCCTCAGGCATAGAGACCACCTCTATCCCATTGATAAATGCAACTGAGCCACTAGCTGGAGACAATGTAAGTACTAAATTACCCGAACTACTCGATCCACCTATTTCGATTACGTATTCCTTCAACAAAGGTTCCTTTTTCCCCAATCTTGAAAAGGAAAACTCATGAAGCAATGTAATCCCATTAGCCACAACAGAAAAAACAGCTGATTTTAGGTTGTGTTTATTATTCTTAACAGGATAGAAATGCAACCTTAACCAATGTCTACCAATCTGCTTTGTACTAATAGTATACACTGAACTTTCAGTAAACACTCTAGCAGAATTATGAAGTTCAGACAACAAACCATTTACATTATTTGACACAGTTATAAGTGAATCTGCTGACAACACCACATCAGAATCCCCAAAATCAGATTCAAAAACCCTTCCATCTTCAACTTGTATAGATTTATTTCCACCACAGCTAATCAAGAAACAGTCTATTGGGGTAAAAGAAGCAAAACCCAATGATGAAAAACTGAGAAAACACACAATGCTAGCAGAAAACAACAACAACCCTTTTAAAGAAACCATTTTTATTCAAATATACAACTCAGATAACAGTCTATTGGTAAAAAAAAAGACCAAAACTGAGAAATCACACAATCCTAGCAGAAAACAAGAACAGCTCTTTTCCAAGAACACATTTTTACTCAAAAATACAGCTCAGAAAACAGGACAAAGGAAACATAATCCAATAACCAAAAACTAAGAAATCACACACAATGCTAGCATAAAACAAGAACAACCCTTTACCAAGAACACATTTTTACTCAAAAATACAACATTACAAGACTGAAAACAAAAACCCCATATGGCAAAAACTCATTTTCTTGTCAAATTGAGCTAAAACAAACCCAAAAAAGGCCATACCTGATGTATACAAGATGAACAAAAAAGTAAAATTTGGGGAAAAGGTTGTGATTTTGAAGATGGGGTTTTTGTGTTTTTCAAGATTTTGGAAGTTTTAGGTTTGTTAAGGTGAGTGAGTGAGTGTGTAGTAATGAATTTTTTTGGGAAACAAGTTGTGTTTATGACATTAAAGTTGGAAGCTTAGGGAATTGAAATACCTAGCTAACTAACACAACCACACAGCCAGTATACAACTGTCACTCTTACAATATTTTAATAACTGTCTGCTATATTATCTCTAGATTCATGAGTTGACCTACTTTTTTTTCTAATTTTATAATATGCTACAAATCCAAAAAAAAAATAAAAACTTTTTTTTTCATTTTTGGGTGAAAATGAATTTTTATTAATGAGAATACAGACACCTTATATTTTTGTTGATGTTGACTGAGATATTCTTTTTATCATAAAAAAGCCAGTTCGATGCGTGAAATATTTAGATACAGGATTTGAAAAAGAATCAAACGGACCTACTTTTAAGGAATGTAAGAATCATGAATGATTTATTGGTAATGTGTCTACATTTAGATCCCCGTTAATCTAGCTGGTTATTTGGTGATTATTTTGCTTTTTCATAAAAGTAATTTTTTTATAATTTTTGAAACGACATAATTAAATATATTTTATTTTTCTGTCTACTCAGTGTTCGATACCTACATTGAAGCACGATTAAATTTGAATTCGTGCTGGAAAGTGTCTGAAGGTAAAACGCTCTCTAAGACAGACGATTTTGTATTTAGGAGAACTCGAATTTGAAACTTCTGGTTAAGAGTAAGGGAACACTTATCACTCGATATCAACCGTGTTGGTGAAGTAGTTAGATATATTATTCTATTTGTTTATTCATTCAAATAAAATAAAAAATTGAAGAATAATAAAATGAGGATGAGGATATTCCCTTTAAATCATCTTATGTTATGTGGGGCTTATGCAGGAGATCACGTGCAAATCACATGCCTAAGTTTTAATCACTTAATTAAGTAATCTAATCTCGTGATCCATCCTGTTAAGATCCAGTTTAGTTCTTTTTGATTAATAATTAATAATATACATTTTCTAACTCAAATTAATCAAATCTTTGTTTGTGTCAGTTACACTCTACCGCTTTCCAGATTACCCAATTTTTTTTATAAAAAAAAAAAAATTTAACTCTCTAATATGACAGGTTTAAAATCACAGAATTATAAAATATTTGGTATATATGATGTACTTTTAATCTAAGATCACAAATAACTTTTTTAAACTTCGTGACAAATCAAAGTATTACTATACTTAACTTTTCTTTTACTACTAGGAAACATAACACCTTCTAATATGGCTTTAAATGACAATTAATATCTTAACTTGATATAATTAGATCTAGTAAACACACTTTTCAAGATGTGCATTCTCAAATGTTTATTATCAAAATTGGGGAGTTTACAAAGTCACTTTAAACCAAGTAACACTGCAATTCTGAGTGTGCACACATCTCGATATCTTTAACTTGGTCTCAACGGACAACTAAATACGAACCGGACCCAATTCTATTAACCAAAGCAGTACATAAGCCAACATAACATGTAAGCAAAAAGTGACAATGTTGTTCTCAAGAGTACAAACATATTGACCTCTCTAATTAAGAGTCACAACTATAAGATCTACTCAAACTATTTGACCTGAAAACAGCTAACAAAACTGTCGATTGAGCTATTTGTGTGCGAAAACAACTAGTTTCTGTTTAGTTTATCTCAATCTTGTTTACCACATCCAATGCATCATAGTCTGGAGTCAGTCGAACGTAGGCCTTTTTGGTTCCATCAGGCCTATTGAAAAGCGAACAAGCTTCACATCAACACTAAGAACCAAAAAACAGCCGCTGGCACGAAAATGGGATTCTATGTGGCATAGCATGATGATGGTGATCAACAAAACACCAATTAAGTATGCTACATTGCCAACTACCGATCCCTGAAACGAAAAATACAAAAAGATTGTCTGATATTTCGGCATTTACCTGATCAAAGTGTTCACTTTCTTGGTCTGGATATCATACATCTTCTTCACGGCATCCTTAATCTTCTTCTTGTCAGTATGAATATCAACAATGAAAACCAAGGTGTTATTATCCTCGATCTTCTTCATTGCTGACTCGGTGGTTAAAGGAGACTTGAGGATTTGGTAATGATCCAACTTGTTCCTTGGAGGTGCACTAATACGGGGATACTTTGGGTTTCTATCCTTCTTCAATGTCCTGGGCCTGTGAAAGGTGACTTTTGTTCGTATCTTCTTTGCCGACTTCTTGAAGGTTGAGCCAGATTTCACAGCCTTGGCATCCTTTACAGCCTGAGCTTTGGGTCTGCCTTTTTTTGTGCTATTAGTTGTGACCCAAAAGATAGAACAAAATCAATGTTGATGCAATGACACCATTTCCTTAATGTAAAACAAACTGTAAAGGGTTGCTGGTTTTGTACATTACAGAAGAGGCAAAATCTCAGTTCTTTTTCTATTCGTGTAAAGAGCTGAAAACTCAAAACTCGCAAAATATTCTAACATGTTTCTGTTTCATATACATCAGCCATTGTACGCTAAAAAGCTAAGAAAACAAACAATTATAGGCTAGTCTAAGTACATTGTTCAATTTTCCTTCAATGCATCTCCGACCCTCTTCATCTCCACAACCAACCAGAAGAAATAAATAGTAATGCATATCACTTTTTATCCAGCAGTGCCATTTGAAATATAACTTCTAGTTTTTCTGCTACTAGAAAGAAAGAAATGATCTTTAGAATTCCCAAGTCCTATTAGACTCTTTTGTAAGTCTTTTTGGATTCGTTATGCCAAAGGGGAACTTATTACTGGACATTACAAGGCAATCGAACAAGCAAAGGTCCGCTTTCCCAACTTCCAACCTCCATTAAACAGAAAATAAGAACTACGAAAAGAACATAGCAACACGAAGATCAATCAAATCGCAGTTCAAGCCTATTACTCCGCCAAAATATGTGAACTAATAAAGGTTCACAGTTCACACAATTACAACTACTTTAGCTTATCAATTTACAATATAATTAGAAGACTAACAAATCAATCAACCAACTACAACTCAAATCAAAATCAGTCCAGTTTAGCAAAATAAATCCACTATACACATTCCACTCTATCATTGCGACCTCATAACACGAAGATCAGTCAATTCGCAGTTCAAGTTCATTCGTACGCCAAAATTTAAACTATTGAAGGTCCACAGTTCACACAAAGCTTATCAAAATACAGTATAATTGGAAGAATGACAAATTGAACAATCAATCAACTAACTACAGTTCAATCAAAATTTGTTAATCAGCTAAAGAAATCCACTCCATCCATTTCGACATCCATTCAGCACAAAAAAAAAACTACGAAAATGAACAGCAATTCACAGTTCAAGCACATTTACATTCCAAAACTTGCTGGTAATGAAGATCCAAAATCCATGCAAATACAACTTCTTTAGCGTAACGAAAATCCGTAATAATCGAAAAACTAACAAATCAATCAATCAACTAACTACTAAATCAAAATTTGTCAAGTTCAGCTACCTGAAATCCACTCAATCCATTCCAATTTCAGATAATTCTTCCTTTAAGGCAAATTAAAGGCTCTACAAAACTAGCAGTTCTCTAAATTCGCATAATTCAGTAGTAAACAAGTACATAATGAAGCTAAATACCTTTCGCCGGAGCCATTTTGACAGTTACTGCAACCCGAACCTTACCTACATCAAATCATACAAAAATAACAATGAGATACATATATATGCAGCTGTTCACTTTCGTAGAAGGAACTTCCGGCAACGGCCGGCGAGACTTAACCAACCTGAAGGAGAAAGCGACGGGAGTTATTGCAACCGCCGGTGAAGTCGTAGGAGTGAACAATGACAGTGATAAAGTAGTTGGGCTTGGGCCTGCTTTAAATATTTGGGCCTAATTGTGTTTTCCTCTTATAATACTCAGTTGGGTTGCCATTTAGGTCTCGGATAATCGATTGAAGGATCACTATTTAAACTAGGGAACTTTCGCATATAGTTACTCAAAAATAGTTTAATTACGCTTCAAAGATATAGTTTGTTAATTAAAGGCGTCGAGAGAGGACAAAGAGTAGAAAAGATGTGAATTATATATGTATACTGATTAGATAATTGTATATATGTTGGTACATATGTATATGTATATCTAGAGAGCGAGAATGAGAGATGGAGGAGAGAGACGAGCAAGATTGGGAGAGAGGGAAACAATTTGTATAATTTGCACCTTGTTTGTATAATTCGTAGGTATGTTTGTATAATTGAGTTATACAAAGTCTGAAATTATATAAATATGATCTAACTCAAAATAACGAATTGATACAAACATAAACATATGAACTTTAAGCAGTTACACCAATTGTAGCCATCGTATATAAATTTTTGTATGTTTCCTCGTTTAGATCAACTTTACACATTTAAGACTGAAGTTGAAAAAAATAGTGTTTGAAGTTTAACTTCGAAAAAAATATATGTTGGATTTGTCTATTTATAATGTGCACCTCAATATTATTGACCTATTTATACCATGCATTCGATATGTATATACATGAAGTTGTAAAAATCTAAAACATTGAATAAGTTACAATTAAATATTCACAAGAAAAATATTTGAATTAGCCATTCAAATCTACTAAAATTATTATCATTTTTATTGGTTAACTTATTTCGTCGATAGTTTAAAGTCGAAATGTCTTACTGTGTACCTCACGTATAATCAAATTAACAATAGCATTTGTTATATATATCGTAAGCACTAACAACTGAAAATGATTATTCTCATACAATATATTGTCATGGAAAAATAACTAAACATGTAATTAGATAAACAATTATGACGTAGACTCGATCACCTGGAAAGACCTTACTCATGCGCCCCTCGAAAGTGCGATAAAGTTCATCAACCTAGGTCATGAGCCTTCTTGATCAAACATTCACCCTATTCACTTAATGATGTGGGACTAAAGTGATCCTTCATAGACAGGCAAATTTTGCTGTCCAAAATAAGCACTTTTTGCTAATTTTACAGCTTAATGCTAGCCTGTTTAATGATTATTTAGGAGTCTAACATCAATGTCAATAGTGTCAGAGTCGGAATATTTATTAAGAGTCAGACTTTATATATAAAAAAAATTGTAAATTATTAAAAATTAAAGTCAAAAGGATTCAGTATATACTGTATACGTTTAAAAATTTATATTTATCTACACAATATAATTTTCCGTAAAGGGGTGTCAATTGATGACAAGACAAGGGTGGGTCCAGGAAAGAAAAAGGATTTACATGATTAATTCCAAATAAGGCAAATGCATGTGCTGAGTATTGTTCATAAATAGCTATGAACAAGTTTATGACATATGTAGAGTGTTATGCGTTCAAATTCAATAGCTCAGTAAATCAAATTTCTAACAAAATTCATAAAGTTTAAATCAAAAATTCACCATTAGACTAGGATTAGGTGGTAGAATTAGAAATAAATATTTGGAATTTGAATTGGGTAAGGGCCGCGCGAACGCAGGCCCCCACAGCAACAAATTATGACGTAGGCTCGACCACTTGGGCCGACCTTAGATAGACACCCCTCCAAAGTGCAATGGAGGTCACCAACCTAGGCCATGGGTCTTATTGATCGCCCATTGACCCCGTCCAGGTAAGTATGTTTCTTGGTAGTACTTGGTCTTTTTTTATAGTATATCCTCATTAATCTTCTGTCTTCTTCACTTGGCGATGTGGGAGTAAGTCATCGTTTTTCAATTCAATTTAATGAATTTCTATTAGTTTTCATTAATTTGTGTCACTATCCTAATAGCTATCCTAACAATTAATTAAAATAATTAAAAAGACCAAACCCACCCACTCCACGAAAAACCCCACCCATTATTAATATGAACTTATAATTTATCATTCATTTTATTATTGTTTACTTAATTATTTTTATTTAATAATAGTCATATTATTTTTAAAAATAGTGTAGTACATGGTTTATATTCACGTGCGTTAATACTAATATTGATAAATGAAAAGAAAACACAAGTTTTCTTACCATAGATTGTTTTTTTGATAAAGAGGAACTTGAGAAGAGAAATGTTTTGCAGACGATTCAGAAATTCAGAAAAACAAATCATTTCCTCCTCAAGTTCTTCTGTAACTAAAAAAACAAATGCCATGGGCCTTGCTGATCACCAATTGATCTCGTTCAGGTAAGTATGTTTTTCTGCAATTGACCTATTGGCCCCTTTTTTATAGCATCTCCTTCCTGCTCTTCTGTCTTATTCACTTGACGGTGTGGAATTATGATATTATTTGTAAAAAAAGAGTAATTAACATCCTCAAAGTCGAAAATAAGCAAATACTTGTAACGACAATGGATCCACAACATTTAACTAATGTCAGTAAAGGCTTTTTAGCACTAGTAACTCTTTATAAATATGTATATTTTTTGCCAATAAAAATTATTCTCTTTTGTTTTTTGAAAAAGATCTAAATTATTGAAAATGAGAGTACTGATATAATTCAGAAGCCTATAAATGAGATACTATATAATAGTTGTCTTTTGGATTGGGTAGGGGCTGCGCGAACGCAAGCCCCCTCAGCAACAAATTATGACGTAGGCTCGACCACTTGGGCCGACCTTAGGCAGGCACCCCTCCAGAGTGCAATGGAGGTCACAAGCCTAGGCCATGGGTCTTATTGATCGCCCATTAACCCCGTCCAGGTAAGTATGTTTCTTCGTTGTACTTGGCCCTTTTTTATAGTATCTCATCATTAATCTTCTGTTTTCTTTACTTAGCGATATGGGAGCAAGTCATCGTTCTTCAATTATTATTTCAAAATGAAATTCCATCAGTTACACATTCAACCTTTGCACAAATGCTCATTCCGACTAAGCATTTTTGTTGTTACCTGCATTATAAGAAGAAACGAAATAATGAATGACAAACTTTTTCTTAATCTATTCGAACGATAACAAATAAGAATGCAGTTCTTTTGATAGTCCTACTGTCATTTTATTTCGACGATGAACTCAAGGATAGAGTAGTGCGAGCCTATAGAACAGATCCTGTAGTACAATAGTACGGCCGAGAAGAAATGAAGACAGACAAGAATGTAGCAGCAGAGAAACAGATATGTAAAGATAATGTAGTTTATGAATGATGGCCACTTTGAACTGTCATAGTTAATGGTATTTGGAAAAAAAAGGTACAACTTTCCAGGATTTCGAATGATTTCATAGTCATTTCCAAGTTGGCGTAAACCAGATTTTGAATAACCAATGTACCAAGAGCTCATCTTCGTTTCAAGAAAAGCGTTTGGGGTTCTGCAGAACCTGTAAATAAAATGCTATATGCATGTTTGCTTAGTTATTGTCAGTCATAAAAGGTAGTCGAGAACGATCCTCTATGGCTCCACGACCCCTGAAAGGCCACGAAGGATGTTGATCACGAGCTAGTCCCGTGGTCAGTCGTGCCAATCAATGTTGCTACAATGTAATATGAAAGAAATGAAATGATTAGCGAGGCTGAGAACGATCATCTACTGCACCATGACCCCCAAAGGACATGGAGGCTGTCAATCACACGCTCGAGTGGACGTTAATGTAGTGGGCAATGGAGGCATTGTTTTTGCTCAGTTAAGTTACAGAGTTATTACATAGTGTGAGAGATTAAGATTTTAATCTCACTTGTTGTATTTGAAGTTTGTATTCACTTTTGCTTGTGATTAGTGATCCTGTGTGACATGTCATGATTTTAGTCTTGAGCGAGGAGGTTTCCATATAAAACTCTATCTTCATTGTCGATTACATAAGTTCTTTACTTCATTTATCGATGTGAGAAACAAGGCTCGAGAAAGAAAAAATGAAGTAATCCATTCTATCAACCTATTTGTTTATGCTTCTTTGTGATAATCACATTCCTGTCAATGAGATACACAAGAAAACAGTTGTATTTTGAATTGGGTAGGGGCTGCGCGAACGCAGGCCCCCGCTGCAACAAATTATGACGTAGGCTCGACTACTTGAGCCGACCTTAGGCAAGCACCCCTCCGAAGTGCAATGGAGGTCACAAGCCTAGGCCATGGGTCTTATTGATCGCCCATTGACCCCGTCCAGGTAAGTATGTTTCTTCGTTGTACTTGGTCTTTTTTTATAGTATATCTTCATTCCTCTTCTGTCTTCTTCACTTGGCGATGTGGGAGTAAGTCATCGTTTTTCAATTCAATTTAATGAACTTCTATTAGCTTTCATTAATAACGTTCTTCACTTGCCGTTTATTGATTTTTCCGAAGAGTTATGATTTTTTCCGAATGAGTTGTGACCTTTTGAAAGGGTTGTAACTTTACTTTTATAAAGACACAATAAGCATATTTTCACACATTACTGTTTATTGGCTATAAAAGAGGAGTTTCCTCAAATTTTTTAACTACAATTTTAAAAGTTTTTCATAGTTCTTCTTCTTCGTCTTAAAACACTTATATTCAAAGTTGACATCTTTTTATATTGAATCGTTGCGATTTTTAAAAAAGATGTGACTTTTCCGATGAGTTGTGACCTTTTCGAATTGTTGTAACTTTTACGATAAGAAATATGCACATGTTCATGCTACCGTATGATAACTATATGGACGAGTCTCCTCGCATTTTAAAATTCAATCTTTTTTATGTTTTCTATTCTTATCTTCTTTAAAACTCATGTTTGATTTAACATACGTTAAAAGTATATCTTTTATATTTTATATCAATATTTATTTATTTATATTAAAAGTAAGAACTCCAACAATACGCTAATTACTAAGTAATGCACCATGGGGGAGGGAGGAGAAAGGAGTGATTAACATTCACTAGTAATCATAAGAAAATTTGTATCGACTATTAATATGAACTTATAATTTATCATTCATTTTTGTTATTGTTTAGTTAATTTTTTTATTTAATAATAGTCATATTATTTTTAGAAATAGTGTAGAACATTGATTTATAGCAATGTGTTAACACTAGCATTGATAAATGAAAAAAAAAATTAAAGTTTTCTTACCATATATTAGATTGTTTTTTTTTTGTTAAACAAGAACTTGAGAAAAGAAATATTTTGCAGCCGATTCAAAAATTCTGAAAAACAAATCATTCCCTTCTCAAGTTCTTCCGTAACAAAAAAAAAAACGAGAATAGAATCTAGTCCATGGGCCTTGTTGATCATCAATTGACCTCGTTCAGGTAAGTATGTTTCTCCGTAATTGACCTTGGCCCTTTTTTTTTATAGCGTCTCCTTGCTACTCTTCTGTCTTATTCACTTGACGGTGTGGGATTATGATATTATTTGTCAAGGAACCAGTTCTAGTCTGTAAAAAAGAGTAGTTAACATCCTCAAACTTGCTTAGTTTATACTAGTGTTTACTCTCGACGATTCAAGAATATAAATTATTGAGAATGTGAGTACTAATATAATTTATAAGACTATAAATGAGATACTAGAAAATGGTTTTCTTTTGGATTGGTAGGGGCTGCGCGAACGCAGGCCCCCTCTGCAACAAATTATGACGTAGGCTCGACTACTTGAGCCGACCTTAGGCAGGCACCCCTCCGAAGTGCAATGGAGGTCACAAACCTAGGCCATGGGTCTTATTGATCGCCCATTGACCCCGTCCAGGTAAGTATGTTTCTTTGTTGTACTTGGTCTTTTTTTATAGTATCTCATCATTAATCTTCTGTCTTCTTCACTTATCGATGTGGGAGAAAGTCATCGTTCTTCCATCAGTCATCACATTTGCTTTGTAATCTTAGCATAAATACTCATCCAGAGTCCAGATTATGCATTTGTCGAACTTGTAACTTCAAGTGTAAATGTTCTCTTCATGAGCTTTCATACTTAATGCATTGTTGCATCTATTTAGAAATTCAGAAAAACAAACAATTTCGTTCTTAAGTTCTTCTGTAACCAAAAAAAAACACGGAAACTAGGTCATGGGCCTTGTTGATCACCAATTGACCTCGTTCAGGTATAAGTATGTTTCTCCGTAATTGATCTTGGCCTTTTTTTTTATAGCGTCTCATTGCTACTCTCTGCTGTTTTATTCACTTGACGGTGTGGGATTATGTTGATATACACCTCACCTTGTGTCCGAAAATGTTGGATTCATGAGTTGATCTGAGTAAAGAAACTGTTTGTTCATTCTTTGGTTAAAGCTTCAGCACGAATAAATCCCAAGACGATTATTGATGTGAACAATCCACCTGCTCGTCCCCACGAAAATGCAAAAGGGAAAGGAGTTCATAGATATTCACTCCGGACAAGATACAATGGTTTAACTTTGTTCTGAAGATGCAATGTGAGTGAAATCAGCAAAAGGAGTCTGTTCAGACAGCCATGAGACCATCTCGAGCTGGTAAACCAAGCTGAGAAGTGAGAACGATCATCTACTGCACCAAGACTTGGTTTCCTCTCGAGTCTCATGGTCATGATTCATCCACCAGACTTGGTTTCCTGTCTCCTTAGAGGTACGAGCCTATAGGTCGTCTTCATGTATGCTTGCTGCATTGTAATATAAAGACTAGGCTTCCAGGCTAAAAATGTATACAATTCTATCTCATGAGTGGATAAACATAGAATAAGTGTGATTAATAATGGATCTGTATTCTGTATTGAGTACTAGTAATAGAATTAAACAAAAACAATTTTCTTCTGGATTGGGTAGGGGCTGCGCGAACGCAGGCCCCCACTGCAACAAATTATGACGTAGGCTCGACTACTTGAGCCGACCTTAGGCAGGCACCCCTCCAAAGTGCAATGGAGGTCACAAGCCTAGGCCATGGATCTTATTAATCGCCCATTGACCCCGTCCAGGTAAGTATGTTTCTCCGTTGTTCTTCGCCCTATTTTGTAGTATCTCATCATTAATCTTCTGTTTTCTTCACTAAGCAATGTGGGAGTAAGTCATTATTTTTCGATTTTCATTTCTATTTATTGAACATCCATCAGTTATCACATTTTCTACATATAATGTGCACACGCTGCAAATAGTGGCATACGCCTATTTTTGAATGATTTCATACTCATTTCCAAGTAGGCGTAAACCAGATTCTGATTAACCAATGTACCAAGAGTTTGGGGTTCTGCAGAACCTGTAACTTCAAGTGTAAATAAAATGTTAAATGCATGTTTGCTCAGTCCTAAAAGGTAGTCGAGAACGATCCTCTATGGCTCCACGACCCCTGAAAGGCCACGGAGGATGTTAATCACGAGCTAGTCCCATGGTCAGTCGTGCCAACCAATGTTGCTGCAATGTAATATGAAGAAATGAAATGATTAGCTTCCCTATTTTTGGATTTGGAATTTGACATCTCAAGGCAGTAAACCAGGCTCAGAACGATCATCTACTGCACCATGACCCCCGAAAGGGCCATGGAGGCTGTCAATCGCGCTCGAGTGGACAATACTTCTTGGTGATTGTTATATCCAAGTGAACAAACAACATAGGAACTCATTAAGTAAAAAATGTGATTACCTGATTAGAGTGAACATAAGCAATCTTGTAGTGTTGTTGTTTGTATTGTGCTGAAATGGAAGGATTCGTTTCTCATCTATAAAGAAACGTATCAAGTGTTTTCTTGGTTACTACCTGAGCAAGGAGGTTTCCACATAAAACTCTATCTTCATTGTCGATTAGATAAGTTCTTTACTTCGTTTCTTTAGTACTTTTAACCTGGGCGCGATAAAGAAAAAATTGAAGTAATCAATCCTATCAACCTATATGTTTATGTGCTTTTCAATAATCTCAAGCCTATCAATGATACAAGAAAACAGTTATATGTTGAATTGGATAGGGGCTGCGCGAACGCAAGCCCCCACAGCAACAAATTATGACGTAGGCTCGACTACTTGAGCCGACCTTAGGCAGGCACCCCTCCGAAGTGCAATGGAGGTCACAAGCCTAGGCCATGGGTCTTATTGATCACCCATTGACCCCGTCCAGGTAAGTATGTTTCTTCGTTGTACTTGGTCTTTTTTTATAGTGTATCATCATTAATCTTCTGTCTTCTTTACTTGGCGATGTGGGAGTAAGTCATTATTCTTCGATCTTCATTTAAAATTGAATTTCATTATATTGAACTTCCAGACTAAGCATTTTCCTTGCTATCTGTATTATTATAAGAAGAAAAAATAAAGACAATAGTCCCCGCGAAAATGCAAGGGCGGAAAGGAGTTCGTGAGTGAAATCAGTAAAAAGAGAGTCTGTCAGACAACCATGAGACCATCTCAAGCCGGTAAATCCAGGCTGAGAACTATCATCTACTGCACCATGACCCTCGAAAGGTGCCATGGAAGCTGTCAATCACGCTCGAGCCTCATGGCCATGATTCATCCACCAGACTTCGTATCCTGTCTCGTTAGAAGTCAAGGATTCAGTGGTACGAGCCTATAGAACAGATCCTGTTCAAGTAAGGTCGTGTCTATCTATGTTTCTGCAATGTAATATAAAGACTTGGCTCTCTAGCTAGCTTATCAAATGTTTGCACTCTTACCACTAAGACAAAAATTATCCTATTCTACTTGTAGTTGAAACAGATATTGTCCTAAACCCACAATCAAATGCTGAATGATTTAGTCATTCAACCATATAGCTAATCAGAATATTGATCAAACAAATTCACCTATTGCATCAATATAGAACAATAACAAATCCAACGTAATCCCACAAAGTGAGGTCTAAAAAGGTAGTGTGCCACTATCTTGTGAAGGTAGAGAGGTTGTTTCAGATGGAAACTCGGCTCAAGTAAAACATATCAACATCAGATTGAAAAGGAAAAAACAGTAGTGAAGACGCCGGCTATGTCAAAAGATTTGGAACCAAAAGGCAACAGCAGTTTTGATAATCATTGGCACAAAGGCATTGTACATAATGAAAGGATTAAAAACAAATATAGATTAAGAACTATTTTGATGCCTAAACTGGCTTTGAAATATCTAATTTCTAAGTCATGGCCAATGTACAATGATATAAGTTAAGTCGGCCAATTGCCTCTAAACGGTCATCGGGTGTTGCAGCAACTACATGTACACATTCAGGTGAACCACCTCTGACAACTTCTAAAAGCAGCCTCCTCCTGCAGAAGAGTAACACAAAATAACTCGTCAGTTAAGGTGACGGTAAAGTAAACAGACGATCTTCAGCCTTGCTCAACCACAAAGTTAGCTCACGAGTTGAGGAGCGCTCAAGACCATATGACGGAGACAACAATAGCTAGTTCTCTCAACCAATGTAGGCAACCACGCCCAAGACTGATATAATATAAAGAAACGTGTAAAGACTATAGTTTACATATTAAGACATACGGTTTTCAACTCCTCAGACCCAAGAAATGCAAGCAAACTCCAACACTGAATGATCGATAGATAACATCACGATCCAAATCTAAAGAATTCTCTTCTTTTTTTTTTTTTAGAACAGATTCACTTGATTAACCACTAGGCAACACCCTAGAGTAAAGAATTTTCATTTTAAATGACAACCATGAAGAATTTTTCCCAAACATCTAAAGCGAAGCTAGATATTGCAGGTACTATATATTTGTAGTAGTATTTGGGATACATACCTACACATTATGGTCAGGTGGACTTCACTCAAAAGCCAGTAAAATTATGGAAGCTGAAAATGTACGAAAGAGGAGGTGATCTACTGGAACGCCTGATGTGCCCTTGAACATGTTAGCTTAACCGGGGAACTCAAAAATGCTAGGAGCTCAGCAGGTTCTTCATCTTCTTTCACAACCTATCAATCGCATGTATAGAGAGAATAAGCATTGAGATAAAACACATCAAACAGTACAACACAAATCTAGATAATAACCCACCCACCCGAGACCAAATGAAAGAAAACGGTACAGAACAGAAAGGAAGTGGTAGAGCACCACTTGGGAAAATCCAAGAAAAATACACATCATCCTGCAACTTTGTGGGTGCTTATGCCACCAACAGAAGCTATTAACTGATACTGATCTTAATTAATTAAATAGAAGAATGAATTGTATAGACATAATATATTAGCATCTTTTGTTTTTCCACGCATAAAATTTGCAGTTTCAACTCTCAATCTAGCAACGTGGCAAAATGCTTTATTCGACTAGTGTGGCAATGGGGCCAGAACAACAGCAAAATCCAAAACCCTGATCAGGGCATCACACAAGAAAATATAACTTGCTAAATTAACTAAAAAATAAGAGAAGGTCAAAGGCAAAGTATGAAGAGCATTTCCTGATTCGAGCCACATACTGAATTTCATTTTTTCATTTTGTTTTTTGTGAATGTTACAGCTGAAACATAGAAGACCCCATCTATCAAATACTATGAGCAGCTAAAAAAATCATATATGAGCGGCTCTAGAACTTAGATCAAGAAAAGCATGCAACAATAGTACAAGAGTATGAAATAGTGATATACCTCAATGTTGGTGTCATTTGGCAGAACCATTCGATGAAGAACATCTGAAGCAGCCTGTTTCCAGTCAATCTCCCCTGGATCACCACCAAGCCCTTTGCAGCTTACCTTCCGGACCTTGCTAATCTCACAAATAAAAGACCTTCCTACCCAAACATACACAGCTCTACCTGCATCTTTTCCAGAACCTGAAGTTGGAATAATGAAAATATATGCATTTTTAGAATCCAAATCATCAATGCTACAAATAGCGAATTTCTCCAAGCTGGGCCAACGATATACAACATGTTCCACTAGGTTACGAGATGCTCCACCAGTATCCACAACACCATTTAACACAGCCGTGCTCCTTTCATTGCATGGTATTTTCTCCCATAACTCATGAAAGCCACTAAAAACAGCAGATTCTTTATCAGAAGGAATACCAATGCCTAAAATATCTAAAGAACTATGCAATTCATCCATTTTACACTCAATTATCTCTTGTGGGGAATGTAAAATCTCGGCTGCAGTTGCTGCTTCATTAAAAGACTCATTTGTCGCTTCTGATATGCCAACATCACCTTGGTCATTGGCAACACTCTTCAAATGACCTGATTTACTGTCAAAATCATCAGTCAGTGATGGAAGCTTGAGACCCTTCGATAAACTACCTCTCCGCTCCGCAATAGAGAGGGGAAACTTTTTAGACAACAGAGGAGCTGTTTGTGAAGAAGTCTGGGAAGTGAAGTTGACATCAATATATTTTGAAGTTTTAGATATGGACTGTGGAGAAATCTTGGAAGGGAGAACAGATACACTGGAGTCAGACGGTGTTGAAGAAGTTAAATCTGCACAAGAGATAACTGAAGGTGACAGAACTGGAGAATCAGAAAGACATTTTGAATTGATGCTTGAATCAGACGAGATGGAGTCTGGAGAGAGATAAGGAGGTGATGAGGCTGATGATGAAGAAGATGTTGAAGATAAGGATATTGCAGTTGGTGATGGTGAACACAAAGACGATGAAGACAACATAGAAGAAGAATCTAGTTGGTTAGTTCCACAATTGTCTCTCTTTACAAACGTAGAATGAGGAAATACTCTAGAGATACCTGACTTCGTTGAAAAGACAAAATCCCTCATATTATTCCCCGATACAAATTTTCGCCTTAGCATGCTCCAAGAACTTTCTCTAACTGGAAGGTGGGTTTCATGTTCAGTCTCACACGACGCAAAAGGAGGAACAAAGCCACCTGAAGTAGCTTTTTGGAAAATCTCAAAGTCAACATCGTAATTATCCACCTTTCTTTCCCCTGGACAAATCTTACTTGATGACTCAACAACATCCCGTCCATTCTTTAATTTGTCCATCAATGGCAGGAAATTGGAGAAAGCATCCCAGAAGTACAGAGGTTCCTCACCTTCAAGGACTGTTATGATAGGGCCCTGCACTTTCTCATAACGAACAATCTGGCAAACAGCCCCACTGGCATCTCTTTCCATGATTGCTTCACATTTCTTACCAATCCATACATATACCGAAGCAGGTATGTGTATAATAAATGCACCTCTAGAATCTAATGCTGCCGGTGAGGGATCATTTAACATTTTTGGGACGAGATGCAAAGGATCGTATGGTGAATGAGGTGCGACTCTGTACATCCTTAATAATGAACTTGGGCTCAAAGGAGAAGCATGAACCCTTTTTTGGCATTGTAATAACTGACAAGCAAAACCCATATTTGGATCCGCAATACCCCTTGCTGCCTTTACATACTCAAAGGCGTCATCAAAACTTTGTCCTTCTCTCCACATACGATAAGCAATAACCAACGAGGTTGACCGAGAGACCCCTTGGCAGCAATGAACAAAAACCTTTCCATGTTGCTCCTTGACATCTTCAAAGTAGTCAAAAACATCATAGAGAATACTAGTAATATCTTCTGACGGGCTATCCTGCAACCACAAAGTCCGGTATACGAAATCAGACTTGAAATACTCTGGGCATACAAACCCCACACAGTTAAGAACATGGGTAATCCCATTTTGTTTTAGTATATCCTTATCTCTTGCCACTGCATCCCCACCAAGATATATGTGTTCAGCCACCTTTGAACACTCCTTATCGAAGAAAGCAATTTTTTCCCTTCTCACAAGCCCACCATTAGCCTCTGGATTTTTATGTATGTTTGACAAATCCAGTTTAAGCCTCTCACTGTTGCTGTGTGAATCCCTCCCACTGGGGGTGGCAGGAAGTGGCCACTCTCCAATATCATCAGATCCTGCTCTCGGCCACTCATCTAAACTTCTACGAGCAATTGCTAATGGCTGCAACGGTGGCAGACACGACCTAGCCTTGAAACTATGTTGCGACCTAGGAGTTAAAGGCCTCCGACCGTGAGAAATATTACTTCCATTTGGGTCCAAGCCATCTTTTTCCGTATCTGGGTTCAGCGGAGGCAGAGAAGTCCTCGAAGACGACCAAGATGCTGACCTCCAGTACATTCTCCGACCATTTGCAAGTTGACATTGTTCCTGAGAACCATCAGCTCCACCAGCTGAAGCATCTTCCTTTCCCGGCATTCCGACAATCAAAACTAGGGACAAACTCTAACTGCCACAGTGAAACTTCAGATACAAAAAATTCCCTAAGGACTTTCAAATTTCTGATTTTGAAGTTCACATCCAGTAAAACTAACCCGAAAAAACACCAAATCAGACCCACCCCAAGTAAACCGAACTAAACAAAACTAAAGCTCCACAAATTTCACCTGCAAAAGTGTTGAACAAAAAACATAAAAAAAAAACAAGTCAAACAAAGTCAAAATACTTCACACAACCAACAACTACATACGCAACAACGTCCCAACCCCAAAGTCGAGTCTTGGGAGGGTAGAGTGTACGCAACCCTTAACTCTACCCCCAACAATTACGAGGTCATTTCTGATAGACCCTGAGCTCAAAACTCCACACAACCAATTACTGAATATCAACCAAACAATCAACTAGTTCTTAGGAGGGTGAAGTGTCACCTTACCCCTATCCCAAAGATAAAGAGGCAATTTCCAAATTCCAGTGAACCCTCAGCTCAAGACTCCACACAGCCAATTACCAAAAATTCAACCAAACAATCAACTACACTTCAACAACAAAACTAGTCAGGTCAGCTATATTCACCCTTATATACCCATTTTGCTCTATTTAAACCCCCTTCACTCCAACATAACTACACAATCAAAAACCCCCCATAAAAAACAAATCTTTCACAAATCTGAGATTCAGAACCTAGCAGCATAACACATAAACAACAGTAACTAACCAAGATCTAAAAACCCCACACTCAAAAAAAAACACAAAAATTCAAGAAAACACCATATCTTTAAAGGATTCAAAAACCCCAAGTGTTAAAAGTAAGTGTACAGTCTCTAAGTGAATCCATACAGTAAAAAAAAATTAAAAACACCCAATTTATGCTATGTATAGAAAAACAGAAAAAATGGAAAATCTTGGATTTATAACTTACTGAACATAAATAAAAGTTGCCATCATTGATAAAGAGACTCACAAGAACAGATTTTTGCCAAGGAAGTGTGTGTGAAGAGTATAAACAAGAACGATGAGAGGTGTAAAAGACTGTAGCAAAAAACAATGAAATGATAGAAAGAGAAAAAAAAAACAATATAGCGGCCCTTTTCTTTTCTTTTTTTAATTTTTTTTCTTTATTTATCTCGTTTACCTGCGGTGGATATGACTGTTCCTCCTTTGCTCGAGTTTTCGAGTTCAAACTTTATGTATGAATAATCAACCTCTATTGATGAGTCTCCTTTAATAAGAAATTACGTCGTGTGAATTCAGAATAGTATAACACTATTGAGGGAATAAGATACATCAGGTGAGAAATCAAAAAAAAAAAAAACTTCGAGTTTAACCGTTAAAAACAGACTAAACACAGAAATTACGTTTTCGCGCCTTTTATGGTTTTTAATTGTTTATTGTTTTCTTTTTTATATAAACTACGTATCAGTTTTTCTGTATAAAATGTAGTTTTGATGTTGAGTTGATCAGCATAAAGAGAGGTAAACTCAGTAATACTGACGAAATGATTCACTCGTAAAAACAGAGTAACGTAACTGAATTTGAAACATTCGAAGAACATTGAGTTTAAAATATTTATACAATTATCTATTATAAACAAAAAAGAAATAGGGAAGTAAAATGGCAAAGTAATAGTCAAAAATCAGGTTAATTGAAAAATATATCTGTGTTTAAAATTTGTGTAGACTAATGAATCGTAATTCTTCAAAAATTATCAAATTGCTAGTATGCTTCTATAAGAAATGAAATTTACCTGAGGAAATTTTGATTCAAATTTATAGACAGTTCTGTTTTGAGTATGAGAGTCTTCTCTCGACTCTATCATTTATATAGCGGTGTAGGAGCTGAGTCAAGAACAGAGCAGTAACTGAATTGTCCATTATATTTTTATTAGATATGCTCGTCATTTATTCGAATGACCTTTTCATAAATAGAAATTGCCTGATTTACGTTTCATTAATCACAAATGTTGAACAGAACAAGAAACAAATCAAATTGTCAAATATGTGTCTCGAAGAAAGGAGAAATTAATTACGCGGAATTTCAATTGAGGTAATTAGTCAATGTAGTTTTGAATTCATTCTTGACTCTGTCACTAGAATAACGTAATTCGAGTCAAAATAAAGACTGAAGCAGTAAATGAAATAGTCCTTTTTACACTTTATCATATATGTTTATATATATTGTTTTCTTGACCTGATTCTTCCGTTACGAAAAAAAATATTTTTTATTTATGATGTTCAATATTTTATTTAAGCTCGATTAATTTAAATTCATATATATAGGCCTTGTTTTGGGCCAACACTTACAATATTAGACTTTTGATTTAGGTCGAAAAAAACACTAATCATCACACTACAATCTTATGTTGATGAATTACAAACTTAATTAATGAAATTCAATATTTTTAAACACATAAATATGAATATTTAATTGGAGTACAAAAGCATCTAAATATATTTATTTTGTAAATAAGGGTTAAAATATTCTTAAATTATGCGAATTTTAAATAAAAATATCCTAAATTAATAATTTGGCTCGAAAATGCATGTTTTTGTCACCCGTCAACATGTCTGCTTCAGCTGTGTGTTTATTCACTTAACTATTTGTTTGGCCTACTGGATTAGGCTTGACATTTTAATCCCAATTAGGTCTGTGATTCAAATCTTGCCAACATCAATTTTTATTTCTGTTTTAATTTCATTTTTTTTCTCCGTAAATCAATTATTCCTTTCGTCGACTTTTATTTGTCATGTAAATTACATTAATTTGATATTAAAACAAAAAATTTAGATACTCAAAAACTAGATGACAATTTTTTGCATATCAATATAATCAAAAAATATATCATAAAATGTTAGTTAAAATTTTTATGATTTGACTTTAAAAATGAAATGTATGACAATTAATAGTGGACGGAAGGAGAATTATTTCAATAATTGATTTATGAGATTTTCACATTGAAAATTTGTGTTTTAATTAGTGAGGTCTTTGATTAATTTCAGCTTATTTATTGATTTGAGGCTTTTGAAAATTCGTATACGTAAATATATTTCTTATTCATATTTTAGTTGTTTCATCGTAACAATACAAGACAACCAATATGTCTTCTTCACATGTGTGGTTCCACGCGATAATTAACAACATATTGACTCTTGAAATTCTATTTGTGTCATATATATTGTGACAAGGAAAATAACATGTATTATCTAAAATTACATAAGATATTATAAATTACAATAATTAATAACTTAAATTATTTAAAATCATATTATAGTTTAATTAACTCTCTAAGTTTTATCTGTATCACATAAAATAAAACAAAAAATAACAGATATTGAACCCTTGCTAGCACGGGCACATGTGTCTGGTTACTTAATGAGTTAAAATGTCTTCTTATTTGATTTATTTTTTTCAAATAAATATTTTATTTAAGAAACATTATAATAGTTAAATTGATTTAGAAAAAAAATATATTAGTTTTTTCAATAGAATAAAATATTAAAATAAAAAAAAAATTGACCATTGATGACGGTAAGAATATTTTTAAACCAGACTATTAGTCGTGGCGATATTTTAGATAAAACTACTAATTGAGTCATGTTTATTCAATTTCGCATAATTTAATAATAATTCTTTTTACTCTTTTTCGTTTATTTTAATACCTTGTCTTGTTTTAATCATTACTTTAGCTGAAAAAAATTCTTATTATAATTATTATTTTTTAAAAATAACAATATTAAAGTTAAAAATTATTTTCAATTGTATCCTTAATACTAAAGTCGTATCCTTTAATCTGCTCAATACATTTTTTTTTTTAAAAAAACTAATAAATAAGATAAACTTAGAATTTTTTATAATTAACTATAATTTACTTGTAATGTGTTCCCTCATTTTATTATCGAGTTTTAATTTTTGAATTTCTCATTTGATATATTAAATAATTTTAAAGTTTGATTGATTTAAATTTTATGTCAGAAGATCTTATTTTAACACGTTATATACTTACCATAAACTTAGTTATTACTATTAAATATAAATTTGAAATCGTAGTATAAATTCATAAAATTCAAATTATGAATTATCGAAAATAGAAGGTCAATCTTTCAATATCACTAGAGTCGTCAATATGCTCTAGGCATGTTGAGTCGGCTTGGCCTAACTCGGGATTTAATAGGGATGGACTACGATTTTGAAGCTCATTTGAGAAAAGGGCTTTTTAGCCCGGCCTGAATAAGTCTGCTGATTTGTGGGGCTTGAGAATTATCGGTATGGTCGGGTCGTGGGCCAAAAAAAAATAATTATAAAATATAATATAATATTAAAATTTAAATTAAATAGAGTCCAAACTCGAAACAATTAGGTTAATATTTTTATTTAGATTTATATTTTTACTTGAAAAAAAAACTTAATAAATATTATAAAGATAATTTTATTTGTGGATTTGATAAAAAAATAGTAACATTAAAATCACGTCATACTTTTTTGTCGATATTTATGATAATATTTATAATTTATAATTTAATTTAATAATTCTAAATATAATAGAATTTTTTAAAAAAGTGGACTGACCCGACAAGCATGTAACCCACGTACTTGTGGGTTGGGCCGGCCGTTTTCTGACCCACATTAGAAATGAGCTAGCCTGGCCTGACCCGTAAAATATCGAAACATGTATGAGTTAGCCCGAATGGGGTGGGTTAGCCCGTATTGACAGCTCTAAATGTCACGATCAATACCTTGTTTATTAAATATCATTGAATTTAAAGGGCTCACGTTAATTATATGATATGAATTCTCTGTTACATATTGCACGCAATTTATTTTTGCATTTAATAGTGTGATTATTGTATGGTTTTATATATTGTTTTAAAATATGAAGAATCCATGTAAAAATAATAAAACATTTTTTATTTCCATTTAAATATTGGCAGATCGAATTATTTAAGGTAAATATTTATTTTTACTCGATATCGAATTGCTAGTATGTAAATTTATTTTGTTTAATTTACGTATAAATAAACAAATATTTATTTATATCGAGTATTTACACCTAACTATATAATTAATATTAAAATCAACAAATGAAAAAATACGTATCGCTTAATTGTGATTAGTTAAATGCTAAAAGATGTATATGCAAGACGTATATCTTATATACACCGGCTCAAACAAAAATCACACGGTAATATTATTGAGATTGACATATATCGAATGTGATATGTCATTATTTCGTTATATAAATTGTTTATTGAACAATACTATTCATCAGGCTGTGATAAAAATCATTTCACATTGAGTATATGGGTACATTTAATGTAAATATCAAATACGAATAAATATACCATACAAATTATTTCTGCCACTATTTTTTTTTCTCAAAAAATAAGGGAAGCCAAATATTTTGTAACATTAGCAAATATCATTGCACTGTTTTAGATGGACAAAATTATCTGATACGTATTATTCGCGATAAATAAAAATATTTCATAAAATTATAAGGGGTGCATAAATTAATATCAATGCCATAATTTTATAGTTAATAAAAATAGTGCAAGAATAAATGTGAATATTATGTAGAATCTTTTTTTTTTTTTGCAATAATAATGCAAATGTGAGTCATATTTTAAACTTCACAATCAAGTAGTGCTTCCTTTTTCACTCAATAATAAATTGAGTGGGAAGGAAAGACCCTTTAAATTGGCTTATTTAAGAAAATTTGGAAGGTTGAAAGAGTCGTATATTTGAGTATCAGATTCTTTTTATAATAGTCATATTTTATAATAATATTTTATTATAACATTAGAATCGACTTTCATATTGTATCACGTGATTTGTTCTATATAATAATATCTCGCTATAACAATAAAAAAGATATTCATAACATCGTTATAAAATGATTTTTTTATTAAATAAATGTAAACAATAGTGTATGTGGAATTTTTGTAAATATTGAGTAGTTTTTGGGTTTTAAAAGGTGTTTCAATGATACCATTCCAAAATATTTCAAGCAGACAATTATTATTTTTGACAAAACATATTTGATAAAAAGACAAAATATATAATTATATAAGGAATAAAACTTTATGCTTATTGATGTTAAATATATGTTAATTTGGCTTTAGGAACTTATTCTACTTGAGATTAGTGATCAAAACCTTGTTTATATTTAATTCTCCTTTCATTTTTATTTGTTCATTAATCAGTATATACCTAGATGTAGTCATATGGTGCATTTATCTTAATAAATTTATTTACAACAAATTATATAATTTCACCATAATATCATGAATTAATGTGAGAATTAAGAGATTATGTATAATATACATGATAGACATGTTTTATATTCATTTGTTTAAAGTAAATATTAGAATACTAATTAGTGTTTGATTTAAGTCACAAGGGGAATTGGAATATTCTATTCAAAATGTCTTATTCAATGACCTACTAATTCAATAATATAAATTATTAATCTCTAAACCAAGATTCTTTTCCAGATTTAACTCCACTAATGTTATACTAATTGAATTAAATAGGAAAGTTTAAGTCAAGTCTAAGTCTAAGTCTAAGCCTTTGTTTTATCCCGCGCACCAAACGATACCTCATAAAGTCACTATCATTATCAATTCTAGAATCAATTCTTTTCATATCGCCAATCTTACTGAATTTTGAAACTCAAATCTTTTCACGAGCCCAAGTAAAATAAAAAACTACGAAGAGGAATTCACATGAACTTTATATTCCATTAGTCTTTTAGCTTAACACATGAAAATGAAAAAGGAATGAAATAAGAATATGAGATTACAACAATGTAATACATAAGGCAAAATATTTGCCAAATCCAAAGTTTTTTAAGTATAGAGTCTTGCAAGATCATACAGTTTTCTCTTATTCACATTAAGAAAAAACAATAATGGCACAGTGAAGATCTCGAAAATGAGTGAGTAAACAACAGACAATCTCAACGTAGAATCATTTCTAAGGGCATGAGACTATACAGCAGCGTTAAGCTGACAAGATTTACTAGGTCATGAGCTTCGCAAACTTACCAGTTATAGCACACGGATCTAACTTGATGATGCGTACAGAAGTTATTGTTCATAACATGATCCTGGCCCCAATGGAGGACGTCGAGCATAAAAATTGGTAACTGGAGCTGCTGGAACACCACGCCTTGTCAAGAGGCATCGGAAGTACTCCAGCCTCTGTAATGTAGTTGACGTAGTATTTTTTGATGATGTGGTCTCCTTGTCGCTCCACAACCGCTCTGTAAAGTAAACATGAAGGCAGTATTAGTAGCAAGCTTGAAATTTCTTCTGGAGAAAGAGAACCTAATATATGACAGCAAAAGACTGAGTGGAAGATCTAGTAGAAAGCAGTGGTTGAGTTTTGTTTCATAGCCAGTCTAGTAAAAAAAAGATGTCAATACCAGAATGAAAAATAAGTAGTCAAACGGAGGGAGTTGCTCGGATGGTAAACACCCCTCACTTCGAACCCTAAGGTTGTGAGTTCGACATATGGATAAAAATGGTTGGAGCTCCTACGGAAGGTAAAAAAAAGTAAGTGTTTGGATATAAAATGAGTGATATTTAGATTAAAAAAAGTACTACTTCTGTTTCAGTCTGATTGTATGGTCTTGACTTGGCACAAAGAGTAAAGAGAACTTTTGAATCTTGTGCTCTTAAACAAATGATAAGTAGAAGTCATGTTGGAAAGTTGATGTTAAAGGTTGTCAAAAAGGAAAAAAGACATTCTTTTTTTGAAACGGATTGAAAAGGATAAGTAAGACAAATAAATTGGACCAGATGGAGCAGTATTTAAAGTTGAAGTTGAGATCTAGTATTTGGAAGATGAGGTTGTGTTTGGACATGCATTTGACTTGGAAAAGAGTTTGAAGTTGTGAGTGAGTAAAATTCACTTGAAAAACTAGTCAAAGTTGGAAAAAACTAGCCAACAAATCATTCTAATGTGTAACTAAACATTGTTTTGAAATATTTTTCGAAAAGAAGGTTCGTTGAACTGCTAAAAGTGTCGTACTATCCAACATATCCAAGAGAATACCTGCTGCAGCTGCAGCCCGTGGCCATATGGTTTGTTGAACATCTGAGGCATCTGCGGTTTCTCCCCACATGCATACTTCACCTCCAAGTATAAGTTTTTGCTCAGAGATACTCTTTATTCCTTCCAGTGGTTCTGCATAATAGACCTCCTCCCACGGGACATCTAAGTGATCGAGATACCAATAACCCTGATTGCTATAAATGCATCGAAAACCACTTGCAACTGCCTTTGCACAAACATCACCAACTAACCTATATCAATAAGATATTCAGAAAGTTGCATACTAAAAACGGAAAAACCCATCATATTAGTGAGCAGATAAATCCAGTCAGATTGATCCTCACCAGTTATGCACCACCGTTCGTGGGTTAAGTTTAGATGGAAAATTGTTGAAGGTTTCTTCCCTACAAATATAAAATCCATATACCATGTCATACATTAGAAAAAAACGAATCACTACATTTCAACCATAAATAACTGCTCATGCTTGCTTTTGGATTAAACGAACTACTGGTGTATCCTTTTCCAGAAAACAAAATTTTATTTTATGCATTATAAGACAGCAAGAGACACATCGTACTCCAAACTTTTTTGCAACACATTCTTTAATACCTTTGCCAAGTCACAGATAAAATAGAAAAGTAGAAAAGAAAACACCTTGCCCCGCAAGTTCATAGGAACCACAGTCCAACAAAATCTTCATTCTGATTTGAATCTGTTTAATATATTATCTATATTTTGTTAATCTTCACTGTTCCCTATTTAACTGATTAAAAGGAAGAAAAACACGAACTTACAAGTGCTACAGGGCACTTAGTTTGCGATTTCTAAGAGAATTTACCAGTTAACAGGTGTCCAATTGTGTGATATAGCTATTTCTTGAGCTTTGAGTACAAAATACTGATATGCATCCTTTGCAGTCATCTTATGATCTTGAAGCCTGCAAACAGAATGAGTTGATGAACAGCACTGCATTGAAAAAGTAAAGATAGGAGACATAATTAAACGGATGAATCAGGGCATGTTATCAGCAAAAAGTAAAGGTTACAATCCATCTAAATCTAAAACACATAATGACATAAATATATAGCCTACATACAGAATGAATACTTCGTCCACAGTCCTTTATTGATATCAAGAAAAAAAACAGATGGTAGCACTTCTAGTACTCCCTGGGACATATTCTCAACGCAAAGTGTATCCTGCACTAACTGAATCGCGAATTGGTTTATGTAACATAAATGTGTGAAACATAAGATTCATATTGGTAATAGGATCCCCTATAATCACTCGTGATTTTCATCATCACTGATATAAGTCAATATATAGATGCCACTGTTCTTATAGGCATAGTGCAATGTATTTCCATGAGTGAAATACTAACTGAGCCTTTTTTTTGGTTTGACAAACAAGTTAGAGCAATTTCAACATATATATGGAACTTCAAAAACATAAAGGACATGAGAAGAGGGAGGTTACCATTGTTTCACGTGTGGTGTAGTTGTCCAACAAGCTGCAAAAATGAACAGTATTCAGTACTTATTCGATTGTTCCTCCCTTATTTTTCCGGGGGAGGTGGGGAGCTATGGACAGTGGGCAGTGCTTTGTAACACTCAACCACAAAAAGATCCAACAACGATCATTTTCTTTTGACGTGTAAGTGCATGCATGGTCAGAAAGATATGCATATAATGAGAGTTCTGGTTGAAATAGAGAAAATGACAAAAAGTGACATCAAAGGAGAAATGGCCAAAAGAGAAATATCTTTTTTAACAACCAACATAAGAGCATATCACAATCAACTGTTCAATAGAATCCGAGAAGAAGGTAAAAGAAATATTTGCAGTACTATAATGGAAGAAAAAGATACTAAGTTATCAGTCATATGGATGGATACCATGAAATTGAACTCCGTAAACACGACTCATAACATGATACAGCACTGAAATTGCTGGGACTATAAAATGAAGGATAGGCTGCCAGTACGTACAGTATATTTTCTATATCTGGATTCTATTATATAGGACTTTTCTTCTTCTTTTGCTTCTTAACAAATAAAAAAACTAAATAGAAAAAACAGAGAACTGTTATAAATAATTCATCTATTCTGCAATTGATTTATCCAATACAAGAACTAATGAAGATAGTAAGTTAACCCAAACTTCAAAATAAAAACTGCATAATCAAAGATGTGGGAACTAAAATACAAAATATTTCAATTCTAAGACACTTTGCCCTTTAGCTATTGGTTTTGCCTGGGCTTTTGGTATCTTGAATCAGTATACTTCTAGAGCCAATGATTCCTTAAAATATTTACAGTTGTGATTCTGAAGCAACAAGTTATCTTAACTTGACATTGGTGGACATAGAACAATTGTTTTCTATTCTCTTGGTTAAATGATTAGCTAAAATTAGAAATGCAACAAAATGTAGGGAATTTACTGCAAAAAATAGAAAAATAGTACTAACTTGTATTGACCTCGTCACCGCCTAAGTGGAAGAGCTCAAATGGAAAAATCTTCCTCATATCTGCAAAAAAATAAGAATGGAAATTTAACATCCATGGTGACAAGAAAGAGAAAAAATTATGTCTTCATGTGCGGCAACTTTGAGTTCAATGGTCTTTCTTGAGAGGATAATGCAATACTAACTATGACCAGAGGATCATATCAGTAAACGGGAGGCATGGTCATCATCAGAATTACATATGCAAGGATGCAATGTACATAGAGAGAGAGAGAGAGAGAGACATGTCATACGAGAAACAAAAAAGGGAGAAAGGCAAGAAATGAGAAAGAGAGAAGGACAAGAAACAGACAGAGAGAGGAGAAAAAAGAGTGAAACAAAAGAATAAGAGGGTTGAAGATGGGGGAAGAAAGGGGAAGGGAGCAGGAAGACACGGTGCAAGATAGAATTATAGGGATATAGCTTGAAATTACATACACTTACAGAATTTTTACGTTATCAGGTACTGAAATATGTTTTAGAACGTTACCTGTCTCAGCTTCTAGGTTACTGATCTCATTTTTTAAAGAAAACTTAACTACAGTTGCTTGTAGCTAACTCTAGGTGACATAATTTTTCTATATAGTTAGTGTATAGAAATTAAACTGATGATCAAATCAATTAATGATGTCTTTCAATTGTCTTAGACAAAGTACAAAGGCACTATTTATAGAACAGTGAACTCAAAGTAAGAACTCTTGAAACTCTAACTAAAAGATAAGATTATCTTACTAAAAACTAGGCTCTAATCTTTAAATAAAAGATAATGATAAACCGAAGTATGAAAATATATCCTATTAGCTACACAAAGAAAGTAAAATGTAATTATACAAATCCAGAAAAAATGGTAGAATTCTTAAAGGGAACCCTTCGAAACTAACCAGCCAAAATGCCTGATATCACATCAAAAGTATAGTTTTTTGAAACATCTAAGGGCTCTTTACAAGATGGAGAAGGCCAAAGATCAGGGTACCCTGCACCCCTGTAGAGTGAATAAAACCAAACTGAGACACAACATAAATTTATAACACAACTAAAGGGAGTGATGACCTACAATGAATAAGAAAATATTCATGTTCTAATAAAACCAAACTGACACACAACATAAATTTATAACACAACTAAAGGGAGTGATGACCTACAATGAATAAGAAAATATTCATGTTCCTTGTAACATTCTCCCTTTTTTAAGCATCTTTCTATCCAAAACATTGTCACCACACCAAAAATGTCAAGGAGAACTAATAAGAGAAAGTTCATCCGGAACATTATTACCACCCCCAAATAAACTATGTTTGTTAACCAAGTTTATTCAATGGTTATACGCTTATTAGTTAGGAGGAAGGTCAGAGATATAAACGAATTAGACTAAGTGTTTCCCTGGTATCATTATTCTGATTAGAAGTACAATTACTTTCGCCATGCAAATATCATACGCTTCATATTTCTTTCTGTTTTACTTAAAAATAAGCAGCACTTTTCCTTTATTTCAGAAACCCAAGATGATTGGAAAATAAGACCAATCTGAAAAACTAAAGATTTCAATACACACGGATAACTTTTTCCAATTATCACCTCAAAAGTACAGCTCTCAAAGTTTTTTGTGCTTTTTAACTAAGCATTGATATCTATACCAAAAAAAGTACCACACTAATGGGATTAATTTAAAACCTGCAGGAGATTTAGACAGATAAAAGTGGAGCAATTAAGGCAAACTACCAGCAATTCAAAATCCAAAGATCCATAAATTTCTGATAGACTCAATATAGTACGATTGTACGAGGAATAGACCAATTTAAACACTTACCATGATTCTGCATGGCCGGGAACATCAACTTCTGCCATAACATTGATACCTGTGTAGGTAACACTTTTGGAATTAGAAAAGGACTAAACATTCTTTTTTTTACTTATCAAGAGAAGTATAGATGCATTGCGTTAACCAACAACCAGAAAACGTTAGATGAGGTAATGAAACGTTTGCATAGACTTCAAAGATGTCACGTACCTCTCATCTTTGCAAAGCTTCAATTGATGTGACATCATGAAGAGAAGAAACAAGGAGAACTCTGTCAGCATCAGCTAATAATATAATGTAGGAACATCTAACGAGAAGCCAAAAACAGAACAAACAACTGAAACAGATGATAACGTAAAAGAATATTATAGTTCTTTGTATCATTTATTCTGGGAACTTTAACATATCCAGAGCAATTAATTGAATGGAAGCATAGATATTGAAATTAAATAATCAAAGACAATGAAAGGATAAGATTGTAACTTTAAGTTCATAGTAATTGTTCAATGAAACACTAGAAGAAGACTCTCTTTGAAAGTTCCCTAATTGATTGATAGCTTTGACCAATTCTCTAGATGGTACAAAATGATCCGGCTAACGTGTTAAATAAAATCTCATAATAAACTTTTCGATCAAGTTTAGGTATTATAATGGTATCCATTATTTGGTGTGGTCAGATTTGCACGTAAAACTAGAATATTGATCCAGTGTAATATAAGTAATTCACTATTGTTGGCCCCTCTAAAACCATACAACCAATTGTTTAGAATAATACTACATATGGTTTTCTAGTAGCCACTTAAGATGAAGATTTTAGCACCTCCAGCCACGGCCCTTTCATTTTTTACTTTCTTCCTAAGAAACATGGAGCAAAAGCTCAAAGCATTTGATTCACCTTGGGGACTTTATTTATCACTCATAGGCAATAAAAGGAAAAATCACTTAGTTTCTGCGCTCAAGGTTTCTGAAAAAGGTAGAGGGGAAATTCTTCATACCAAAAAGACTTCAAACTATCTGAGTTGGGGGAGAAAATTCTTACTCAACAATTTCAATGGCGTCCTCGACAGTGTAGCGTTCCCACTTTGTATATGCCCCTTTCCACAAGTTTGGGTAAGAAGGCACTTCTAGAGGAAATGACTCTTCATCTATGATGTGCCAATGGAGAACATTCTACTGATTCCAATCAACAATATCAGAAATAAGTAATTGCTCATTTCAAAAACTGGATCAGTAATAGGATTCAACAACTTACAAGTTTAGCATAGGACATAGATTCAATAATTTGCTTGATGATTTCAATCGGCAAATAATGTCTTGATGTATCTGCAGAATAATTCAACAATACAACAAGTAGATCAGTTAGTGACTTAGTGCTCTGCAAAAGGCAACATCTGGATGTTTTGACTCATTCTCAGAAGTATGATGAATTACATATTAAGTGACCACCAAGTCAATAAGAGTGCACTGGGATCCTGTACGACAACTAAATCCCAAGAATAAGCTACAAAAGACTGGATCTTACCTATCAGAAGACCGCGATATGCAAATCTGGGCTTGTCTTGAATAAACCATGGAGCCTTACGAATTTGCACTGTTTTAACCCCGTAATTAAACTTACATAACTGACTCAATGTCTGTATAAAAGGGTTTGAGTAAACATTTTGTTATCAGTGAGGATATGAAATTAACAGTCATAAATCCCTAAATTCCACTACAAACCAAAGTGGCAAATATCCCTGTCCACCATGATAAACCATATTCATTTAACATACGTACCTCAAGCCCTCTTAGTGCACCATAAACAGAATTTGCCTGCAGTGTTGACGAAAAACTATTCATGTACTTCTAGTTATAGTCACTCCAACCAAAGAATGCACAATCTAGTACCATCATCACAAAACTGTCAAAAGCAGGGGAAGAAATCACAGAACAAGACTTTTCTGTTGCATTCTTTTTTCTTGATGAGTGGGTTAACAGTGCGGATTGTGGAAGTTAACTATGATAAAGTAAGACTAGATAGGCAAAGGTTATATACTATCAGGAGCTAGAGCAAGAGTTAAGGACAAAATTCTCCACATGTAAGAAAAAGGGAAGCAATGCTACATCAGAAAAGTACATGGATAGGAAAGAAAAAGAATACTAGAAATTTCTAAGTAAAGCATAGTGTTTTACATTTCACTAAGGATGCTTCTTTATTAGAAACCATTCTCTACATTCTTCCAACTCCTTAAATCTCTACCTACAAATATCCTGTCAGCTCTTCTGATTCTTCAGATACGTCAAGAGATCAACTTATGTTAGGCGGGGCGAATCATTCTCTACATCCTAAGCAATAGACACATTCTTTAACTACCATGGAGATTTTGATCTAGTTCTACTTACTATTTGGTTAAGTTTTATATCACATTCATCACATCATCATACTGTATGCTACAAAACATATCTCCTCCAATTGAGAGCTTGTGGACAGGAAAAGAATTTTCAGCACAAATAGAACTTATAACTCAAATTACTTCGAACAAGAAATAAATAAAAGTTCCACCACATCAATGTTGATAACTTTACCTCAATAGAGACTCCCCCAATAATTGAACGTTCATTGCTCTTCGTCACCAATAACGAGTAGCTCTCATCAACGCCAAGTTGCAACTGAGACAAAAAAACGATTCAACAAACCAATAAAAATCGTTCCTAGTCTCTCCTCCACATTAAGCATCGATTGGTTCAAGTTGTTGCAAATATATAAATAAATATGTCTCCTCTCTATCAGCAAAAACGTTTTAATAAGGTCATTCACACAACCCAACACGATATGAGATCAAAGGTCCAGAATTCAGGTATTAGGCCATATGAAATGTCATGTCCCAAAATATAAATAGGAAAAAAAAGACATATAAGTTCTATGCACTCATAGTATAAAAATATTTCCACAATCAGTTCTTTATAAAGTAAGTACACGTAAATATCTATAATAAAGCACTAATTGGTAATACTCTAAAAACAACTAATCTGTTATCTCAGCTTAAAAATCTCTACACTGTCCGCTTGTATAACTTATATCTGATTAAAAAAATCCTATCTTTGGAAAAGACAGTTCACCACAATTCAACTCAATATGTAGCAAAAACACTACTGGCTTCTTCCCATATGTCGAAGCCTTGGTGGAAAGACTTACCCCATACCATGAAGTCTCAGGTTCAAATCCCAACAGAAGAAAAACACTAGTCAAGGTGCCAGTGAGCTGTCCGGACACACAGTTCTAATTTGGTTTCAATTTATATAACTTCAATCCATTAAAAAAATCATATCTTTTGAGAATAGATCACGCAATTCAACACAATACGTAGCAAAAACACTACATATTAGATTATTTCTCATTTCATAGTGAACAAGGTTGACATATACAAGGTCTGACGTACAAGTCAAAAACACTAGATGATTTCTTCCCATTTGTCCAACCTTGACGGACAGAGTAATCCGCAGTATTTACTAGTGGGAGTTAGCAACTAGCCTCCACCATTCTAAAAGTAATTACATGTAATTGGTAATCTAAGTAACACTACTAAACAACTTCAGTCCATAAAAATCATATCTTTAGACTATAAATTCACACAATTCAACACAATATGAATCCGATTATTAGGATAAAGCATAAAAAATTACCTCATCATTATCAGAATGAACAATGACGGTAACCCTATTAACATCAAAATATTCACCAGATTTAGCTAACTTAGCACCATGCTTAAAAATAATCTTCTTATATCTCTCAAACGCTTCTTCAACAACAACTGATCCACCACTTCCACCACCATTTCCGGTAAAATCAAGTGTCAAATTAGGATCAACAGTGAGCGTATCGTTACCGGAAGTGAATTGTGCCGGCAACGGCCATAAATATGTAAGAGATTCATCGAGCTCTATACTGTGATGATGCGTTGACTTTATAGAACGAGCGTTGACCAGTGAGAAAATGGATATGGAGAAGAAGAAGGTTTTGAGTAGAAATTGAGAAAAATTGAGGGTTGAAATTTTAGACATTTTTGTTGGAAGAGGAAATTGAATGATTTTTGGAAAATTTTTTGGGTGATATTGATATATGATTATTATGGGGTCAATAATTTGATGACTAATCATATAACATATTTTTATTTTATTATTTCATATTCAAAATTCATATTCAAATTTTAATTAGAGATTGAAAACTTTAATTATAGGGCAACTTTCACGTATAACAAATAAAAAAATTATATTTGTATGTTATAGCAAAGTTTTCATAATTACGTTTCATAGCAAATATATAACTGTAGAATTCGTTGTACATATACAACTGTATGATTCACTAGCCTAAATTGTATAATTTGCTGGTCTATTTCGCTGCAATTGTATAATTTTCTGGCCTATTTCACATCAATTGTATAATTCGCTGGTTTATTTTGCTGCAATACCCGTATAAAATTTGCTTTGTATACAATTGAATCGAAGTAATTTTTTTGTATATTGTATAATTATTAGTGTATATAAAGAATATATATGTTTTTCTTTCGCTTTATACAAAAATAGAAACACAATTTATAAATAGTTGTTGTATAAAGCGAGAGAAAATTATATTTCACTGCAATTGTATAATTCGCAATTGTATAATTCGTTGGCGTTTCTCGCTGTAATATCTGTATAAAATTTGCATTTGTATACAATTGAATCGAAGTAAAATGTTTGTAACTTGTATAATTAAGTGTGTAGCACGAAGATATATATTTTTGCATGTGTATATACATTTTTCTCTTGTTTATACAAAACATAAAACACAATTTATACACTTGTGTTGTATAAAGTGAGAGAGGCGTCCAGATGGAGAGTGACGAGCGAGAATGAGAGAGTGGCGAGCGAGAGTTTAAGGAGAGTGACGACTGACAAACGTTGTCATGCAGTACAATTAAATCAAACAATAGTTACTCCATTTATTTTAAATTATTCGTTTATTATTATATACAATTATCCCTTAATTATAAGCGGAGCATTTCTATCACTGAATTATCATAAGTTTTGGTTATACTACTTGTATAATCATTTTTATCTTAAAATGTAATTTAATAAGTGAAATTGAGAAAAAAATGATGTTTGCTATTTATTTCAAAGAGTAAGAGTATACTATTATGTAATTTTATAAGTGATTTATGGGAAAATTATATATATTTTGTGAATCTATAAATATGGGTTTTCGTGATTCAAATAATTTGATGGGAAAAAAGGGTGTAACGGTGAAAGCATAATGATGATTTTAATTTTATTTTGGTGAAATATTATTATTATTATTATTATTATTATTATTATTTATTTATTATTATTATTATTATTGAATTTTTGAATTGAAGTGTAAAGGTGTACTGGTTTTGTTATTTTTCGTTCTGTTTCCTTTTTTGTTTTTTTTAAGCAGTTGGCAGAATTTGTCCTATGTTTATCAAGATTAGGGCGGTTCATAATTATGGTTAAAAAATCAAATTTACAATTTGAATTAAATAAATTTTGTTTTGATTTGATTTTAAATTTTGAAAATTGTTACCATTTAATTTAGTTATGATTTTGCTAAAAAAATAATTGCAAAGATAATCAATTTGAAATTGATAAATTAGATATATAAAATTTGTAGCTATTTAAATCTTATTCATAAATAAAATATAAATATTTGTTGAATTTTAATTAAGTCAAGTCTTTAAAGTTATTATTTTCTCGAGCCAACACTTAAATGTAAAATTTGTTGAGATGACATTCGATATTCATTTGATATTTCTAAAGTTTTAATTTTGATAATTTGCGAATCCATAATTAAAAATAAACAGTATATATTATATTTTCAAAGTTCAATTCAATATGTTGGATTAAACTTGAATGAAACGTATTTAAATCATACTAGTTTATGTTGAATTAAACGTATTTAAATCATACTAGTTTATGTTGAATTAAACGTATATAAATCATACTAGTTTAGACACAAATTACTTTAAATACATTATAATTTGCAACATCATGAATATTATCAAAATTTGGAGTGTCCGAATACATTCAAACACATGTATCTCGAGATATACGATGTCAATATTAAGTGTAATATAACACATATATACACTATATCTAAGTGAATTCACATGTATACAAATTACATATCAAATCTCGTTCGCATCCCTCACTTGCCACTTTCTTATTTATTGATATCTTGGATACATGTGAATCACCCAAAATACATACGAATCACGCTTGCCTTTTCTCCTATTTTTGTATATCTGGTAGCAAAAATATATGTATCTAAGTATATATTACTCAATAAATGATAGAAAACTCTTAATTGATAGTATAATATGTAATAGTTTGAAAAATATATAATAATAATATGTTTATATTATATAACATAGAATATGTATAATTATGTAATTTCTCCGATTTAAATTTTGATTCGATTTTCGGTAATTTATAAAGGGGCAACTTTCACATATAGCAAACAAAAAAAATCATATTTGTATAATATAGCAAACTTTGCATAATTGCGCTCCATAGCAAACATAAAAACTGTATAATTCGCTATACATATAAACGTGTATAATTCGATGGCCTAAATTGTATAATTCACTGGCCTAAATTGTATAATTCGCTGGCCTATTTCGCTGTAATTGTATAATTAGTTTTGCATACAGTTGAATCGAATTAAAATGTATGTATATTGCATAATTATAAGTGTATAGCAAGAAGATATATGTTTTTCTCGCTTTATACAAAAACAGAAACACAATATATACACTTCTGTTGTATAAAGCTAGAAAAAATTGTATTTCACTGCAATTGTATAATTCACAATTGTATAATTCTTTGGCCTTTTTCTCTGCAATATTTGAAGTAAAATGTTTGTAAATTATATAATTAAGTGTATAACACGAAGATATACATTTTTGCATGTGTATATACAATTTTCTCTCGCTTTATACAAAACAGAAATAGAAATTATACACTTCTGTGTATAAAGCGAGAGAGGCGAGAATGGGAGAGTGGCGAGCGAGACTTCTGGGAGAGAGACGCCTGGCAAATTTTTGTCAATGTTTGCTATGGAGCACAATTAAATCAAACCCTAGCTATTCCATTTAATTTAGGTTATTAGTTTGCTATTTTATACAATTTTCCCTTTATAAAGACCCAATAGCAGGCCCAACCCAAATGTCGAGCCCAATGTCCCAAAATCCCAATCGATAAGAAAAAAAAGTCTATCTTCTCCTTCTAGAATTGTTTCTTCCTTCCTTCCACTTCTGCTCGCTTCGCTTCTCAGTCGCCGTTGATACGGCGACCTTTTCCGGTGGTGGTCGGTGCTCCGGCAGCGTCGGATTCCTCGTATTGTTCAGGTAAGCTTATTTGCTTTTGTATTTTCCTTGAGATAAAGAAAAACCGATAATGTTGTTGAATCTGTTATTTCAGCATTTATGGAGTTGAATTTAAGTTTCTTCAAGTTTGAATAAGGTCACATTCAAAAAAAAATGGCGATTAGAACAGTGTACATTACCAAAATTGGGAATTTGTATGACTAGAGACTTGGGATAGAAATTAAGCTGGGTGCGTCTTTTGGATGATCGAGGAATCATGGATACGGTCCGTCAAAAAGGAGCCTTAGAATAGTGCTGAAGTTATGGATGTACTATGATCTCTAGGTATTGAGTTTGAGCTGTGAAAACTGTCACTGATGTGTTAGAGTAACGATGAAGTTATATAACAAGTTCGAGCTGTGGAAGCAGGCACTACTTACTAGTGCTTGCATTAGGGTAGATTGTCTATGACATACTCCTTGGGTATTGACCCTTTCCCGAACCATGCAGTTGTTTGAACTACCTTTTTTTTTACCTTTGACATAAATACCGTTCGCCTGATGATTAAGCTGAGTGTTTTTGGCCTTATTTGCTTGTTGAAGTTTTTCTTGTGCAATTCTTCATTTCTTCCACAAATGATGTAGAAACAATACTGCCTTAGCGACAGTAACGTAAGCTAACATTAGTTCGTCCCTTTTAGACTGTATAAGTGGTATGGATCAATAATTAGTCTACGAGCAGAAGTTGCTCACTTGCTGGTCAAACAAAGTGATTTTAGGATATTAGTGTTTAAATCCTGCATTTCTAAAATATTCTTCCTTTAACATTGGTGAAGGGCGAGTAGCACTTCTTGCTTCTGGCTTTAAGGTGTAGGGCAATTTCACTTTCTTTTGTTTTACGATGATTGGGACAAGTTTGAATGTAAAACCACTCTCCTTTTATGGACAATGCGTAGCATTGGTACATTAATTGGAAAAATACTAGTGTCTTCACTCAAAATTGCAAATAGCTGTAGTTTATATCTTTTGAAACCTCGAGGCTTCTATTAGTGATAACATTAAGAAAGGGGTATCTGCTGGACTGCTGGTCATTAGTTCATAAAGTTATACTACAGGGATACAAGAAATTTCTTCTTCCAAATAACAACAAACTTCAACTTCCTATGTTATTATACTCTCCATTTTGTGTAATTATTGATGGTAAAACCTCCAGCTTTTGGACTTGATAGTCAATCTGGTTTATATGCATTTTCTTTGTTTAGACAAGGCTGCTTCAAATTTCATTGAAACGTTTGGCTCAGTCGGTTTGGTCTTTAACCTGCATTACAGTGCATTTACGGTGCTGTGTGCTTTTCTTCTATGTAGATCTTGTCAAAGGGATTAAATATGATCCTAAATGGATATTCCTTGAGGTCTGGGGGTATTTGTAAGCCTTACAAGGCATGTAGCTCCAAGTCCTATGGATCTGCATCGTCATGCAGCCCCCTGCCGCCTTCCAAGTTTTTAGTCGCATGTGTTAGACGTTCACCAGCACCTCATCAGTATCCAACATCCTGCTCCAAAGGTGTGTATGAGTTCTTGATGGTGATCCTTTTGCATGTCATTATTTTTATCTTGAACTTTTGAGTTAAAATAAACTCATTATTGATTTGGTGTTTGTTGTTGCATCATATGCATGAAACTAGATTGATATTTGGTTTCTTAATGAAGTCATTAGGCTACTGTTCTTTAGCTTGAGATAGCTGATTTTAATCGAAGCATAGATCTGATTCTTATGTTAGTTCTGCCTAGCTACTTTTTTTTCAGTTAAAGGAGGTTTGAATTTGAAAATGTTCAGATTTCTGCCCTTGCAAGTGCATTTTTTAACTTTATAAAAACATATTTGCTCTTAGTAGGTCTTATTCATTCCTATCTTGTATATTGTCTGAAAATCATTAAAATGTTGTTAAATTAAAGATTCCTGTGAAAATGAAATTTTATCAATACTTTACTCACTACAACTGCATGATGACTACGAAAGACATTCAATTCAATTAAGGATTCTGGTGAAGACGTTTCATCACTACTCTATCCAATAGCACCAGACAACCACCGGCCTCTACCACATATCCTCAACCGCCCACAACCACCACTAACTACCTTCAATGTTAGTTACCATCGCACAGCCTCCATGTCAATCAGCTACTTCCATAACCAATCACCAACACCAGCCTCCTTGTGACTATTACCTACCACCTCCACCACCATCACCACCGACCACATCCATTACCAATCACCTCTATCACAGTCATCGTAAACCACCATCGCCTTCCACTGCCAACAACCACTATCGGTCACAACTGCATAACAATCAGCTTTGGCCACAGCCATATACCTATTCACCAGCCAGGAATGCACGTCCGCCATCTTCGGCCACCTCCCATCAACCAGAACAACCACCTCACAGGTCAAAACTATCACAATTGACCACTGTTGCTCGCATTCAATGTGTGCTTCAAACAATGATATGATATTTAAACAATAATTATTGTATATTTAAATTGTATATTTATAGAATTTAAAGAAAGATATGTTATATCCATTCAGATAATGAGAAACAAACAGTCTTCATTATACCGTCTTCAGGTTTAGATATAACATCTTAATCATCATATTCGGAAATCTTTTAATCATAAAAAAGGGCTTTGAAAAGCTTCATATGCTTCAAACTCCCTTGTTTAGAAATAAGCCATGTAGTGGTATAAAGCCTCATTTAGAAATAAGCCATGTAAAATTGGAGGCTTAAGGAAGTAGGGGAAGGCATACGTAGTAGTTCTTTTAGAGGATTCAGTGTTATAAGAACCATGATTGAGGGAACGAAATGGTCAACAGATCACTGATCCAAATACCTGATATATCTTATCCCTACAAGTTTATGGTATAATTATTTTCTGTTGGCTCTATTAGTTTGAAGATTTGAAGCTAGTTTCCCTATTATAGTTGTGTTGTCGTTGCAGGATTCAACTTCCTTGATCTTTCTTCTGCATCATCACTTCTTTCAACTGGTGAATATGGCGGTCTTTCTAATGCAATACCCCAGTTACCAAGGCGAAGCCAATTGTCCATGACCCCTAGAGCATCGAAGGATGTCCCCTATAGTTACAGATTCCCTCCGATGACCAAAAAGCCGAGGTGGTGGTGGAGAACCTTAGCATGCCTCCCTTACTTGATGCCACTTCACGAGACTTGGATGTATGCTGAAACAGCATATCATCTCCACCCCTTCTTGGAAGATTTTGAGTTTCTGACATACCCTTTTCTCAGAGCTATTGGGAGATTACCGGGCTGGTTTCTAATGGCGTACTTCTTTGTTGCTTATCTCGGTGTAGTGAGGAGAAAGGAATGGCCTCATTTCTTTAGGTTCCATGTGGTAATGGGGATGCTACTCGAGATTGCCTTGCAGGTTATCGGGACTATAAGCCGTTGGATGCCACTCGCGGTATATTGGGGCAAGGTTGGCATGCATTTTTGGACCGCTGTCGCGTTTGCCTATCTGTTCACAGTTTTAGAGTCCATAAGATGTGCACTTGCTGGGATGTATGCTGACATTCCATTTGTGTGTGATGCAGCTTATATCCAAATACCTTACGATTAATGAAACCCAACATATAAGGTCCTTGTACCTATGTTACTCGAACTCTCCAAAAATGTTGCTGTACTCGTGCTGGATCCGACACACATTCATCGATGTTATTGAAGAGTCCGAGCAATATAGCTCTGTATACATGAAAAATCATGTTTCTTATGTCTTTTTGATAGAACATGAACACAAAGTAAATCTTTTGTGTAAACAGAGTTATTTTATTTTCAACCTTGTAAGATCATCAGATAACTTGCTTTGTTACCTTCACAGCCTAGTAAATGCTCTTGTTTTGTTTACATATAAGAGTACTAAATTTGAATTTAATTACATATTTAAAGTGATTGTATAAAAAATAAAATTAAATTAAATGGCGATGTCAAAACAAGTCGAATATTTAGGCTATGGCTCATATCATGTTGGACTTGCAAGTAATGGGCCATCGTCACTTAACTACGTATAAATGGTACACTTAATTTGAAAATAATTTTGTCATTTTGTCCATAGATAGTAGATTGGTGGTGATCTCCCCAATGACAAGAAAAGAATTTATATTGTGGTCCATTCAGATGTTGAAGCAACGGTAAATTTATTTTTATGATTTTTAGGTAATCGATTTGAGTCATGGAAACATTATCGATGCATTATTAATGCTTTTAGAAGAGTGGACCATCGACAACACATCAGAATTGAGTTTTTTATGTGACTTATTTGTTAACGTTAGATGTTTTATGCACCAATTTATTACACTAAACTAGGCTATTTACAACACATCCTTTGAGGATCGAACTTTTTCGAACCCTACTAACACGAGATATTTTTATGCATTTCGAACAAAATGGAGACCCCACCATATAGTTCTATGTCAATCTTCTTGGGAATTTATGTTAGGTGTTTTGGTTACCCAAAAAAGAAAAAAAAGTCTACTCGTTATGTCAAAATCAACAAGGAACCATTTGATTGGTGTTTAATAATGATTAGTCTTTGCTTAAAATTATTAATTATGATATACGATAATATTGACTGACCGCAGGGACAGATCTACATGGAGTTCAAGATTTATCATATTTTGAATCGAAAAGTTATATCGTATATATAAAAACGTAATATGTACTTTATATCTTTAATAGGTATAAATTAATATTGAACCATCAACACAAAAGTAATTATCATGTGTAATAACTATATGGTAATTAAATTATTTGAAGATAACAATAGTCCTAAGTAAGTAGATTTGAATTTTTAAACATAAATATGTTTCCAAATTTTTAGGAAGTTAATTTATTTTAGATAATTGAGATTTGAGGGTTTTGATATACCTTTTTGAAGACTACAATAATAACATATTTAATATATTTTCACAAAGTAAAATTCAACGAAAATGAAACTGATTACATACTTTATTTCTATTTTCACGAGATTTTAACCATACTTTTAGGCAAGAAGATAGATACGTTGAACCCAAAACTCATTAAAAAAACAAAAAAGCTTTTCCCCTATATACTTTTTAAAAACTTGATCAAGTACAAATTACTCCTTTAACATCAACTAAACATATTCTTAAAATTGAGTTACCAAACACTCCTTTCGTTCCATTTTATCAGTCACTTTTCGGATTTTTCGATATTTAAACAAATCTATCTTTTGATCGTAAATTTTTCATAAATCTTTTGAATTATCAATTATTGTGACTTATAATACTTATTAAGATTTCATACGCAAATTCTCGATCAGACTTAAACCGTTCGATTCTTGGAAAACGAAAAAATCGTACTTCTTCATATTATAATCTCCTTCCACGTGTCATGATCTCTCCTTATCTCATCAGCCAGCTCAGCAACCTAAATAGGACCCACTGACACGTCATTATCATTTCAACCAATAAGAGAGCGCGTTGTTCTCACGCTCCGTAAATTTTGAAGAATTATCAGTTCCACTTTTTCGGTTCAAAAAAAGTTCCGCCACAAAGCTTTACCACGAGGACCACAACTACCTCCATTATACCTTTTAAAATACCCAAAACACCCTTCTATTTTCATCGTATTTACTGTGTTCTGCCATTGCTTACATATAGTATTCATTACAAGTTGGCCAGTGTTTTTCTTCTTCTTCTTTTTTTTTTTTTTCATTTTTCTCGGGAAAAATGTTGGAATTAGTGCCTCCCGACGGCGATCACGGCGGAGAATGCGGCGGCGAAGAGCAACTGTTGTTGATGGAGACGAACAATGTCGACCGGTCATGGAGGTTGAACTTCGATGAACTACGGTTATCGTCTGAGAATAAAGAGAAATCTCTTCCTCATGGATTACATGATTGTCTCGGTGTATTGTGTAAATTTCCTTAGCTTTTCACTTTGTTATTTGTTGTTGTTGAGTATGTATTTTTTTTTGTTTGATTAGTTGTGTTATTGTGTTAGATTGATTGTTAGTGTAGTGAATCGAACGGAAACATGGTGAGGTAGCTGAATTTAACTAATTAGGGATAGATGAATAGTTGATTTTGATATGTGTTTAGGGTGAAGTATGAACTGTAGTTATCGTCTGAGAACAAAGAGAAGCCTTATTTGAGCTCACTAGTTCTTCGACGTAGTTGTGATTCACTTTTTACGACTAGGAGTAGATTTTTAGGGTTGTTTTTCTGTTGATTAGTTGTATTAGGTGAATCGAACGGAGAGTTGTTTATGAGCGGAATGTAGTTTGAGGATTTATAGAGCTGATTTCAACTTATTAGGGATGGAGAAATAGTTGATTGATTGATATTCTTTTGTGCTCAGGATGAACTGCAGTTATCATCTGAGAACAAAGAGAAGTCTCCTTGTGGCCTCCATGATAGTTAAATTTCTCCAGCTCTGTAAATCATCCATATAAGTTATTGTGGTTCACTATTTACGACTTGGAGTAGATTTTGAGTTGCAGTTTATCTATTGATTAGTTGTATTAGGTTGATATAAAGAGTAGTGAATCGATGGAGACTTGTTCAGGTTGAGTGGAATGAATATGGAAGATTTATAGAGCTGATTTCAACTAATTAGGGATGGAGGAATAGTTGATTAATATTCTGTTGTGAAATTTTTGGGGAAAGTCTATTTTTATACATCAATTTTTTGCCAGGTGGGTCCAATTTTTGAAGAACAATAAGATTCTTGTATGGATGGCTTAAATTTTGCAGAAGATGTTAAGCAATATTTTGTGCTTTTTTTTTTATTGTTCTGTGGACTATTGAACATGTTTGATGCCCAGTTCAATGGTTTAGATAAAATTGGCATATTATGTATTTAGAGGGATGATTCTTTTTGGATGGTTACGGTAATCAGAACATATGCTTTTGAGCTCAAATTTAATGTGTTCATCACTTCAGCTAGTGAAAAAAAGAAGGGAACTTTAGTTGAGTGCAGTTGGTAGTAAGTCTATTAAGGTCATGAGTTCAAGGGATCCGTTAGTTTCCTCAATGTCTCTGCAGTTCTTAGGTCAGTGTAATAGAACATGTGTAGTTGGATGTGTGTGTGTGTTTGCTTGTGAGATGAGCCAGTCAATAGATTGTTTCGAGAGTCTACTTTCACATTTTTTGTTGAATTGTTAAATATGCCCATGAAACTGTAACTCTCGGATTTACATTGTACTTCTAAAATCTGTTATCAGCTTTGATTAATTGATATGAGTGGTTTCATCAACTCTTTGGGTTAGTACTTAGAGGAGGCTATAGTGCTTTATAGAGATGCATGTAGAAGGGACGGCTTATCACACACACTGTTTTTATCTTTGGTGCTTACAGGTCAAGAAGACAACATTGCCGTGTACTACCAGCAACAGGTGGAAATGCTCGAGGGCTTCAATGAAATGGATGCCTTGGCTGATCGTGGTTTTGTACCTGGGATGTCAAAGGTTTTGATCATTTTTTATCTGCTTTTTCTATATGTATAAGACCAATCATTTGTTCCTTCTCTGTATGCAGTCATTCTTCTCTTATTATATATAACTTGAAGGCCTGATCTTTTAATAATAAAAAAAATGAATGATTCAAAGCATAGACTGACAAGGTCAATTAATTTGTTTACAGGAAGAGAGGGAAAAATTGGCCAGAAGTGAAACAACTGCCATTAGGATATCAAATATTGCAAACATGGTTCTCTTTGCCGCTAAAGTATATGCATCTGTCAAGAGTGGTTCATTGGCCATCATAGCATCCACGTTGGATTCACTGCTTGATCTTCTCTCTGGTTTCATTTTATGGTTTACAGCTTTCTCTATGCAGACACCAAACCCGTATCAATATCCTATCGGGAAGAAACGTATGCAGCCTTTGGTTAGTGCAACTGCTTTTATTCTCCAAGGCTTTCCTAAGCCTTTAATTGGGGCAATTTGCATTCTGCACTTGTCACTTTCTCTTCTATTTTTAGTTGATGCTCATGGTAAACCTTAATATGCATTTTGTTTGTTGATGCAGAGGAAACTTAGCCTTCTTCTTGAGATTAATCTCTAATCATGACATCATGTAGTCCAGAAACAAAAGGAAGTTTTCCACCTATAGTAAAGAGCCACAAGAAATGCTAATATAATTCATCTAAGAAAATTAAATGAATTACAATAACAATATCTGATAGTAACCAACAACAAAATGTAGAAGTTGAAGAAAAAATGTGCAAAATTTTGATAATGACCTGTAGCAGACAGCTTACACGACTATAATTGTTGTCTACTGATATTCAATTCTTCAGTATCACTTTCTCCAATTATTGTCTTCTTAGTGTACCTTCAGTGGAGAACCAAACCAGTACGTTGCTGAGACAGAAAGATGGTGAGAGAATATAGGTGAAGCTGGAGGAAGGCTACTAGGCAAGGGAGGGAGGGGGGAGAGATGAGAAAGACAAGACCAGAAGGAAAGGCTGCAGAGAGATTGAAGCTGATTTGTCATAGTGAATTTAGTGAGATGAAAAAAACAGACTGTGGCTGACAGTAAGAAGAATGAAAGGAGGTGGTTCTGGAGGAAAATATGAAGTGTCTATTAGGAATTTGACAATATTTAGGTACTTTATTTGTACTGTGGGGAGGATGAATACGGTCTATTACCTGTTTATGGTCTGTAGTGGAAATTGATGCTTCTAGCTACCCATATGCACCATTTATCTGGTTAGTATTGATAGCCATAGTGTTGGCGCTAATTTGTGATCTTCAAATCCATTTAGTTAGTGGTACTTTGGTGTATATACATATAGACATCTATAGTTTCTATATTATCATCTCCTGATGTTAACTATAAAAGAAACCATCATCTCCTGATGCTCTACTGGTCCAATATCTGAATAGAACTAAGGAGGGATCCTCGACTTGAGCTACAGTTGACATTAAGAACTTGCTCTTTTATTTTTAGGGAGTGTAATTAGTCTGGGACATGAATTTGGTGTAGTACTATCATAACAGTTTCATTTTAGTTAGGAAGCCTATGATGTACATCTTAAGGAGGATTATTGCTCTCTAGCTTGGTCGTTTGAAGATAATTTTTCCTAATATCTGTGAATTAAGTACCTCTGTGAAGTTTTACTACAGTGTTTAGTAAATTACCATTGTGGAGATACTAGTCTATTAGTCTCTTTTATCTGCTCAGATAAATTTGACCACCTTATTTTAATTAGTTCATAATTCCTTAGAATCCTGGGATGATCCCTCTATAAATATGATCATCTTATTTTGATATTTGAGGATTAGTCATCCATAAAATTGCCCATACTTTAGCAGAAGGAGATTTTTCTTTTCTTTCGGAAGAACCATTCCTAGAACATTGTCATTTTCACGTTACATGATTTAAAGGATATGGTTTTCTTCTTCCATCATTTATTGCTAGCAAGAGAAAAACAAAAGAAGGAAGTTTTTGATTTAGATCCAGACTCTATGTAACTTCCACTCTTTTGCTGATTTTTGTGTTGAAAAAGATCTAGTCTGCTAACAAGTTTTACCCTGCATGCTGGCTGATCCTACTCAGTTGAGTGATTTTGCATATTGTTTGGTTTTTCATGAAGCTAGAGCAAAGTGCTGGTGTATGGCTAGCTTCAAATGCATCTCGTGTTACCCGATGGGTTCAAGTTGAACTCTGTATTGACTTTCAGTTTTACTTGTATTATTCCTACATATGGTGATACAATGTACATGCATTAATAGAGATATTGTATGATTTGTTTTCTATTCTTCTTTGGGAGCTGGTCCAATTCAACTTCGAAAAATGATACACAGGGAATCCTTGTATTTGCTTCTGTCATGGCGACTTTGGGACTGCAGATAATTCTGGAGTCTATGCGTACACTAATATCCGATGTAAGTCGTGGCTCCTAATATTACCAAGTGCATGTTATATTTATGTTGTATTGTCTGGTTGAATATTGCATGGATTTGTAGGAGTCTAATTTCAGCCTTACCAAGGAGCAAGAGAGATGGGTTATTGGGATTATGGTTTTTGTGACTTTGGTGAAACTAGTTTTGGTGTTGTATTGCCGGTCTTTCACCAATGAGATTGTTAAAGCATATGCCCAGGATCATTTCTTCGATGTTATCACAAACATTATTGGACTAGTCGCGGCATTGCTTGCTAACTACTTCAGTGGCTGGATAGACCCTGTTGGAGCTATGATTGTAAGTTATATCTCCCTGATGGTCTTCCGTTTGGCCATATACAACAATATTTCAATATTTGCAAATTATGTTTTGGCCATCAATATTTGCAAATCTTGAACTTCAGCATTCGAAATAATGGTGAAATATTGAACAACTAATTTGGGGAGTTACAAGTGAATTAATTGTTTTCACTCCCAAATACTCTTTTTAACTTCAAGCAAATATCATCCAAAATGCTCATGCTCTTACTTTCAATCAATGTTAGTGGCTTTAACCAATTTCCCATCTGCTGCAGCTCGCGTTGTATACCATTCGAACATGGTCAAAGACCGTGTTAGAGAACGTGAACTCTCTTGTCGGTAAGGCAGCTGCACCAGAATATCTACAGAAGCTGACTTACCTCTGCTGGAACCATCACAAAGCCATAAAGCATATAGATACAGTGAGAGCCTATACATTTGGTTCTCACTACTTTGTCGAAGTTGACATCGTCCTACCTGCAGACATGCCCTTACAAGAGGCACATGATATCGGTGAGTCATTGCAGGAGAAACTCGAATTATTGCCAGAGATCGAACGTGCCTTTGTTCATCTCGACTATGAATACAGCCACAAACCTGAACATGCACAAGCATACCTATAATCAAATGGATATTGGTAACATCTTCTCTACCTAATATTATATACCACAAATTAACTTTGTAATGCTGTCAATCTGGTAATTGCTCTTAAAAGAAAGCTACTATTATCTGGTAGAACAGGGATTGCTTTATTCATATATATAATATATATGCCATGATTCCTCAGTTTTGCTAGCTCCTGATATATCTTAATAATATAAACTCGAATTAATCGAATCAATAAATTTTGAATACCAACAAAGAATTGTACGACAGTGGAGGAATTTTCCAAGACAGGCCCACTAATAACTATATTCTTTCCCAGTCACACTTTTTTAGGAAAAAGAAAATGAGGTTTTGGGGCAATAATAGTTTTGGTCCCTCTTTTGTATAAATTGTGCTCCACAAGAACAGTGCTCAATTCCCTTTGTGGTCTCCATTTACCTTTAACTTTTTTTGTTGATATTCTTTGTCGAGCTTTCAAAAATTATTGGATGCGAGAATGGATAATCTACTGCTAAAGATCTTAGATAATATATCAGTATGAATACATATATCATGTTTTCATTGAATTGATGTTTACACCATATGCAAATGTTTGTTTGTTGCTTTGTTGTGTATTAAGAGGTATAATTCACATTTCTATATAAATATTACGATAAAAAGAATAAATCAAAATTATAATAAAGATGGTGAAATAGATGAAATCTCTCTCCTTTAGGCTTTAATGAGAACTGTCCTCTTAAATTAGCTACTGAGCAACATGAATTTGAATTAATATTTTTGAGATACCAAATAATTTCTAATAAATGACTTCTGTGAATTTTTGGAAAACGTCATATTTAGAAACAAATTCAGTTTGTCTAACGAGAAACTTAAGAGGACAAAATAAAATAAATCAAGATAAACGTTTTTTTTTTTGGATGATTTTACTTGCCAAAAATAAAGGAACCATCACTAGTTGTCTGTTATTCTTAAAAAGTCTTTTTGAATGTTTCTAAAATTATTTTCTAAAGTAATGGCCAAAGGGTATTATATTTTTTTATTCTTATTTTGTAGAAAAAAATTATTTGATGTATAAAAATATATATAAGCCAACCAAACTTTCCCATCTTTTTGAATAATATTGGCTCTAATTGGAATGGAAGAGCCCAAAATGGAAGAGGCAGCAGAAAGAAATTAAAGGCTTACCATTTTTATATATTTTATCTAATATAGCAAAATATAGATATCATTTTAAATTAGCTTTTAAGTTAAATTCAATGTATTGAATAAAAATCAATATATTGATTTTCAACTTTTAAAAATGATTTTGAAATCTAGATATCTGATTATATAGTTTATTGAGAATATGATATTAGATAGAAAGTGATAGATAATTAAATATTAATATTTCGTTTATCTTTTTATATTAGAAATCGTAGTAATACTCTTGTAATTTCTTTTTTTTCCCTTTTTTATTTCTATTTATTGTTTCTTGTATTATAATTACCATCTAACATATTGTATTATTGTTCCTTTTTTATAATGCTTTATCATGTTATTTTTTTTTATCTAATTGCCTTGAATCAAAGATAGTAATAGTATCATAAATGTAAAAAATAAAGGGAGTTAACATATCATGTTAATTCATAAAACTAAAATTTTAATCTAGCTAAATAATGTAATTTTCCCAACAATCCTTATGTTAAGATGGCTCGGCCATATAAATCTATCTAAAACAACCTGTCTATCATTCAAAGTAGAAATAATATCAGTATATATTTTTATCTTCTTTAAATTTTTTATACGTAAATTACATTAAATATGTTATATTATTATTGTTGTTTATATATATATATATATATATATATATATTGTCAACTTATATTATCTAATAATAAAAATAATAATTAAGCTATACGTGCACCCCCCCTCTCCACATGAGGAAAATGAATTTTGTTGCTTTTTGTGGATAGATACAAGTGAGAATGAACCTACCCATCTTTGTGCCTTTATACACTCTTGATCTATTACGAAAAATTGTATTTCTTTTTATCCAATGTTTAACATTTACTCACTTTAAAATTTAATTAATTTAAATTTATATCAGATAATTTTACTTTATAATAAAACGCTTTCTATCAAAGATAATTTCATATTCAATGTCTTCTAAGGGCCAATCCAAAGTTTTACCTATGCGTTTGATAGGAATTTAATAATTTATGCTCTTATTTATGTTTATAAATATTTATATTTGTGAACTTATCTGATAATATTGTAAATTAGTTTGAGGTTACCACGTAACCTTATAAACTTCAAAATCTTTATTTTGTCTCTGATAAATATAGAGATCAGATACTTTACTAGTCCAAATAACTTTTTCTCAAATAACATATATTTTATAATTTTTTTATTAAACTATGTATATATATTGGATTTACAAGTTAGTTTTTAGTATTATAAGTTATGTTCTGAAATCTAAAATTCATAAAATTAACAATTTTAACAACTTTTTTTTCCGAAAAAAACTAGTGAATACTCAATAAATTAAAAAATACGTAGCATTCTATTATAATTTTAGTGGTAATATTTCGATAAATTAATTAATTCGTATTTAATATTTACATCATAAATATATCAACAAGCTTGAATATTTTCATTTTTTTATCATTTAGTTATACTTAATCACTTCTAATTAAATAAATTGAAAATATATTTAATAATAATATATTTAGTAAAATTTTAGAAGGGTGAAAATATTTATCCAACCACACTTGCTCATAAATCACAATCTATATTCATTATATTTCCTTTTCAATAATTTAATTTTTAAAAAGTACTTTGATAATGACGTTTGTGGATATTCATGGCTTGTCTTTTGAATTTGTCACTTCACCTCTTCTGTAAGATCCGTAAAATCTATCAAATAAAAAATAAATAATATTTTTTCTTTTCTTACAAAAAAATAAAAAAGATTTTCATAAAAAAAAATAAAAATATAAATGACCTACAAAATTATTTCTCCTATAAAAATTCAGAGTAAAAAATTACAAATTAATTTCCATACCAAACTTATAAACACATGATGAATATCTTTAGATACACTCTTATAACTAATATAAAAATATTTTATATCTTAATCATAATAAATTAATATAATTTGATATATATATTTTCTCTGTATTCTCAATCGAAGATTTTTCAAAGTTAATCACCTCACGAAGTACTAAAAAAGTTTACATACATTCAATCCATCTTAGATTCTATTTGTACATTTTCACCGAGTATGCTATTATTATTATTATTATTATTTACATATAACTTTTACTTCATAAATATACGTCTTGAATCCGAGCCATACCACTTGTGTGTAATCTTTAGTCAGAAGTTTTGATTTAGAAAATTCTTGAATTTGAGTGTCGAAATAAAGTAACTTTTTGGTAAAAAGTATTAATTTTTATTTTTAATACGGATATGAAACATCGAAAAAATGAAATCGAAATATTTTTTTTTAAAAAAGAATAAAATATTAATAAGATTCTTAAATCAGATTTGCAAAAATGTTATTAAAAGTCTCATCAGTCTATCATATGGCAAATGCAGTTTATAGTTTTTCCGCCAATCACCATTTTTCTTCTTCTCTGACACTTCCCGGTGGGCGCCACTTTACGCCGCCGTTCGCCGCCGTACTCCTCCATGGACAGAACCTATGCTTCTCCGAGCTCCCAAAACCTTACGGCTATAACAACTAATTCTGTAGATTTCGCTTCATCTTCTTCTCCTTCTCCAACTTCCATGTCGACCGGCGGTAGCCGTGCCGTGAAAATCATCCCGCTGGAGCATCCGTCTGCTACGGCATCGTCGTCGTCGGCGACGGCGTCTGCTTCGGCATCTGTTGTATCGAAATGGAAGGCGAGGATGAAGGGGATGACGTGGAAGGAATGGATTGAGCTATTTTTTCCTTGTTATCGATGGATGCGAACGTATAAAGTGCGTGAGTACTTGCAATCTGATCTCATGGCTGGTATCACAGTCGGTATCATGCTTGTTCCTCAGGTACATAAATTTTTTTCCTCATTGTTTGTCAAATTATGAACTGAATTTTACAGAATTAGTCATCTCTGTTAACATATGAAGCATAATTGTTCGAATTCACGGTTAAAGTTTAGAACTTTGAATCTCGAAATTTCAACTGTGCCAAATAAATGAGATAGAGGTAGTAATAGAATTCATAGGTTTATAGTTCTGAGTTAATCACTCTCTCAATCCCATTTTATGGGATAAGGTCAAAGTTCTTCCAGCTTTTTGAAATAAAGTTTACAGATTTCCAAACTTGGTAAAGAGTATTATTAGTTGGACAAGTTAATAATTCAATTTATTTAAAAACATTTGAAAAGTTGTTGTCAAATGAAATTTGTTTTAGTTAGTGATTACAGATGGAGTACTTATTTATTTTTTTGGTTTTCTTGCTATACACATTGAATTCAGCTTATAAACTGTGGGTGCATGTACTGTATCGATTTTAGAGTGTGCATGTAGGCGTTGCGTATAAATTCTAGATCTGCCTCTGTTGATGATAGGTTGGATATCTGTGCATTTCATTTGTGTAATTTAATCGTTAGTCAGTTGACTCAGTTCATACCCTTCTGTCTCCGCTTCTCTTAATTGTTTTCGTTTTTTCAACAATTTTATAGATTTAACATAAAGGAGCTCTGGTTCCTCTTTTAACTTTTTTGATTTGTAAACAGTATAATTGATGATGTGATAGAACTATAGACTGAAATCCTGCTGGGTTCACTTGTCCTCTTTAATTGTTTTTGATTGAGTAAGGACATGTGGATACTATTATCTTTTAGACTAATTGCTAATAGCAAAATGATGATTGGATGATGTCCTTAGTCACCACTGTTAGTCTTTAGCATTATATTAGCTATCATCTTACGCTACAGTGCTTGTCAACTGTGCTTTTTTTTTTTTTGAGGCACTTTTGGTCTTTCAATGAGAATGAATGAATTACATACAGTTTTATTTTAACTGATTATGTTATGTTTACAGTCGATGTCCTATGCAAAGCTGGCAGGGCTTCAACCCATATATGGACTTTGTAAGTACACCATTGGAGCATAATTTACTTATTTAGGTTTCTTTCTTCATTTCAACAAAGTGAAGCAGATACTTTTCTCGATATGTTGATGAAGGCACCTTTGAATACTGATGCTGAAATTGAAATAAATCTTGATTCTTATATGGAGCTCTGCGTTAGGTGCTGAGGTTGTTTTCCTTGTTGTGAAATAAGAAGACAATCTTTTCCCCTCTTTGAAGCACTGTTTTCTTTCCTCCTTAATTTAGCATCCATAGCTGAAGAAAAAATCTATATGGATTAAAATCGCCATGACCATTCCAGAGTTTTTCGAATGTCTATTTGTTTATGAACCTTTGTTTCCTAGCTATGTTCATTTGATTCTTTATAACTACAAAATCTATCTTCTGCTTATTTAGTTATCTTCATAATTGTAGCTATTCTTAATCTGACTTTTGCTAAACAGATTCTGGTTTCATCCCTATATTTGTCTACACCATATTTGGGTCATCTCGTCAGCTGGCAATTGGTCCAGTTGCATTGACGTCCCTTCTAGTCTCAAATGTCTTGAGCAGCATAGTTGAACCATCAGACAAGTTATACACAGAGCTCGCTATACTATTAGCACTTATGGTTGGCATCTTGGAATGCATAATGGCGCTGTTACGGTATTTCTTCTTTGAAAATTTATTATTTCTTATCATAACTTTGAAATATCTAGATTGTCATACTCTCTTGTGGTCATAGTGAGAATCCATGTCTATCATCTCTTATACACACACACAAAAAGTTATAGCTTCTAGGAGAATTTATTCATCATTCCCCGGCTCTACTGATTGAATAACATAAACCATGCTTAAACACTGGGCTAGACCTTTCATCCTAAGAGGAGTATGATGCAAATATCGCCATCCATGTAAGACTTTAATACTTGTTGCTTAACATTTAAAGGGTTGATATTGATTGCTAATAATGTGCCTTTAATGTTCGTTGGGCTCTGATGAGTTTGTAACCTTGGTTCTCTTACTAGCTGGTTGAAAATTCTGCAAATTGGTTTTGTTTCTGACTGAATTTGTTCAAAGTCTCATTCCCAGTTTCATTCCTCTCTAGGCTTGGATGGATCATCCGTTTTATCAGCCACTCTGTGATATCTGGTTTTACAACCGCCTCCGCTTTTGTCATTGCCTTGTCCCAAGCAAAGTATTTCTTGGGCTATGAAATAGAACGGAGCAGCAAAATTATACCTCTAGTCGAAAGTATAATTTCTGGAGCAGATAAGGTACTCTAAGAACTAAAAATTTGCAGGTTACTCCATCTTTAAGCATGCTAAGAGAAACTTAAATGTGAGTAATTTAGGTTGAAGTATGCAGACTGGATATTTGATTTCTTTCTTTTGGGTGGTCGGCACATTATTCACTGACGACCAGAATTTGCATTAAACTAAAATTTTCTCTGCAATGTCAGATATAACTGTCTACTTTGCTTTTATGATGATTGTCCTGCAAAACCTTAATGTTGGGGTGGATTTTTGTTTTTAGTCAAAGGTTATCAGATTGTATAAATGGGTAATATTCTACAATATTGGGTTGGAGTTTCATATCTCTCAATCATGTATAGACAAAGGATATTCATTGAAAGACCTAGTACATGAAGGTCATATAAGTTAAGGCAATGTTAAGTGCTGAATGTTGTCGAAGAGGATTTTGAATCATTTTGTTGGAGACTTGGAAACTGCTTCGAAACAGGCAGTTCTTAGTCAACAAAATTTCCTTATTCCTTTTCCAGAGTAGATTTGAAAAAAGGCAAGAGAACTCCTATGCATTGTTTTAAGTCATTCAGTTAATTCTTTATTTAATCACTACAAGATATTTTTCGTTGTTTCAACTGCTAATTCTATTATTTTTTTTTGTAGTTCTCATGGCCTCCTTTTATTATGGGCTCACTAATGCTATCTATTCTTCTGACCATGAAGCACCTGGTAGAAGCTTGCAACCTTTTCATGTGTATTATAAACTTTTTTGTCGCTAATATGAAGGTTACATTTGTTTTAAATTTTTTCTTTTTAGGGAAAAACAAGGAAATACTTGCAGTTTCTGCGTGCAGCTGGTCCCCTCACAGCTGTTGTTCTGGGTACAGCTTTTGTGAAAATCTATCATCCACCTTCAATTTCGTTGGTGAGAACGATATGAATTAAGCTCAACCTGAACTGCAGGAGTTGAGTTTAAGATTAACCTAAAAAAACATTACATGTGACCAAGTCTGAGAACACAGAAATAACAGCTTCAGTTATTTGCCACTTTTTTCCTCACATGGGATAGTTGCATAAGTTAATTTTAACATCTGACCTACAGGGTCAGCAAGACCTACTCTGCATGATGTGAATTGACAGAATTGTTATCACTGTAATAAAGATGTTTATCCGATGGTTTAGGTGGGAGATATACCTCAGGGGCTGCCAAAATTTTCTGTACCAAAGCAATTCGGTCATGTAAAGTCCTTGATCCCTACTACAGTTCTTATTACTGGTGTCGCTATCCTGGTAAGTAAGAATTTAAGCATTTACTGTCTGTCCTTTTCTAGACAATCTGTTTGTGATAGGTGATAATAGTTACCAATATTATAGGAATCAGTGGGGATTGCTAAGGCACTGGCAGCAAAGAATGGATATGAGTTGGATTCAAATCAAGAGGTATGTGACTTTCTATTATCTCCTTCAAGAACTGCTATTCCCTTATTTTCTATGGACAAGTCTGATTTATCTATAGTCTGTTGTGAGATTGAGCAAATCTATTGTTTAATGTGTATGAGTTAAGTGATATGTTTTTTCACCAAATATTTGTAATTTGGATAATTTACATTTTAAATGTTCATATTTAGTACATCTTACCTTTTCCTTTTCTCCCTTAATTCTATTGTTAGCTGAATGTTTTTTTAAGAGCTTCTGATCAAACTCTAGTTCTTGACCAATTTCATTCAAATTGTAAGAAACATTATCTGGTTACTCATTTCGTTTTCCTCCTTCTATTGTCACTGTATAACAACCACAGGAAGTATCATGCGAAATCAGAACACTTTATACTAAACTTGTTATGGTTCTGTTATTGTAACAGTTATTTGGTCTTGGGGTGGCCAACATTTGTGGCTCATTCTTTTCAATTTACCCTACAACAGGTGGGTTTGGAATATTATATGTGGCTTGATCAATTTCATATTTGCATCTTTCAAAATTTCTCCCAGCTGGTTTCTGACGAAGCTCCTCTTTCCTCCATGTTAGGCTCTTTTTCTAGATCAGCTGTAAATCATGAAAGTGGAGCGAAAACGGGCTTATCAGGGCTTGTGATGGGAATTATAATGGGTTGTGCACTATTATTCTTGACTCCTGTATTTGAGTACATACCTCAGGTAAAGGAGTTTGTTTGAAGGTGTAAAGTTTTCACCTGACTGTCGGTAACTAGATTGCTTTCAACTGTCACATCATTGGGAGCAATTTTTCCAGTCTCTTGGCCTCTATCTTGGCTCTAATTTGTAACGTATGCTACGGTTACTATTATGACAAGGGAGGATAACCTATTGGGGTTTTGAGTCCATATGGAGCAAAATGGGGAAACAACCACTATTGAGCTCCTGTTCTTTTACTTTTCTTTGTGGAGTGGGTGGGTGAGGGTGGAGTCCAGCATGTCCAGAAAAAAGCGAGATGTAATCATCTTTTATCTGTTTATACTTTATACAATTCATATTTTAAGTGCATTTCTGTATCAACGATCTAGGAAGGTCGAAGACAATAAAATATGAAAATACAGTTTTCATATTTCTAAGCTAAGATTAAACAAAAGGATGTTGGACACTATAGAACTTTTCATAATTGCATGCTTGCAGTATCAACATTTGACAATTTCCTGTCTTAGTTATGATATTTAAAACTCTTCCATTTCTCACTATTTATATTTATTTGTATTGCTGTGGCAGTGTGCTTTGGCTGCGATTGTGATATCTGCTGTAATTGGACTGGTATGTTGGCCATCATCTACCCCAAAATGATGTGTTCCATCTTATATTTTCAAAGTTGCCATTCTTTTGAATTGACTTCTCCATATGCCAGATATAATTTTTAGTTGAAGTTAACAGCATCAGCAGTTAACTAAATACATCAGCAACTACTCAATCATGCTTCATTAGGTTTATCATGTCATAGTTCTCTGATGTATCTAGTTGGCTTGCTTGGATTTTTGCATTATATGTTTTAAAAGATTGGTGTCAAATACTGACCAGCAAGGGAAAAAATCCTGCATACCTTACCCTCTTTTTCACGCAAGGCTAATTAGCAAGTGTTATAGGAGCATTTTCCAGTTCATTGTTTGATTATCCTGTCACTCTATTGATATTTTCCCTGGGAATTATTGCTGTATGATCAGATAATATCGAGTCATACAGTATTCACGGGAGCTGAAGAGGAAGTAATAATAAGCTGTCAAGGATCATTTCATTTGAGGATTTGCATTTATAATTCCCTGAACAGCTCTTAGTTATCAGTTTCCTATTTGTTTTTATATGATTCCTATCCACTTCTTTGTTTATTTTTTAATTACTTTCACTAAGCACACCACATTCCTGTAAGATATTCACAACCTTAAAGCATCATGGATGAAATTCTTGTTCAGGTGCTGACTGCTTTAGGATCAAGTAAGACCACATTCTGTATTTCACTATAAGCACAGATAAATGAACTTTAGCTGCAGCAAATATCATGTTCAGATTGTAAAATTATATTCATGTTTCCATTTTTTCTCATTTCAGGTTGATTACGACGAGGCTAAATTTTTGTGGCGTGTTGACAAGAAAGATTTTCTGTTATGGACTATCACTTGCATGACAACCTTGCTTCTAGGAATAGAGATTGGTGTCCTTGTTGGGGTTAGTATTTATCTGTAATCTGACTTAAATATATTTAAAATTTCATTCTGGATGTTCAATTAAAGTTTTTTCATACACTAATAATTGAACTATCTTTTCCTGTTCAATCAACTGTTTGTTGCTACGAGCTTGGCCTGCGTCTGCGTGTTAGTTACATAATTTACAGTGTTCAAAGTACAATAACTTAGCAGGAAATGCTTGAAGTTAAATTCATTAACTTAAATGTTTTGCAGTATTTGGTTCAAGTCCAATGCCTTTTTTATTTTGAAATTTTACATAATGGGAGTCAAAACAAAGACCTGTTGCTCCAATTCTATAACCAGAAAAAGAACCTGATGATATGTAATGAAGATGTTAATAGTTCCAATATACTGGCTGATAACTTTTATGTTGGAAAAATATATTTATGATCTTAAGAATAAACTCAGCTTGCCAACTTTTTTTGGTCTCATTTGTTCACAGGTTGGCGTGTCACTTGCTTTTGTTATTCATGAATCGGCAAATCCGCATATTGGTAAGTTCCTGCAATCGCCCCTACCTTGTAATTGAATCACTGACTTAGTTATTATATGTTCATTGCCAGCACGATTCTTAAGCTTTTCATAACACTATCCTGTAATTGAATCATTGACTTCTTCATGTTGCCATTGCTATTCTTTGGCGTGTCCCCTAAATATTCAGGTCAATATAATGTTTTATCTGGATGCTTCTCTCATCCCTCTTTCAAATTTTTCATTTTCTTGGCGACTCTTCAGTCCTTACGAGCATTTCTTTTCCCCTAGATGTTTACTGCAGCGTATCAAGATAATTAAGTACTTGATGTTTAAAAGCAAGCGCAAAGTTCTGTTATTTTTTTCCTTTAGGTCAATGCCTTATAATTGATGTAATTTTTATGACATGACTTGCTTTCAGCTGTCTTGGGGCGTCTTCCTGGAACTACTATTTACAGAAATACTCAACAATACCCCGAAGCATATACATACAACGGTATTGTGATTGTTCGAATTGATGCACCTATATACTTTGCGAACACAAGTTACATAAAAGACAGGTGAGAACACTGTCTTTTCTTTTTCTTTATTTTTCCACAAGACGACAAGTTTTTCCCTTGAATTCAGTGTTTCTGAAGCATGGACTAAACTGTGAAGGTTCTATTGCTTTCAGCAAATTATATCCTACATGTCACTGTGAATCTCTTTTACTTCTTGCACAGGTTACGAGATTATGAAATTGAAAAAGAGGAATCTAAAGGTCGGGGACCAGAAGTTTCAAGAATTCATTTTGTGATCCTTGAGATGGCCCGTAAGTCTCCATGAGTTGGCACAACCTGAATGACTAAACGATAATGAATTTACCATGCCTATTTCCTTTGCCATGTTTTAATAGTGCTAAAGCTTCTTCTCATACAGTTTTTTTTAGAAAAGTATAATGCTGTAGGGGTTGAGCACACTATTATCTGCCATTTGTTTCGTCATACTAAACATAATTCACGTGTCTATTCCAGCTGTTACGTATATAGATTCCAGTGCTGTTCAAGCTCTGAAAGAGCTCCATCAGGAATACAAATCGCGAGACATTCAGGTTGAGAATGTCTTTCTTTTGCTAAGACTGTACAAATATGCATCCCAAACCTACTTTCCAGCCTAACTATAACATGTGTTGTATTGCAGCTAGCCATTTCCAATCCCAACCGCGAAGTTCTACTTACCCTAGCTAAAGCTGGTGTGGTTGATCTGATTGGGAAAGAGTGGTACTTTGTCCGAGTTCATGATGCAGTGCAAGTTTGTCTTCAGCATGTTCAGCGGTTAACTGAATTTCCAAAGGCACACGACTCTTTGGCAGAAAACAAACCAAGCTTGTTCCAGAGGCTTCTCAATCAAAGGAAGGACGAATTTTTTCAACCTGAACTCGAATCTGGTGTCCACGAATCCCTTCTTTCCAAGGACATCAATCCTCAACGCGAGCCACTCTTATCAAAAAAGACATGATGATGGAGACTGCTTCCTTCGAAGTTGTATCAGTATGTATGTTATATAATGTATTCGATTTTTTTCCGACTTTGGTTTGATTGATTGATTGATTGACTGTAATTAGCTTAGACTTCTATTGAACAGAGACAGAGTTATTTATCATATGTTATTAAATGTAATCAGATGCCAGTGCAAATTTTCTGTACATCACAGTGGAAATAAAAGAAAAGCATATTGTTGATATCATTTCAATTTGCATTGCAAAATCATAATATTGTACAGTTTGAAGGGGTGTGTTGGATATAGAGGGAAATACTTTTCAATTTTCCTACGATTGGTTCGTTTTAAAAGATATTTCTCTAGAAAAAAGCAAGTTCATGATAAGAAGAAGAAAGTGAAATAAGTTACGTAACTCACATTCAACCCCTCCCCCACCATCAACCCCCACACCCCCATTATTTATCAAACACCACAAAATAGGTAAGAAAATTACTTTTCTTTTACTAGGCCAAGGTACGTACCAAAAGTGCTATTGTAAAAAAACTATTTTTTGTAAGATAAATTTCCGCTACTACTCAAAAGCAAAACAACAACAACATACCTATTGTGATCCTTCCTTCCTTTCCACAAGTGAGGTCTGAGGAGAGTGATACGTACACAAATCTCACCCCGTCCTATCTTTGTGGTGTTTGATAACTACTCAAAATACACGAAGGAAGAAAAAAACCAATTCATTCACTTTCAATTCTAAAGAGAAAAAAAAAAATCTACATTCCCACATCGAAGATTGCAAATATTATGAGTGATATATGAGTATTATAAATATACAGCAAGTATGACTATTATAAATTGCCTTAAACTAATGAGTAAGGAAAACAAAGCGGGCGGTGAGAGCCGGCCGCAGCGCATTTATAATTAACACTTTGGTGTTTAATTTAGCGCAAGAATTTGTGGAGGGGTTATAGGCTGGCCAAGTGTTGACGCTGCCTACTTAGCAGAACTCACTTGTGCGGGCCTCCCAAAACCCACCCCTAAATCTTAGTATTAAAATCTTTTTATTATTTGGTTGAAAATTGGCATCATCTTTTTTGGGAATTAAATAATATGTAACAAATTAAAGACTATTTCAATTTGTGAAAAAATGGTGTATAGAACATGATGTGTAAAATTAGAATGGTGGGATAGTGAGAATTTCAATGTTGTTTTTTTGGTTAGGTTCATAGGTTTTAGATAGGTTAAGAGTAATGTGGTTTGAGTTAATTTAAGATGATAGGTTAGTAGGTATTTGAGGACGGATGGTGGGTTAATAAGTAGTTTAGTGGGTTAATAATGGGTTAATAAGTAGTTTAGTGGGTTAATAAGTAGTTTAGTATTGTTCTTGTGGGTTAATAAGTAGTTTAGTGGGTTAATAATGGGTTAATAAGTAGTTTAGTGGGTTAATAAGTAGTTTAGTATTGTTCTTGTTTAAGATAGGTTAAAAATGATGTTGGGTTAATAAGTAGTTTAGTATTGTTCTTGTTTAAGATAGGTTAAAAATGATGTTGGGTTAATAAGTAGTTTAGTATTGTTCTTGTTTAAGATAGGTTAAAAATGATGTTGGGTTAATAAGTAGTTTAGTATTGTTCTTGTTTAAGATAGGTTAAAAATGATGTTGGGTTAATAAGTAGTTTAGTATTGTTCTTGTTTAAGATAGGTTAAAAGTGATGTTGGGTTTATAAGTAGTTTAGTATTGTTCTTATTTAAGATAGGTTAAAAATGATGTTGGTTGAGTTAATTTGGGTTAATAAGTAGTTTAGTATTGTTCTTGTTTAAGATAGGTTAAAAATGATGTTGGGTTAATAAGTAGTTTAGTATTGTTCTTGTTTAAGATAGGTTAAAAGTGATGTTGGTTGAGTTAATTTTAGATGGTAAGTTAGTAGATAGTTTAGTTTGAGATAGGTTTACAAATTAGGATAGATGACGGATGGTGGGTTAATAAGTAGTTTAGTATCGTTTTTGTTTAAGATAGGTTAAAAATGATGTTTAGATGGTAAGTTAGTAGGTAGTTTAGTTTGAGATAGGTTTATAAATTAGGATAGATGACGGATGGTGGGTTAGTAAGTAGTTTAGTATCGTTTTTGTTTAAGATAGGTTAAAAATGATGTTTAGATGGTAAGTTAAGTAGGTAGTTTAGTTTGAGATAGGTTTATAAATTAGGACAGATGGTAGGTTAATAGGTACTTACTTTTAATATTTTTGTTATTGAGATAGGTTAAGAATGATGTGGTTGAGTTATATTTTAGATGGTAGGTTAGTAGGTTTAGTCTAGTTTGACATTGGTTTATAAATTAGGACGGATGGTAGGTTAATAGGTACTTTAATATTGTTTTTGTTTAAGATAGGTATTAGAATGATGTGGGTTAAGTTAATTAGATGGTAAGTTAGTGGGTAATTTAGTATTGTTTTTGTTTTAGATAGGTTTAGAATGATGTGTGGTCGAGTTAAATTAGATGGCAGGTTAGTAAGTAGTTTAGTATGAGATAGATTTACAAATTAAAACGGATGGTAGGTTAATAGGTACTTTAGTATTGTCTTTTGTTTATATAGGTTTAAAATGATGTGGTCGGAGTTAATTTAAGATGGTAGGTTAATAGGTACTTTAGTATTGTCTTTTGTTTATATAGGTTTAAAATGATGTGGTCGGAGTTAATTTAAGATGGTAGGTTAGTAGGTAGTTTAGTTTGAGATAGGTTTACAAATTAGGACGGATGGTAGGTTAATAGGTAGTTTAGTATTATTTTTGTTTAGATCGGTTTAAGACTATGTAATCGAGCTAATTAGATAGAATATGATGCGGATTTAGAGATAAAGAAGTTACTAAGATTGTAGTATATGGATGGTAGGTTAAATAGGTAGTTTAGTATCGTTTTTGTTGAGATAGGTTTTAGACTATGTGATCGAGTTAATTGACGATTGAATATGATGCGGACACGGATTTAGGGATCAAAAAGTTATCAAGGTTGTAGGACGGATGGTAGACTATGACGCGGACTGATGTGGTTGAGTGAACTAAGATAGAATATGACGCGGACTCGAATTTAGAGATAAACAAATTTTAAATCTGCTTCGATATGCTTTATTTGAATCGATGGTTTTTCCGAAATAGTCTATCTAACCTCTACAAGACAAAATACTAAAATCAACATATATTCTATTTTCTCCGTAGCTCATTCTATAAAATTATACTAAATGAATATATTGTTGTAGAATCTTCTCGTGTCAAAATAATTTGACAGTTTAGTATTTCATAACAACAAAACGAAAAAGTTATTTCATCCTATTCATTATAGTTTTCGATTGAACGGACGCAATTAAATTTACTTAGCTATAGCTCCGCCCCCACGTCAAATCCACGTCCCTTGCTTCAGTAGGACGGAAGTACCGTTCCCACGTGAACGGAGTTGTCCCATTGACAACTAAATTTGAACATCTTTATTTCATGTCAAGTTAAAAATGATAGAAATAATACACACATTAATTTTCCGGCTTCGTAGCATGTTATCGGTCTTATTTTCTTACTACTTAGATATTATATTTTTATTTTTGCGTAATTGATAATATTATTGTTATGTAATTAGAAGATTAATTACGAATTTGAGATATGAAAACAATCTCTTGTAAATATATATATATATAATAAACCTTTATTGTCTGATCTTTTCTCGAACTTCAACAATAGCAACATATCTAGTGAAATTATACTAAGTGGGGTCTACAAAAGATAGACTATACACATACCTTATCATTACCACACAGAGTTAGCAAAGACTATTTCTGAAAAATCCTCGACTCAAGTGCATTAAACCCAAGAAAACGAAGAAGAAAACAATAGATAAAACAATCGTTTACAAGAAAAATAACGTAAAGTCTGCAAGAACAACAGTAATAAAACAGTGAAATCAAACCACAATAAACACCATAATGACAAGAACTACAAGGGTACGACGACGAATATTACGACAGACACTACTAAATATCGTAAACTTTCGCAAGGCAAGACAACACTTCCACCTCTACTAACATCCTACCCTATACGCAAACTTCACATAACAAAAAGTTTAATGCATCGAACGTATCTACTATTGGATTATTTGTCTATAGATCGACAAAATTATCAAGTGGAGGCTGCTGGCTATGACAATTATAATCTTATAAAAGACAAAAAAAATGGTCATTCACAAATCTCCTCTAATCCCCTCTCCACCAATTATCATTTATCTATCACATGGGATTCTTGGCCCTACAAAATACTATATTTCTCTTTTTTTACACTATATAATATAATTCATCTTTTATCATTAATAATATTAATATCATACAATATAATATAATTCTTTGTGCATTTGATCTCTCATATAATATTTTCTTCAACTTGCTTTTTGTGAAAGATTTGATACTAAACTTATCATGGGGGATTGCCCTGCTTCTTACGTATACATGGTAACTAAAAGATTCATATTTTTGCTTATTTTTATATTTTTTTTATAATTATGATGTCTGAAACAGTTTGTGTACATCTTAACTAATTTTACGTGGTATTTGCTTAATGTTGTATAGATATCGGATAATTCTATTCACAACGCTTGGACAAAAAAAAAAATATACCTAATATTTTTTTTATTTATGATCACTTATCAATAATCACTAACTTCAAATTTTGATATTTTAATGAATTAGCAAGGGTCTTCTTCTTCTTCTTCTTCTTCTTCTTTTAATTCTATATTAGAAAGGTGATTGTATGTAAAAAGCAACGATAAAGTTGTCTTTATATAACATATAGGTTATGAGTTTGAGCTATGCAATCAGCTATGGATGGTTGCATCAGGTTAGGCTGCCTACAACACAGTGCAAAACCTTTCTTGACCCTTTACAAACGCGGGATACTTCATCCACCAGACTACCTTTTTTTTCTTGCTTTTGAATTTAAAAGGGAGTCTTGGAGCACGGTATATTGTCTCCATGTGAGTTATGACCTATAGATCATGTGTCACAAGTTCGAGTTATGAAATCAGGCCTGTTTTGAATCGTGCATGAACGTGGAACGCTTTGTATACATTGATTTTGTATTTAAAAATTTGGGAACTTTATCTTTTTGGATTATTTACCTTTTTTTTTTTTTTATGTACTAACCTAATTGTCCTTGATGTTAGGTGCAGCACCTGATAGAAAAATGTCTAATTTTTCACATGACTAAAGAGGAATGCATAGAGGCACTCTCTAAGCATGCAAATATCAAATCAGTCATTACTATTACTGGTTAGTGTTTGTAATATTTCTATCGAAATTAACTTATATACAATGACAGTATACAATTTTTTTAAATATAATTTTAATATATTTTAATTTGTTGTAACAAATAACATGCGTTATTTTTAAAAACTTACTATAGACAGTAGAGTATTTCTCGATAACCTATTGAATATTAACATAATGATGTTGCTAATATGATTATTTTCCGATACGAAGAATGTTCAACTGACAATCTTTTGATCTATGTAGCTACACCATTGCTAATATGACATTTCATGTATACCTAACAGATCATGGTGATACTTATTTGTATTTTTCAGTATGGAATGAGTTAGAGAAAGAGAACAGGGAGTTTTTTGAGGCATACGCTAAATCAAATAATAAAAATCGCGCAATAGAGGCAAAGGCAGAGGCGGAAGCAAGTACAATGATTCAAAATTTGTTATTGGATCATGATCATACTAAAAAATCAGACAAGGAATAACAAATAATCGTGTGTGTCGAATCCTCTAAAAGTTGTATAACTTTCGAGAATCTAATATGGATACGACAATATTTTAGAGAGTGTTAGCAACATAGCTAGACAATAGTACTATGTGGTGTACTTTATTGAAATGTTCACTATACTATATATTATATATTTATATATGTATATATGCTAATTCAATCATGGCCATGTTGGAATCTTTTGTGTCCTCTATGAGGTGTTTGCCTAATGAATTTGGGCCTCTAGTTGTCTTGTTTTGTTGTAACATAGAGTTCATGTGACATGTGATGCTCTTCTTCCAGGGAAACAGTCTTTGATAGCGCTCTTGCCCGACTTTTCGTGATTTGTGGCCTTTCGGTGCAACACAGGAAAGCGCCCTCTTTTTGACCCGCCGAAATGGAAGGCTTTGCACTGTACCCAACTGGAGCTTAGTGTGAGTCACTTCACTCGGGAAAGAACAAAGAAAGGGTCTTGTTATTTAGCTAATGGGGAGTTAACATAGTGGGGGCTACTTTGTTCATTTTCGCATCTCAATCATGTTATTTTTTCTTTCGGAAATGACCTCTCTACCTTCACGAGATAGATTAAGGTTCATATTCACCTACTTCGTGAAATTTCACCAGTTATATCGTTGTTAATCATGCACATTTTTGGGATATGGACTTTATAGTAGATGTAATTCTGAATAAATTGACTAAACGTCTTACATTGATTCTCAATCTATTTACAACCCTTCATAAATCGGGTTTGGAACAATCCTCGCCTCACTCCCGCTCTTTGATAGCTACGTACTAAGACGCTTCAAAAGAATGTTCACTACTTGCATTCACCTTAAGGGCTAATCCAATCTTACCCAAGATTTTTATTGGCAAAGTTTAAATTGAAACGATATGATCAATAATGATTCGTATCATCTTAACCTAACTTGTTTGAAATTAACGCGTAAAATTGTCATTATAACTTAATAGTAAATGTGAAACGTCTTTGGAACTCACTGTAAGATAGGGGACACGAATGGGGTGGTGGGGTAATTTTTTCACTAGCGAGAGATTAAAGTATTTTTGTATCAACAAGGTGTGACTTAACGATCAATGAAAAGGATCGACTTGAGCAATTACTCGAGGTGCGTGCAAACTGACATGAACATCATTAAACAAGTGAAAAAAGCTTCTCTAAAATTCGAAACTTTTCAACACACTACATGTCCTTTATTCTTTTCACCTTGATCTCATTATCTCTTTTCAACGGTCAATAACACACCTAAACTACACTTATACGCAAATTTCACACCAACGAACTATCACTATCTAAGTAGTCGATGTATGAAATTTACGAAAAAAGTAATAGTTCCAATGTGTTTTTTTTTACCATTAATTTATAGCAAAAACTGAAGCAAAAGATCAACAACCAACACCTTACATTAACTAATAAAAGTTTCAGAACATAACTTGTTTATTAGACACAAACAGTACAAGGATTAATCGATCCACAGACCAACGATGAACGTTTTTATTTAGATCATACTATATAGATCACGTTCATGATGCTGCACTCGTCGAACTGCTAACTACTCGAGACAAAACATGATTATAGTTTCGAGTCAGTCATACGTCAAACCTTTGGAGCCCACCCTGCGATGACGTACTTCTCTTCAGCCTTGGTTTTCTGGAACGACTCTCGCTCGAAGAGCAGCTGTAGAAGGAGAACATCAAGGTGTCAACTTTTGTTCCAGTTTTTGCTTTTGTTTCAAAGAGTTGGAAGATATGACATATTTGGCATAAGCTAAAGCAATATGCAATCGTAATATCAGAAGCTAAACATGAAAAACTTGGTTGTCTTCATAACAGAATTACACTATTAAGCCGAACTCCTCAGAAATGCCTCCGAGTGCATGTGGATCGTCCAGAAGTAGTGGATTTTTGAAGAATCCGACACCAGTTCAGCAACAAATCAACATAAGAAGAAGCAGCGAACCAACAAATGTCAAGTTTCGTGCCATACTCAAAAGATTTACACTTTGGCCCTTTTATTCGAGAACAGGCCAGGACAGTGAAATGTAGCTGCCGAAAGCTACTTTTGGTATCGAAAATCATCACATCTAGTATTAGGTTCGAACGATCAAATGAATTTGGCTCGTTAAAACTGTGACAACTGTATATATATATATATATAATGTGGTTATTCTTATAAATATATAAGTTCTCGAATTTGAATTTTAGAGACATTTCAACTCACCGATAAGACATAAACAAACTACTCCAGCACGAAGAATGTTCTCAACACCGACAGATAAAGCAGATACCAACCATGCACGCATACAAGGACACGGAGAGAAACAGAGTGCATACCTTCATGTAGTTACGCACGTGACTCAAACTTTCAGGCACACTCCACTTCTTGAAGTGTCCAAGAGCCACCTTGAGATGGTACAGTTTTGGAGCCAAGCTCATATCAACTGAACAAACATTCTGCCCATTGACATATGGTCCCTGATGAAATTCACAGCCAATAGAAATTAAGATCATCGTAAAAACTAGAGACGCATACTTTATGTTAAACATATCAGACAGTTCAATGTAAAACAGTATACATGAGCCTTGAGATGCTCTTCCAAAGCCTTTAATTCATCAAGGAGAGCCTGCTCAGTACTGTCACTAGAATCCTTGCTCTTCAGAAATGAGACGAAGGTAGGAAATATTTTCGAGCCCCTGCAATCCCAAACAAGTTACAGATGATATTCCACCCGTCAACTACCATGATTAATCATACAAACACATTTAGAGACAATCATCTAAAAGGAAACACTGGATAGATAAACTAAGTGATTACTATGTTCCATATTGAATGTCCAATTCGACTTGGCATATTAAGAGTTGAGAATCTAAAGGTGAACATATGAAGCACAGCGGTAACCTTTTTGCTTCTCCAAACAAGTAAGAGAAATGTTGTATTCAGTACCCGAAGGCCGAAGATTAAAATACAAGAGGTGTTGTTTGGTTTAAAAGTTCGAAAAAGAGTTTCCGCAGAACTACCTTTAGATTGTTATAAGAACTGTTTTCAACCAAATGCCAAGAAAGACAGATTTTCTTCGAAATTTTAAACCGAATCTCATCTAAGACATTTGAGATATAAGATTAAATCAAAATATGTAAATTCAATTTGGAACAAAGGAAGCAAAGTGTTATGCTAGATCTAAAGAAAATCAAGCCACAAAAGTAAAGAGAACTATCACAAAACTTCATTTAAATGTGGCTTGCAGAAACCTAAGACGAATTCACAAATCACTTCCCTCCAAGGAATAAAGAACAAAAGGTTGGGGAAGTAAAACCAAGAAACCTTTCCACATAATTTTGAAGGAAAAATGTCATGTTAAAGTAATTGGAAATAGCAACTCCGTAAAACGCTTCCACTTTTGATTTCTGTAAGGAATTCAAGACAAAGAAAACATTAAAAATTTATCTTGCTTCTTTTATTTTAATAACTTCTGCTACATACAACATGAAGTTTCAACTTTTAAATAATATTCGTTACCCAAAGCACTAAAATCTAAAGCAAATACCGAGACACAGCCAATAGAACATACAGAGAAATAAAGCACCAAGGGTGTGACCAAGTGGTCAATGAAGTAGGTTGAGAACCATGACGTCACAGGTTTAAATATTAGCAGAGACAAAAACACTAGATGATTTCTTCCCATCTTTCCTTGTCCAGGTTGATGGTATCCAGTGGAGTTAGCCGAGGTCTAGAGAAATGTGGCCAATAAAGAAACTTATTTGAACACATGGAGAAAGTAGGAAAGAAAACATACACAGAGGCAAATTCAGGGGGAGCAATGAGAGAGGGATTTGGGTATTTCTCTTCAAGAATCCCAACAATGACATCAGAATCTGGGATCCATTTGTCACCAAAATTGATCACGGGAACTTTCCCTTCTGGGTTCACCTCCAAGAACCTAAAGTCGCAACCCCAAAACAAAATTTTCAGTTTCAGAATGAAAAAAATGATAAACTTTGGGATAAAAAGAAAGTACTTTTATCTTCAGATTTACCATTTGGGCTTGTCACTAACATTGATCAAGTGCTTCTTGTAAGTCACTTTCTTTTCCTCCAATGTCAGAAGTACCCTTTGGCTAAATGGACCTTAATATCACAAAAACATCAAAAAGATCAGAAAAAATGAAACCAAACCCATGAAAATTTGCAAAACACTCTCACACTGTCACATATACAAACTAAAACAATGGTATATGTATTAAGAGAGCAAGATTACAGTCTCAGAAGTACCCCTTTGGGTAAATAGACCTTAAATTCAATAAATCACTACTAATTTAGAACAAATGAAACCAAGCCCATGAAAACTTGCCCAGAACTAACAACTAATACACACAAACTAAAACAATGGTATAAATCTTAGAGTAAGAAATTACATTCTCAGAAGTACCCTTAGACTATACATGGACCAGAGATCAATAAACCATCACAAATTCAGAAAAATCCAAACCAACCCATGAAAATTTGCCCCAAAAACAACACAGATACACAAAAACAAAGGTATAACTCATAGTGAGCAAGAAATTTACAGTCTTTATAAATACACTTTAGCTAAATGTACCTTAAAATCAAGAAACCACCACAAACTCAGAAAAATTCAAACCAACTCATGAAAATTTGCCCCAAAAGACAGAGACACACAAAATCAAAGGTTTAAATTTTAATGAGCAGGAAATTTACAGTCTTTGTAGATACCCTTCATCTATATGTACCTCAAAATCAAGAAACCATCACAAACTCTGAAAAATCCAAACCAACACATGAAAATTTGCCCCAAAAGTAACACAGACACACAAAAACAAAGGTATAAATCTTAATGAGCAGGAAATTTACAGTCTTTATAGATACCCTTCATCTATATGTACCTCAAAATCAAGAAACCATCACAAACTCTGAAAAATCCAAACCAACACATGCAAATTTGCCCCAAAAATAACACACATGCACAAAAACAAAGGTATAAATCTTAATGAGCAGGAAATTTACAGTCTTTATAGATACCCTTCATCTATATGTACCTCAAAATCAAGAAACCATCACAAACTCTGAAAAATCCAAACCAACACATGCAAATTTGCCCCAAAAATAACACACATGCACAAAAACAAAGGTATAAATCTTAATGAGCAGGAAATTTACAGTCTTTATAGATACCCTTCATCTATATGTACCTCAAAATCAGAAACCATCACAAACTCTGAAAACCGACACATGCAAATTTGCCCCAAAAATAACACAAAGTACACAAAAACAAAGGTATAAATCTTAATGAGCAGCAAATTTATAGTCTTTATAGATACCCTTTATCTAAATGTACCTCAGAATCAAGAAACCATCAAAAACTCTGAAAAATCCAAACCAACACATGAAAATTTGCCCCAAAAGTAACAGACACACAAAAACAAAGGTATAAATCTTAGTGAGCAAGAAATTTACAGTCTTTATAGATACCGTTTATCTAAATGTACCTCAAAATCAGCAAATTCAGAAAAATCCAAACCAACCATGAAAATTTGCACACAGACACACAAAAACAAAGGTATAAATCTTAGTGAGCAAGAAATTTACAGTCTTTGTAGATACCCTTTATCTAAATGTACCTCAAAACTCAAGCAAATTCAGAAAAATCCAAACCAACCATGAAAATTTGCACACAGACACACAAAAACAAAGGTATAAATCTTAGTGAGCAAGAAATTTACAGTCTTTATAGATACCCTTTATCTAAATTCACCTCAAAATCAAGAAACCACCAAAAATTCAGAAAAAATCAAACCACTCCATGAAAATTTACCCCAAAAACAACACATACACAAAAGGGTATGCATATAATCTCAAAGGGTGTTAGAAATTACAGTCTCCAAGGACATCAGGGGCACCCACAGCAGCCTTGACACAAACTTCAACAACCATGATTGATGAACAGAGAGAATTCTGAAGAAGATAACTCACAAATTGAGTGTGTTCTTTGTGTGAGAAGTGTACAATAATATAGTGTCCTATCTAAAGCATTTTCCACATGTCCAATTCTCTAATACTTACAAAATAGGTAATTTTCAAATTTTCAAAAATTTGAAAAACAATAAAAACAACACATTCATAGATTTTACTTATAAAATATGTCATATTCTTTAATTATACGTATCAATTTGAAATAGCAAATACTTGAAGTTTTCGATTTATTCAAGTGAATGTATATAATTGAATGAGATGAAATGTTTTTATATAGAAAACTTAATTATCTAATAAACAAATAAAATTTAATTATCACACAAAAAAATAAATTTGAACTAAAAGTATTCAGCAGGAACACACTTTATTTAGTTTGAATTTAAATAAAAGTATTTTAACAAATTTAAGAAGAATGATTATGTATTAATACATTATTGTATTGTTACAACAATCATCAATAATTACTATTGTTAACCATCACTATATATCACTAATTATAATTATTGGTTATCATTATCACTATAAATTATTACTACAATCAATCATAATTATAATTGTTATTAATTGTTCAATATTATCGACTATTATCGTTATTAATCATTTTATATTGATAATATTATTTGCCATTCTATTCGATTTTTACCATCGCCACATTTAATTACACCATCACTAACTAATATATAAATTATTTATTTATATAATTAAGAAATGCCTATATTTCATATTTATTATTTTTTTTCACGAAGATTATGTTTTAAACATTAAAAATATGAGTTATTTTGAATAGTATTTAGATTTTAGTATAATATTTTAATAATATTAAATTCAATCATCTTAAATCTTATAATATTAAATGTGCATTTAATTTCATATGGCTTACTATTAAAAGAAAAATAGTACCAAAACATAATTATATAAGAAATTCTTTTTGTTCAAATTTATGTCAAATATTAATTAATTTGATTTCCATGCTTTAAATTAATAATCTAAATATTTTGATAGAGAGGAAGTATTTGTTTTTCTTTTGGCTAGTCATTTTCTAGGCATTTAAAGATTTCTTAGTGAAATTAAAATCTATTCACAATTTTGTGATTGAGATTTATTTTCAAAATAAATTAAATTGATTTTGAACATTGGAATAACTTTATATCATGAAATTGATTATATTAGAAAAACTTTAAAAAGTATGATTTTGATGTGACATAATTGATGTCTGAAAAAAAGCAGTTTTTTTTTTAAAAAAAAGTAAAAATAAATAAAATATGAGAGAAATATTCCCATTATTTAGTTGATGCTAAAGAAAAAGAAAAAGTTTGAAAATGATTATTCCAAACTTTTCTTTTTCCTTTTGGATTTTTAGACAAATAATTTATTAAATTTATTATTTACTTTTCTTAATTAGTTTACATTAATTATGGAGTATGTGATTAGACATATATTAGGCATGAATTATACTATTTTTATTCTAAGTGATTAGGTGAATACAAAAATTAAATATTAAGGTAGCTCAATGTTGATAGTAATGAACATCATCTATTTTTTCTTATTAATATTATATTAATTATTATTCTTTTACTATCTTAATTTTGATCTTATTAATTATCGTCTTTTTTTTTTAATAACATTACTATTTATTATCGTTATTGTTCTTTCTTTGCTATAAAATTTATTTTAATACGCTTTATTATTTCAGCCAAAAATCTATTTAAAAAACAATATTTCTATCTTTACAAAATTAAAATACGATACGTCATAACTCCATGTATTCCAAATGCATTAATTTCTAGAATTAATATTCTCCATTATTTATTTATTTTATTTAGGGAAAGAAAAATTGTATATACATTATTTGTTGCAATTTTGGGATAGGAAGAATCATATACCAAATTCTATAAGTTGTAAGATGCTTGTATAGAACCAAATTCCATTTGAATTGGAATAAAGTTATTCAAAAATATTTGTCTAGAAAAAATGAAAAAGTATTTTTTAGGTATCGTGAACGATCGATGTTAAAATGAAATAGGCTCGCTAATATATTCAATATTTATGTTAGTAATATGATGAGAGACTATTTCTCTCTAAACAAAACGATAAAAATCTGTTATGCTGCATCTAGATTAAAAGGACGTAATGAGATTTTTCTCTCTTTTTTTTTTCAAAATCAAAGCATTTTTCAAAAATCAAATATATTAGAAAAATTTATATTTTTTTTTAGTTCAACTTTTATTTTTGATGAGGACTTGCTAGTAATAATTTTAGCAATATTAGTGATAGGTGGCTTGGATAATAGCGGAGTATACATTTTTGTTTAAGTAATCGAAAGAAATTTTATACATATATATATAATTTTAATTATATGTAAATAGTGTTATTTTCAATTCAAATAAACCTTAACCATAAGTTGGCTCCGCCATAGGGCTAGGATGTTTCTTAGGAGAGGGAATGGTGTGTCCCTTGCCTCGTAATTAGTACTTTTATAACGTGATTCACGTGTTGTGTTTTGGAGGATTTACATTTTATAGGAATGATAATGTTGTCAACCACATTTATTATTTTTACGATCTATATGTATACTCGTAGAAATGCTAACTCAATAGCTAATAAATTAGTTATTTAATTTCTTTTTATAAAAAATCTCAATGTTAAATGATTTGGCGTTAAATAACGCTTCTTTTTAAAGTCAATTTTTTTAAATCATCAATTTTTTCAAAGGGTTTGCGCACATGTCAAAGTGAATCTACACATGGTAATCAATATCGTTTACATTTTCAAAATTGTAAAAAAATTAAATATATTGATAAATATCCATTCGTCCACGTTACTCGTCCAATTTAAACTTTACGCGGTTCATAATAAATAACGATTGACATAAAAACTTTTATCGCAATATTTATATTAACCAATATTTAACCTCAGATCCTGATCTTACATGTAATACCGAAATAAATAATTAATATTAAATGTAAAATTAAAAAATAATTTAGAAAAAATATTTAAATAATATTTTCCTATTTTTTTACATAGTAAAAAAACAAAAAAGATATTCATAATTGTTAATGATTGGAACATTTGACCAACCAAAATTTTGGCGCAATTTTTTTTTTGCCGACCACCGTAACGGCGGCGGCCTGTTGACACCAAATTTTCGTCAATCAAAACCCTAAATAAATACAAAATATTATTTATAGTAAGCTTATAATAATATAGCAGTTTTTTATTTAGTATTTAATTAAAATTAATTAATCATTTCCAGCTATTCTTCTTCATCACTCCATTATTTTCAGGCAATTTTTTTCATACACAAATCCACAAAAAGCTCAATTTTTTTTTATATTTGTTTCTTGGGATTTGATCTTCTTGATTTTTCCAGTTTTTTTGGAGGTGGGGTTGTTTTTTTCTTGCTTAAATTTCAATTTTTAATCAATTTTGGTTATGATTAGTTTATGAAAAGTATTATGGATTAAAAAAATATTTTGATGGCTTCTGTTATTATATTGATATTATCAATTTTATTGGGTTTATCATCATTAGTTACAAGGAGGAGGAGACCATCTTCAATAAAGGTAGAATCTTTAGTTTATGGTTTTTTGATATTTTTGGATTTTTTGTGATTCTTGATTTTTTTTGGGTTTTTGTCACTATGTTGTGTTGTGGGTCTGTAAATGAGTTAGGTTGGATTTTTGTTAGTTATAGTAATTGTTAGGATTGATGATGATAATGATATGAGCTTAAATGAAAAAATCGGGATTCATATAGCTGACTCGAACTTGTTTGGTGTTGTTGTTGTATAATAATTGTGAGAATTCCAGCTATGTGAGGTTTGATAAACATAGTTTACTTTTTAGTTCAAATAAAGGAAGATAGTTGTGTTAGGACAAATATATACACAAGATTGAGGCATAGTTGAGTCTTCTGAGTATACAGAAAATTGGTATAACTGATCTCAACTAGTTTGGAATTCAGGCTTATTTGATTGAGAGTGATGATAGGGAATGATTGTGTTGGGTTTTGAGTTGACTTTTGTGTTGTGGCTAATGATAGTAATTTGATGTCTTTTATGATGGCTTACTGTTGGACTTTCTCAGTGTTGGGGTTTATACTTTATTGATAATGATAATGTTTAATAAATATGGTCTGCTGCTTTTTAGCTTTGAGAGAAACAATATTTGACTATGTGTCTCTAATTGCATTTACACTTATGAGTGGTGACATTTGAAGGTATACTATGTTTCATTCTTTGGCTAATGAAGCAAAGAACATGTATTTTCCATGTCATCTGATCTTTTCTCGTTAGCAATCGAAGGAAGGGGTAGATCATGTTCAATTTGTCCAAATCTTTCAAGATCCACATCAAAAGCTTTCTCATCTGTGTGATTTAGATGAACTAAGCCCCCCTTCTTTTCTTGGCAGTTATCATACTGATACAAATTTGGCTGTCTGTGTTGTCTCTAACATGGTGTGAATGATGTTCTGCACTTCTCTAGTTTAAGTTGTAAATGCTGTCAATGGATATTGCTTGCTTTGGTGATTAAATGTAAGTCATGCTAGATTCTCTATAAACGCCACTCTAAAGGCATATGGTTTCTAGAGCTTTGATCTTTGAATTTTTGTCATTGGATTGTTTGTTTTGTGCGGAGGGATGTAGCCATGTGTGTGCAAGAACTAAGAACTATCATTAATGTGTCTTTGCTTGTTTTAAAATGCTTCTGTTATCGAAGGCATTATCTTATTGCATCAGAGAACAGTAATAAGTTCCTAACAACATTCAATGTGATTTGGGAAAACATGATTTGTATCTCTTTTGCTCTTGTAGACATAATTGTTGATTTGGAAAACTAACAAAATTTTCGTCATGTCTGCACAGTGCCTGGTTTAATCAACCAGACTGGTTAAGGAGTTGTTGAAACAGATGGAAGGGAAGCAGCACACACCAAGTGTTATAGCAAGGCTGATGAGCCTTGACGAGCTTCCACCTCGGCAGCACCTCCCTGTTAAGAGAAGGAGAGTACTCTCCGAGAACTATCTCCAGAAAATGGCTTTTATAGGTTTGCGAGAGAAGAGTTCATTTTCTGTTGGCCTCTCCCGTGGAATAAACACTCAGAAGCATCAAATAGTTAAAGATGTATCTGCAGCCAAGTTGAAGATGCGGAAATATACTAATTCGAGTGTTACTTCAATAAAGGAGAAACATTCTTATCTTATGGACTTCGAAGGCACCTCAGAAAGTTTACTTTCAATCAAGCATTTGCGTGATCTACAGACTTATAAACCCTATTGCCATCCAGTTAACTTAGCTGTCGCTAAACCAATATGCAAGATGTCTTCTAAGGCTACCGCTAAAGAAAAGACTTTGAGATCTCTTCAGACACTTGAGATTGGTTCACCTAAGGATGACATTGGAGAATGTTCTATTCATCACTTGAAGAAAATAAACTTTCAGCTTGATCCAAATGAAAACATGCCTCATCCGTCTACAAGAGTTATTGTTGTCAAACCTAGTTCTGGAAAGTATCGTAAAACCAATCATCAGTCAGTTTCTCTTAGGCATGGTTTGCAGTCCGTTCCCGTTGATTTGAAGTACGAGAAATTCGCCGAACATGAAAATGGGGCAGTACATAATGAGAGACCAGGAAGAGCAGAAAGCATCAGTGACACTTTTCTGAAGGCCGAGGCTCTAAAGCTGCCTTCTTCAAAATTATTTAGTACACAGAGAAAAGATAATACACTAAATTTCTTTTCAAAGAGATCATCTTTTTCCAAAGAAGTCAAGAAGCAAACCATTGAAAAATGGAAGCTGATGAATGGTCTTCAAGAAGTTGAAGCAACTTGTAGAAGCCAAAATCTTGGAGAAATGCTTGCTACGGATGACTTAGAAACTAGGCCTCAATTTTTGGACTCCAAGCGTGACTCGCAAAGGTTTTGCAGTTCATCCAGTGTGAACACTCAGAACTCAGGCTCATGCAGCAAGGATTCGCTAGTTCCAAATCATTCTGATGGTTCTAGGATAGCCTCTGGAAGTTCTGAAGGTATGATCGGCCAAAAAGCTTCTCTATATGGCTGGCATCCAAGGCAGAAAGTAGCTGTTGCTGAGAAACATTCCAAGTCCATGAACCAAAAACAGAAAGATAATATGGAATATAGAGACTTGAACTTGAAGGAAACCGATCAGCGTAGTCCAAATTCAGTTCTGGAGCCACCTTTCCAGGAAGAGGAACCCTATACCTCTGCGTTCCACGGCTTATGTAGTAAGTAAACACAAACCTTTGTTAACTATTTCTCAACAGATTTCATCCGATCTTATTTTTGTATTTCAAAACTTGTAAGGTGTAGCACGGCAACTGCAGTTTCTTGAGACCAACTCTGAGGAAACATATTCAGAAGGATCTGAAATGGGTGTCTCAACTGATGGAGACTCCGAGACTGGGTCTCCAGATCTCCTTCAAGATAGTGAAAACATTTTGAAAGACTTCAAAACTGCCGATGGCAGGGACTTCTCCTACCTAGTTGATGTTTTAGATGAAGCCAGTTTGCACGGCGTAAACCTAGGAATGTGTTTTGAGACATGGCATTCTCTGGAATGTCCCGTGAATCCCTCAGTGTTTGACTTGTTAGAGAAGAAATATGGGAAACAAACATCTTGGCTAAAATCAGAGAGGAAACTGCTGTTTGACCACATAAATTCAGGGCTAAGTGAGATTTTGCATTCATTTCTGGAGATCTACATAATGGGAAAATCTTTTAAGAGAAGGTGTTGTTCTACAATGAGGAGAACTGATATTGAAGAAGAGCTGTGGAGGATGCTGGTTAGTCATGAAAATGAAATACGCAAGGACTTGTCTGGGAAGGCAATTGGAAATGAAACCAAATGGTTGCAGGTCGAGGAGGAAATTGGTAGCATATGCAGAGAAATAGAGAAATATTTGTTGGAGGAGCTAGCTGCAGAATTAGCTTCGCATTGAGAGTGTATAAAATGGGATTTGGCCGTTAAGTTTCCTACTGCTTCCCTCCTCAAGTTACTGGGAATAGATATAGTTTTTTTTCAACAGCATTTTTGATCTGAAAGTATAGGATGTTGTGTAGAAAATCTGAAAGACGTGGCACTGTTTATTCTTATATTCATTTAAATATGGTGTGCAGTTCTTGAAGGATTATTTTTTCTATAGATTATCACCCATGCTTATGCATGAAGATACATGTAGAAAGATCTGGTGTAAACAACTAAATATCAATACTATTGATATATTTTTGAAGGCTGAGAGCCAGAAGTTGAAAAGGAGTTATCGTTGAGCAGGTGTTTGTGCTATTAATTCTTGCTTTCAGTTTACTATTTAAGGTAATCTTTCTTTAAATAATGCTACAAACTACTTTTCCCTTGTGCCTGTTTTTCCTTCTACAGCTGTATTGGTGGAAAAAGCTTCCAGGTATAAGATTTTGGTAGGTCTTTCATTTTATTAGATATCTTTTCATATACACTATTGTTTAGTGTTTCATGATGTGATGGAAAAATGAAACTCCCAAGTCGAATACACATTTTTGTACTGAATAAAAGAGGTCTGATATAGATCATAATATCACCAGTACATATAACAATTCAATTACATGCTTCAAAGTACGAAATATAAAGATTCAGAAATATAGCAAACATGTTGAATTAATATCTAGGGGGCATGCTGTTTAAGGGGTGATGTAGACAGTAAAGTGGGTAATTGTCTCCAGTCCATCAGTTGTATGTTGGTCCACGTGAGGAAGAGTTTCGATGGTGGCAAATCCTTTAGCATTCTCATACTTGCCAGTCCCTCCTATGATGGCAATGTGAGAAATTGGTGTGGCTGTCCTGTGAATTCCGAAGAAACTAATAGTATCATCAACTTCATGATTATGTTCTCCATGGAAAAGTGTTGTCAAGGCTAAAGTGTGGCTGGTGCCATCTGAAGAACTTGTCAGGTAAAATCCTTGTGCCCTCCCGAGTACAGATGATCCAAGCTCATGCCCCTCTGTCAATTCATTGTCAACGACAGTAATAGAGCCAAACATGAGCTGCTGAAGCGATAAACCAGAAGGAAGCTGCCCGGCTGTTACAAAAGGTTGGGTATCATCACCAGTAACTACATCGTTGTTTCCGCTGTTTTGCAGGACAGTGTTAGCTTGTTGCTGACCGTTAAGGCCTGCAAGGAATGGATAATTGTTGTTGTTGACGATGTTGTTGATGTTGTTCAAAGAAACTCCTCCATTGATTGGGAAGATTTGATTGTTGAGCTTGGAGAAAGGCAGATTGTTGGCATCGGAAGTAGCTACAATTCCAGTGACCACTCTTCCTGAAGGAAGCGAACCACCAAGAATGTCATGCATGAAAAAGGAGAACGTGGGGTGTTCAAGGATGGTACTTTCTACTTTGGCGCCTGAGGTAGCAGCTCCTGTGGTCCCACCTGGGGCTGCAGTGGCGACTCCTGGTGTTTTGGTGACAGGGGTAGTTACTGGTGCTGCATCAGCAGCAGGGGCAGTTACTGGTGCTGCATCAGCAACAGGGGCTGCTCCATTATCTGTTAAGTCAGCAGGCGAAGTCGCTGACGCAGCAGGGGCGATGACAGGGACTGAATCTGGCTCGGGGTCAGCTGGTAAAACTGCTGGAGGAGCCACTGTGTCTGCAGGGATGGAAGGATCAGCTACTGGTGCCACATCAGAATCAGGAGCGGTGACAGTAGCTGGTAATTGGTTACTCGGCAATGTGGTAGCTGGGGCAACCACAGGAGCCACAACAGGCTCATCAATTTCTGACGATGCATCTGCCACTTGGCTCACTTCATCAAGGATTCTTGCTGAACTGGCACAGTCAAAGGTGAGGACTAGCAGAAAAATGCAGAACGTGGCTTGGAGTGTTTTCGAGGTGAGTTGGGAAACTTTCGCCATCTTTTCTTAAAAGCAGTGCTAGAGTGAGATATAGAAGGCAAATGAAGTTGAGTAGATGCTTAACTGATGTGGAAAGACTTGAGCCTCAATGGTTATATATAGCTTTATCACATCCTAATATAAAGTGGAGCTGATAAGGTGGTTTTGGTAAGGAGTGATCTTATTTTGTTGCAGAACACCAAATCCACTTGGACATCAGGTTTGGTTGAACCAACTCTGAATTATTTACTTTTTTTCTGATTAACTAGTTATCTCTTTTTTTTTAATAACCGTGGTGTCCGAGCCAGCTTTTGTGAACTTCGACTAATTCCACGGGATACCTTCCACCTCCCACCAGCAACATGTATCAGTTAACTTAGGACAGATGTTCATGTATAGATATACTATGGACTTCACAGAAGCTTTCAGCTTTTCAACTTCTACAGGCAGAGTTGCCATGTCTCGTTCTTTCTGTTTTTCCGAGCTTAAGAAAAATTCATAATTGCTAGTTTCAGAACGCAATTTAAGTTTCCTTCATAGATGATAAAATATTAAGATTTATCAGTAAATTTTGTTGAAGGAAGAAGAATACTCTGTGAACTTCACACAATTCTGAAAGAAATGAGTTCCTAAACCTCAGAATTCTCCTTACGTATCCTAAACCTGATATATAGTATAAAATTCGAAGGATTAAATTGTTTTCTCATAAATAGCACATCTTCAAGAATCCTCATATATGTATTATCTATTCGTCCTCCAGCACTATTTGAGCGTGCTCCTAAATTGGTCTGTTAACTGTTGAATTTACGAATTAAGTCAGCTGATTTAGCAATACTATGTCTGCCCCTACATTTTCCTTTGAATCTGAGCGGAGAAAGCAGTTTTGCCTATGCATGACTTTAACTTGATTTGCTTATCTAGTAAAATGTTTTGTAGTCGGAATTTATGTGAGTTTTGATACAACTTTGAGAACTGTTTAAGATCTGTGCATTTTTCTTGATGAAACACTTTGAAAAAGTTCATTGTGACACTAATTGTAGTTTGTGTAAACATCTCCCTTTGTATTGACAGTAACAAACAATCAAAATTACAACAGAGAAAGAAATTGTGAATTACAGTTTGATGATTACTCTAGCAAGTTACTAACTTTAACCAAGATAAACATTGAATGAAAGAATCTTGTATGCTTCTTCATTTTTGTTAGATGTTACATTGACAATCTTGACAGTAGCATAGCCATTTGCATCATGATACTTTCCGGTACCTCCTATTACTGCTATATGTGATTCAAAAACATCGCCCTTATGCACCCCGAAAAACCTTAGACTATCTTCATACTCATTACCAAGAAAAGTAGTAGTCATCGCCATCATATGACTGCTACCGTCTTCTGAACTTGCTACATACATTCCTTGAGCTTTTCCCATCAAAGATGAACCGTAAATAGAACCTTTGTATATGTCCTCATCGATTGTTATTACTGTCCCTAGTTCTAATTCTTGCAGTGTAGCTATAGCTGGAAACGTCATGCTGATTCCTTCCAGATCAAGCGTGTGAGTATTCAATCCGTTCATTCCAACATTTGGGTTTGTGTCTGTCAAGGGAATGCCTCCTAAGGGAGGGAAATAGCCTAATGGTTTCGAGAAGGGAAGCTGATGATGATAACGACTATTTACTCTTGTTGATGCAGGTCTTGATGAAGGGTGTTCTAGACTAAGAACATCTAGCATGTAAAAAGACGTCTCATGGCGTTCATGATGATGATGATTGTTCGTCGAGGAAGGATTGTTATTCAGAGTTCTAGCTGAAAATGATTGATTGCTCAATGTCAAGAACAAGAACAAGAACCAAAAAATGATTAGTTTGGAAGAAGACTTTAGCATCTTGATTGTTTGTAGAAGAGATTTCAATAGGCTCTTTGAGAATTAAGTGAAAAAAAGGGAATTCTCTAATAATATTTTATAACTTTTTTAGTGGAGTTGTTAATGTATTAATGAAGTAGTTGAACTTGTTATGTTAGTTGACTTCTAAGGTCCTAAGGACCATTATTTCCTATCAAGGAAGTATGAAGAAGAAAAAATATATTTCTCGTTTTAATTTATTAGTCTGATTTTGACTTATACGGAGTATTATAGAAAATAAAGAATATTTTCAAATCTTGTGATCTTAAATTAAAAATATGTAGAATATACTAAAATTCCCTTTGATTTCGTGATCTTAATAGGTCTCAAAGGTAGGAATTCCTTGTAGATAATGAAGAAAGTTCGGATACTTTTTCGCTCTCAGTTATTATTGTTATTAACGAGCAATTTCACTTTCAACAATAACAACATGCTCAGTGAGATCCCCACAAAGTAGGTATGAGGAGAGTCGAGTGTACGCATAGAGGTTGTTTCCGAAGGACCCTCGGGCTCAAGTGCATCAAATACAAGTAAAAGAGAAAGAAAACAATGGTGAATAATACAGTGTAGAACCTACAAGAAAGAAATAATACTAGCAACAAAGTAATGTGAAAAATGAATCACAATACACAATATATGATGATCGGTAACAAAAACTAGGCAAGACAACACTCTACCCCTACTAACCTTCTATCGTATTACGCGACCTCGACTCCTTTCTATCTTGAGGCATCTCCCCCGTAATATAAAGTTGTGTCATGTCCTATCTAATCACCTCCTATAATACATTTTCGACCTACCTCTATCCTTTTCCGTACCCTTAATTACAACCAACCTGTTAAACCTCCTCCATGGGGTGTCTGCGCACCTCCTTTTTACATGTGGCACAAATAATATTTCGAAATTCAATCAAATATCTTTTATGTTTTACATATTCTAAATTATTAATTATTATGATTTATAAAAAATTTACATTTTTTTTTCATTTCAAATATTATATGCTACTCTTCTATATCGATTTGACGTGGCACCGATATAATTTCAAAAATCATTTACATTTTGTCTTTTAGAAGTTTAAAATTGTTGATTATTGTGATTTACATTGCTTTTTATAAAAGAGATGAATTGTTGTTTATAAAGTTCTTACTTGCCTATGCACCTCTACTCGAGAAGGCTATACTTATGGTAGATAAAAGTGTTGAACAAAGTCAATCGTTGAAAATGACAAAGGAGTTGATGAGGTTCCCTCGAGCATCTCGTAAATTAGAGATGATATATGAATCGTGGTCAATAGAACGGAGCCAAGATTTTAAACTGTCTATATAACTACTTTAATAAATACTCTTATGTATTTTAATTTGCATGTCATAGTTTGAATTTTAAGATCAAACTTTTAATACTCTTTGCAAGCGTTTGATCATGAAATTCAAATATTTTTCACTTTATATGAAATTTATCGAGTCGAGTAACGTTTGTATGACTTGAATAATAGTACATTTTTACGCATTTCATTTTATTACAATAATCAATTTGACTAACTTTTCAAAGCTAAAATTAAACCAAATTTATTCAATATTTAAAATATGAAATTTAGATATTTAAAAGGTATTCGAAAAAATAACAAGTTGCAATCCTTCTAATATTAATAACCGAAAAAAATTCAAATTGAAGGTCCAAACAGAACTTTAAATTCATATCAATTTGATTTCAAATCATAATTTCATATCGCAGAAATAAATACTTCATATCATTTTTTGCTAGAAAAAGATCCAAAACATTCCATGAAAAACATATACACAAACAGTTACTAGAAGACACAAGCTTTGACTCTTCCACAAAACTAGATGGTAGAATGCTCAAAGCCAACAGACCTTGTAGACATGTTTAGTTACCTCTAATTAGGGGTCGCGGGATCCCAATCATCTCACCATACCCCTCGATGGTAACCTATAGATAATCTACTCGCACCATAGTGCGTAAGACAAGAAATGAACAGCTCCATCGAGCAACTACTTCCGTGGAGAGTAAAAACATCATTGCATATCATTGTTTCCTAGCAAGTCGAAAACTATATGCAGAACATTTCAATAACTTGTACACAGATAGCTACTACAAGATGCAAAGCTTTATCTCTCACCAACCTAGATGGTAGAATGCTCAAAGCTAAACAGACATCATCGGCATGCTAGTTACCTCCTGGGATTCCGATTCCACGACAAATAAGTTGGATCTCCAAGATGCCTTGGCTTAAACTAGATACACAATCATGAAAACCATAGCCAGAGAGAAACACAATCCACCAACAGTAAGATAAGCAACATCACCAATCCAACTAGTTGTAGAAAGCAGAAGCTTCTTCTTACCCACGAAACTATAAGGTCACGTTTATAATCTACTTGCACCACAGTGCGTAAGAGAAGAATGACGACACTTATCAAAGGAAAAGTACTTTCATTACATATGCAGAACATTTCATAAAGAACTTGTACACACAAGTTAGTTATTAGAAGACACAAGACTTGTATCTCACCAAAATAGATGGTAGAATGCTCAAGCAAACAGACTTCATGGGCATGCTTGTTAAAACCTGTTTCCGATTCCACGATAAATAAGTTGGCTTAACTAGATACACAGTAATAAAAGCCATAGCAAGAAAGAAACACAATCTACCAACTGTTAGATAAGCAATACCAAAGAAAATTGTTCTTTCCACCAATCCAGCTAGCTGTAGAAAGCACAAATTTCTTCTTTCCATCAAAACTATACGTAGCGTACATGTATGGCAACATCACATTTATAATCTACTGGCATCATTCAAGTCCTTTAAGCAATTACTTCCATTGTACATACATAATTTTGGATAAACACTTAACAAAGGGAAAATACTTCATTACATATCATTGTTTTCCTAGCAAATTGAGTTTAAAAGTATATGCAGAACATTTCAAAAAAAAGAACTTGTAGACAGATAGCCGCTACAAGACACAAGCTTTGTCAACATCAACCTCAGATGGTAAAAGGCTCGAGCCACAACATACTTCAAGTCCATGCTAGTTACCTCCCGGGTTCCTGTTCCACGACAAATATGTTGGATCTCCAAGCTGTCTTGGCTTAACTAGATATACGATCGTGAAAGCCATAGCCAGAAAGAAACACAATCCGCCTACAGTAAGATAAGCAATACCAAGAAAGTCATTCTTTCCACCAATCCAGCTAGTTGTAGAAAGCACAAGCTTCTTCTTTCCATCGAAACTATAAGTATTGTAATTGTTCAGCACCGTCACGTTTAACCGTTCACCCGCCTCCAGATCCACCTCTATCTTCCCATACAACTTCCTAAACGTCGGAAGTGCAGCAGTTCTCATCCAAACAATTAGATTTTCTTGCTTGTCCAACGATTCATTCGTAAGCTTCCCACCCCCGATTAGCGTCCCATTCTGAAAGTTCGACGGAAAAACATCTTTTCCAAACTTATGATCCCTATCACTCTTCCAAGCTATACCATTTTTGTTCACATCCAACCGCTTATTATTATTAACAATACTAAAATTATAAGTATCATTGAACAAACTCCAAGCAATCAAACCACAAGGCACAATTGGTAAACCATTAACACGATCTTCGGGGTCACAAGTACCAGTATCATCCCTTCTACTAGAACTTTTCAACTGCTGATCACTTCGACTTTTAACATACCTACGATGATTCTGATAATAATTCTCAAGCTGATAATAAATATAAATAGGCTGCTTCATTTTCTTAGGCACAGTCAAAGTCCTAATACATGTTTTATCAAAACTATCATTAGTTATAAACCTAATTTTATCATTTGTCATATTCGATGGCACACATTCAGAATCATAACGATCAACAATTTCAACAACATCTCTAGATGCTAAAAGTGAAACAACCCCAATTGGGATAAACACAATACCAACAAGTAAAAAAACAGAAATCACCCATTTTGGAGTTAGAATCGGTTTGCAAGCTGGAAGTTCCTGTTGAGTGAATCTTGAATACTTGGGTCGATTTGAATTTCTTCTAATTGAAGTATTATCATCAGATCCAGCACCCCCAGTAGTTGAAGATGAAGGGTTCATCTTTTTTTTTTTTCAACTCAAAATCAACTGAAAACACAAAATCAGTTGAACCCAGATGAATTTTTGAGAAATTTTTGGAGAATCTGAAAAAAGTGATGATTTTGAGAAATGGGTTATCGCTATAATTAAGGAATTTTGATCGAAAATCGGAATATATGGAGAGGATTAGCTGTATATTTACTCGTTTTTAGGGATTTTGTTTATTCAAGACTGCCTGCTTTTGACTTTGAATAGTATTAAAACGACGACGACTTGATCCACGTTTGTGTTTTTTTCTACTCTTCAATTCGATTTTTTTGATCTACTTTCCTTTTTAGTCCGTAAAAATAATATCATCCCATACGTTCATTTTTAATTAAGATAATTTCCATTTCTAGAATTAAACTATAAAATTTTGACTGACGTTTTATAATGTATTTATTCATATATTAATATGCAATATATTGTACTTTTTATATAGTTTTATAATATTAATTTTTTTTTTGCTTAAAAGTTTTGAATTGATGCAATCTAATTTTACTTTAAAAATTAGTTTAATTGTCTTTAAAAAAAAAATGGAACATGACGATTAAAAGTGGACGGATGGAGTAATCTCTTTGTTTTTATTTATATGTCATTTTTATTAAAAATAGATACTCAATAATATTGTCATTTCACAAAATCAGTGCATAAATAACCATCATTATTCATATTTATTCTTGAAATTATGAATTTGACAATCATGAAAAAATTAAATGATTAATTTGATCAATTTAATATTACTCAAAATAAATTAATTTATGTTCATTCAATAGATCATTGAATATAAATAACGGCACAATACAAACGTAACTTATTTTTGAAAGTGCACATAATCTATAATATAAATAGAAACGAAGAGAGTATTATACATCATATATTTGTGTTTTAATATATTTGACACAGACATCAATAAACTCATTGTATTTGGTATTTTCATAAAATAGTGTTTATGGCGGATATAATGTAGACAAACTTTATTATTATCTAAAAAATAGAAAGACTGTTTTCAATGAATCTTCGACTGAATACAACTAGACATATTTAACATATTTTTAGTCTAAAACTCTTAAATTCAATAATTTTCGTATTATATTAAAATCAGATAAATAAATTTAAACGGATAAGTTTATTCTAGAAAGAGGGGGCGAAGGTTACAAGGAAGGTTCTTGTGATTGACGAGTAGGTAGGGTGGCTACCATAAGAGTAAATTTTCCAAAAAAATAATAATCTTAGATAGGGTTGGACCATATTATATACTTTATTTGTGTTTATATTTAACTTTAAGATTAATGAATTAATAATCAATGTGAAAATAAGTTAATTATTGTTAACAATGACGGACGGACTCTTGATAACGGTGTCAAAAATTATTCTTTTGTCGAAAAATTATATATATATATACAGAGGTTAAATTTTTATTATATATATGTATATAAATATTGACATTTTTTAACACGAGTCAAAAATTTAGTATAATAGTTAAAGTTATATCGGCATATAGTGGTATAATAATTTTGGTAATGTACTTATTTACAAGTTGATTATTTGGTTCATGAATATTGAGTTACAATTTTTAGAAAATTAATAACAAACTTCATTTACGAGCTTTTAAATTGATACTATTATTAGAATTTGATAAAATCGCTATTGAATGTTTGTATGACTAAAGTTGAGGCTTTTAGAATTTTTCTTGTTAATAATCCAATTGAAGGAAAAATATTAAAAAGTTTTCGAAAGTTCTACGATTTCAATCTCAAACGCCAAAAGTAATTTTCAAGTGGCTAAATATGCATGACTCCGTATATTCTTAAATGTAATTTTTTATTATTTATTTTTTAACTGATACACTTGAAAGAATTAATAGATATATATTTTCATAGAGAGTGAGATCACAGCCAGAAAAGTTCAATGAAAAATGAAATACTAGAGCGTAAGTTAGCTAATTAACCAACTAGTCCTAAATTTATTATCCACGAAGGTATACTTAGGCTCATTAAATAAAAGCGCACAAGTTGAAGATCAATAAGCAATTATGATAAGTCGATCATTAGCTGACAATTACGAACCCCTTAACTAGGTTACACTAAAATTATATAATTATACACATATATTACATATAATTTATACAATTTTCATCTATTTGTTATTAAAACAAATTGTATGAACGACCATTTAGGTTAATTCTTCGATTAGAACAATTTGTGTCTTTTTTGCATCTCGATCGATCGATACGGGCTAACCCTATAATTTAACTATATGGGCCAACAAATTACTAGACAAGTCCAGCCCAAAAGAGAACTTAAGACAAAGCCCAGTATATAACCCTATAATATTACCCCAAATTCCCTCTTTATTCCATTTAGGGTTTCAGAATCAACATTCACGAGCCGCCGTCGCCGCCGCCGCCTCAGTAGTACTCCGCCAACATCAACAATGGGTATGTATACTTAAATCACTGTAAAATCGTTAATTATGAATCAATTTTATAGTTTTTGTTCAATTTTTGTGATTTTTACGGTTCAAGATAGTCTATCGTAGTGATTTTCAGTTGAGGTATAGTTTGATTGATTGATTTGTTGCAATTTTGTGATTTATGGTGAATTTGAACGTAAACGAAGGGGAGTTGATACAGAGGTTTTGTGTAGCTGAAATTGTGGTTAATTTGGAAGTGAGGAGTAGTGGATTGATTTAGCTTCGTAAATCTGATGTAGTTTTAGTGGTTAATTTTGTGTTTTTGGTGAAAATGCAGCCAGAATCAAGGTTCATGAGCTGAGGAACAAGTCGAAGCCTGATCTATTGACTCAGTTGAAGGATTTGAAGGCAGAGCTTGCTCTTCTTCGTGTTGCGAAGGTCACTGGTGGTGCTCCTAACAAGCTCTCCAAAATGTATGCGTTCTGTTTTTGTTTGAGTTAGTTTAATAGTTGTTTGGATTTAGTATGATTTTGCTTGAAATTTGTATATTGTAAGTGATTAGTGTGATTGCGAAAGCATACATTTGAAATGAGCTACATGTACATTACTTATTTTAAATTGCACTGCAAATGCACTCGGTATGATTTTAACAATACTGTTCTGTATAGTTTGATGCATTAATTGCGAATTACTTTTTAAGTGTTGTCCTTTTTTCCCACTTGACATATATAATCAGTCAAGCTAGTGAGTGATCGAGAGCATTGCTAGAAACCAATATGATAGTGAATCAATTTGTATGCTCTGATGACTTGTTATAACGGAACGTTGTTATCCTAACATCATAGGAGTACTTAGTATTGATGATCTTTTGAAATGGAGTAGTGGTGATTATTCTCACCTTATGCAAGAAAAACTTAATTGGTGGTGTCTTTTTCTTAGTTTGGTGACTAAACGATAGAATGAATCAACTAATGCAAATGTTTTGGCTATTATCAATTTGAGTGTTTTATGGCTTTGTTTATACTTTTGACATTCGACCCTGATTATCTTAATGATTGTGTGGATGCAGCAAGGTGGTAAGGTTGTCTATTGCCCAGGTTCTGACTGTCATTTCACAGAAGCAAAAGGCTGCTCTTAGGGAAGTTTACAAGAACAAGAAATACCTGCCTCTTGACCTGCGCCCAAAGAAAACTAGGGCCATCCGCAAGCGTTTGACCAAGCACCAGGTAATCCTTGATCTCAGCCTTTAACTAGTCTTTATGCACTTAGAGATATTGAGCTTCTGGGGTCATAATTTTGCAATGCATATGCTACTCTTGGTTCTATATATGGTTTCATCTATCCTAAGAAAGGATTTGTTAGTTTTTGGTTTAGTTTAGTATTTTGTCTTTGCTCCCAATTTATGTCGCACACTTTCCCTTTTAATCTATCCCAAAAAGAATGTCACCTTTCGACAATAGAAACAATTTAACTTTAAAACTCTTCTTTTTACTCTTTAATGATACGATTTATAGCCACACCAATGGCTAAGGTTTGTTTCAAGACCACAAATTTCATTAGTTCGTTTCTTTTTTAAACTTTACCAACTGCTTGGTCAAACAGTGGCATATAAATTGGAAGGAGGTAGTACTTTTTTTTGCAACATTTTTTCAAATAATTTTAAATAGTGATGGGGGGAGTAGTAGTGTAGTGTATGCGGCTTATAGATTACCACAGGCCTCAATTCATGTAAGGAGTTTGTGATGCTATGATGCTACAGTTTTCTTAAATTCTCCTGCATCTCTTTTCTCTTTCCAAGCAACGTGTCTTTACTTTACTACAAGAGTAAAACAACAAAATTAATGACAAGAACTTGTACTCTTTATTCGTACAGGCTTCCTTAAAGACGGAGAGAGAAAAGAAGAAGGAGATGTACTTCCCTTTAAGAAAGTATGCTATCAAAGTGTAGGCTAGGATCTAATTTCGCAGAAATTTTGGTGTTTGAATCAGGATATATATTGGTTTAAACTATTTATCTTGCAAATTTTGTTTATTTTGCTTTCGTTTGGCGCTTATGACATTAGAAACATGACTGATATGGAACTTTATTTGATCCTAGTATCAAGTGTTTGCGTATTTCATGTTATTTAAAGTCCCTTTTGCATTAGGTATCTTATGCCATGTTTGAGATTTTTATTTGATCCTAGTTTTTTAGAAGTCTATTTTGACTTTGGCTACACAAATTATTGCTTGATTAAGTGGGTTATGTTGGTGTTAGCACCTTGAATAGAATTCAATTGATGTCATATTAGCCACTTACACAAGTTGATGTATTCATCTCTTGTGCTCACACTTATTATTCTAAGATATCTCATGAAGTAGCGGTTAACGCTACAAACACGTAATGTGTGGATTAAACACATATGAAGTAGCGGCTAACGCTACAACACGTAATGTGTGGATTAAACACATTCGTGTACATTAGTTTGATATTCAAGTGTAGAAGAATAAAGGGTTGAATTTTGAATTGAGTACCAAGTAGTCCTTTAGGTTGAGTTGTTTTCTTTAACTACGAGGTCTTGGATTTAAATCTTTTGTAGGAGTGCTTCTCGGGAGATCTAATGTGGTGTGAAATTGGATTAATTAAATTTTAATGTATGTACTTGGGGTTTCGATCCTTTAGTTTTGGTTAATACATTACAAAATCTTTTGAAAAATCACATCTCTTTTATCACTACTTAGTCAAAGATTTGAATCGATTAATTAGTGGTGAATATAATAAAACAAACATTTTAGTGACCATCAACGTGCCATTTTTTTCGGAGGATAATAATGGAAATTGTGATATGAGATTATTTGGGGTCCATACAATCGAACTGAACTGAAAATTGAATCAAATCGCAAATTAAGTTAGATAAAAAAAATTCCCTTATGATTTAGTATGGTAGTAAGAAAAAAACCCAAACATACTTGGGTTGATTTGATTTTAACTATAAAAGATCTATCTGGGATCAAACCAACTCGATATTATATATATACTATTTAAAATTTATTTTATATATAAAAGAAATTACTTCGATGTAATTTTTCAATATTATTTATACGTTTTCGTAACTTTATATCTCTTCACATATTTTTCAAGTTTTTGAGATTTAGAATTTTAAATGGTCCAATAAAGGTTATATAGTCTATAGATGTTAGTAATTCTAATAAAGCTCAATTTGAATTTAACCTAATACTAATGTTAACAAAATAAATTAATTCAATTCAACCCTAAGAATGACAACAATGTTGAATATTTGTTCTTTAATTTTACATTGTTTTAGACATTTAAAATGCATAACCTAATTTTATTTTTTCTTTAATGTTTAATCATGTAATTAATACTTATTAGACTTATTTTAGCATGATTTATATTTAAAATTATGATTATATTCATTATGAGTTATCAATTTGCAATATTTATTTTATATGATTTCATTATTATTTTTTATTAAATATTTTAATGTCATCACTTATCTCATATTTGTGTTATTTTCTTAAGAAACACCTTAAATAGTTGTATTTTGATTAGACTTACAAAAAAATATTTGAAGCACAAGTTAATTATATGTTTGCATTAATAATTAAAATCGAAAATATCCCAAAACCTGGAAAAAAAGTCAAGGTTTATTAGTTTGGTTTGATTAGGAAATTCGACACAAATGCTTTGATTTGGTATTTGAAAAATCCAAACCAATTCGAGGTTGAAAAAAAACCCGACTTTTTTTAAGTTTAATTTAATTTATAAATTTAAAAATTTTACACAAATAATTTAATTTAATTTGATATTTACAAAAATTCAAACTAATGCAATCATGTACACAATTATGTGCAACCCTCAAAGTTTTCTTCTACTTTTTTCTTTTGTCTTTTATGCCCAACATTATTCGAGAATTATTGAATTGGTCAAAAACATTTTGTTTCAGTAACGGTCAAAAGAAATTATTCTAAGATATAGTATTATGTTAGTCATTAGAGAAATTATGAAGATAAGATATGACTTGATTTAGTTATCTAGTAGAAACTAACTAGTGCAATTTAGTTATATTTTTTATTCAGTATTATAAAAATTTAAATGTCTACTTATAAACATAAAAATATTAAAAAGAGATTTGAAATTAGTAATTATCCCTCTTAATAATTATAAAATAATGTAGGTGTAGAAATTTATTAATATTATATGTTAGATATGAGAATAATGGGGATGAACGAATATAGGTTTGACGTTTTATTAAGGGATAATGTACAAGTATCCCTCAACCTATGCGCGAAATCTCAGAGACACATTTATATTATACTAAAGTCCTATTACCCCCTGAACTTATTTTAGTAATAATTTTCTATCCCTTTTCAGCCTACGTGGCACCATCTTGTGAATCTAACGTTGGTTGACTTTTTTTTCAAGCTAGTGCCACGTAGGTCGAAAAGGGGTAGAAAATTATTTATAAAATAAGTTCAGGGGGGTAATAGAACCTTAGTATAGTATAAGTGTGTCTCAGAGATTTCGGGCATAGGTTGAGGGGGTACTTGTGCATTTTCCCTTTTATTAAAACATTATATTATTGATATTATTAAAAAATTGGAGATAAATTTCATATTTGATGATTGAGTAATGGTTCCTAGGATTATAGTATAATGATTACAAGAACATGATATAATACTATAGCTTAGGTTCTTGAAATAGGTTAGTTGGTGTAGGTTTATCTTTTGTGGTTTAATATTGGACAATATAATATTAAGATTCAAATTTTATATCGAGATAGATAATTAAATATATTAAGTGTATTATAATAAATAAATTTCATTAGAGTTACGGTATTTGAAGAGTTGAAAACTCAAATTCTACAGAAGACTCAAGTCTCAGAGTGATTGTTCGACTGGAGCAAGTGACTTTCTCGTGTATTATATATGTGTTGGAGAGCAATGAAATTTGATGATGGGTTGACTTGTCCAAATTGAATAGTTCTAATGATTAAAAAGGAATAATAAGAGGCGATGTGATAAATTATTGGCGTGTGATGTGTTGATAATGGTTTGAAAGACTTATTGCTTCATTGCTAATTTTGTATCATTATTGTGTTGTTGTGAATCGTGCATTGTTAAGAAAATAGTCATCTCCTCATTATTTGTGTAAACATGCCATTTGCATTGGTTCTGAAATATTGTTGGAACAAGTGTCATGTAAATTGAGAAAGAATAAGAAACCAAAGAGGATGTACCATTTCAAGGGACGTGCGCATGCCGCGACAGATATTATGACTCGTCGAACGTGCGCCACGACATATATTATGATTCGACGGACGTGTCGCACGGTGCGACGAATTTTATTATCGAAGGAGGTGTCGCACACCGCGGCAAATTTTCTTATCAAAAGTCGTGTCGCACGCCGCGATAGATACATATATCTCCCGTGGGTCCCGAAGGACTAATTCAGTATTATACGTGCAAACCCTCAAGATTTATGCCTAACATTATTAAAGTATTATTGAATTGGTCCAAAATTTATTTATTTTTGGTAACGTTAAAAGAATTTTTTTTCAACTTAATAGTATTATATTAGTCATTAGATCGATAGCATTTATAAGAATAAAATATGAGTTAATTTAGTTATCAACTAGAAAACTAACTCATGCTAATTATATATTAATATTGAAAATAAATAGCAAGTTCGTCTAATTCAACCAAATTTATAGACGTGTTTACGCGTAGCCCATGTGATTCCTCATCATTAAAATAATGCAAACCAACATTTTTTCCAATAATAACAATATTTAGTAGTATATCATAAGTAAAGTTCGAAAAGTGTTAGAGTAAAGATTTGAATTAAGAGGATTTAATATATGAAAAAGTAAACACTCGAAGATATCGAAGGAATTTAACATCATATATATATATATATATATATGTGTGTGTGTTTAACCTTTCGACTTCTTTGTGCGTTTGCTTTTTCATATTTTGAACCTCTTTAAATAGTGCAAATTTTGGTTTCGAACTAGCACTCCAGACTTTACTTATGATATATATAAAATAACTTTAATTATATACAAATAAAATAATTTTACGTCGAAAAAGATTCAGATGACTCCCTTAATCCTACGTACCTAGTTTTGCCCCCATGGAGAGGGTGATGTGTATAAATCTTACTCCTATCATTGTGGGGTGCTTATAGATTGTTTCGTTTGTAGATACTCAAGTACTCAAGAAAAAATGTTAACCTTTTCCGTTTTTTTCCAAAGTCGACGATATGTATTTGGACTAGTCTACGTATAATTTCTTTTTATAGTATAGGTATCGGATAGTTCATCTTATTAATATATGTATACGTAACTTCAGTTGTGTTTGGACCACGTATTGAATAACTTAAATGGTGCTCGAGCCAGATAACTCTGATAGTATTTGTCCAGTTTGTGAACAACCCAACACATATACCAAATATATAACTCAATCTATCATGACTTAAGCAAATAAATCAGAAAACTCACGATTTTCTCTATTTTCTTAATTACTAAGTCACACCTCTGTCAAAGGCGAAGTAATTTTTTTCTTTGAAATTAATTTCCAACATTATAATTATTAGCTTTAATGGAATAAGCAATTTGACTGTAATTTCCACTTGGAAGTCATTTTAATGAACTAAAAGTCGTTTTATAGTTAAAGGTGCATCTATGCTCCATATAAATTAGTTAGTCAATATAGTCTATTTATTCAAAATATAATTATTGCTATTTAGAAATAAAATAAAATATATATATATATATATATAACAAAATGTACACTTAAATCATTTGGAAAAAAACAAGCCTTATCTAGAAGATAAATATTTTCCAACTGAAAAAATAAAAAAGAATATGTGGTTAATTATTTGCTTTTTCTTTTTATCGCGATCTTTAATTTATATCTCTGATAATAAATAATTTTTTGTTTGGATATAGTTTTTTATTTTCGTGCATAGTATTTCATAAGTTATATAATGATTTCAGTTTTTAAAGAATTTATTTTTTACTAGGCATAAATTCAACTGATAAATCGTAAAAATTAAAAAAAAATCCATCTGAAGAGAAAAAAAACTAAAGATTAATTTATTTAAAGGAAAAATCGTGCAATTTTACGAAGAATATATAGGTAATATGGACCATGATGAAATGGTCACAACTGAAAAAACCATAATACCAACTCCCATTCAACAATTTCTAGGTTGTTTCCTTAGTCAAACTAATTAAATTATCTTAGAAAATAGGAAAATAAAAAATAAAAATAAAGTGGATATTTTTTTCTCCATATTTTCTATTTAATATGTGAATATAGAACATATACCAAAATTCCATGAAAAAATGTGGAAACATCTAATGGAAAAGAGGTGGCTTGACATGGAAGAAATGAGTGGTCAATGACTCATATGCGAAATTAGAATTTAAAATTTATAACTTCTATATCGATTTGTTCAGATAAATATATATTATAAATATAAGATTTTACAATTAAATATATATAAATATTTAATGAATTTCTTAATAGATACACATAGTTTGGATAAAATTATTCTTAGAAGCTAGGTTTGTCCCTAGTCTAAGATACAATAGTGAAAATCTTGATCAAATTATAAATTGAAAAAAGTCATAAGGTAGGAGTGATTAAATTATAGCTTCGAACGATTTTCATTCATAAACATTATACGTAAATCAAAAGATGTTTATATAAATCAGTTTGATTAACTTATTGCTTATCGAAACACCCTCTAAATTTCTCTAGATCTAAAATAACAACTTTACGGCATTATAAGCATATACAATGGACAAGAGAATCCTTGACGCAATATTAAGAGTTATCGTTAGCGACCAGTTGATCATGAGTTCAAACTATAGAGAGAAAAAAAACTATTGTAGAAACACAAAGTAAGACTGCGTATAAATTATAATATGCAATATGATTCGATCCTTCATCAAACTTACACATACCGAAAACTTTGTGCATCAATCTATTAATTTTTTTAAAAAAAAATCTAATTAAAAAAATCTAATTTAAAATGAAACCATAGACTATTGGATTTTTTTGGATTTGTAATCATAGATTAGGAAGACCATAGACTTTAAAATTGATTTGTATCCATACATTAAGATGACCAGTCAAATTCAATGCCCAACTCAACCCTCATCTGAAGGATCTAAAATTTATTTTAATAATTTTGGTAGAGTTTTGTCAAACAATATCTTAGTTCAAATCAAGGACTTAAAAATTGCTCGGTTGAGATTCCTCTACTCTTAATCAGATATTTCAGATTCAGTTTTTAAAATGAAAAAAAAAATCATATTTGAAGCGCCACCTCCAAAAACAAGGGCCCTCCAATTCACGAATCTGAATTAATCAAACTCTCATACAGATATCGAACACCAAGCGAGAAACCAGAAAAAAGAAAAATATACTCTTAGAATATGCAATTGTCAACAAATCCAGTTGTATATTGTCTCTTTCTTACCTCAAAGTTTTGAAAAAAATAAATCTCAAGTCTTTATCAAGACCATTTAGTGTACCAAATAATTTTTTCCCTCTTCTATTTAAACTCTCTTATCATAACACTATTATTCCTACACCAAATATTCACAATATATTTCTTTACTACAAGATCAATAATCATTACTCTTTCGTTTCGATACAAAAAAGAATATTATTTTTTTCCCACAAAATGGCGATTCTTGACATGTCTAAGAGAGAACCATCATCACCATCGACACCACAGAGAGCCAAAAAGAGCCTATTCTCTTTCGCGAAAACCACTTCATCCCTCTCTTCCTTTTCTACTCATATACCTCCTCCTGAACCTTCGTTAACATTCTCTCGATCTATCATGGAAGAACATATTGACAACGCGTCCACTCTTATAAAAAAATGGGATCATAAAGAATCGTCTCACGAAAAATTCACTTCACTCTTTCAAGAAGATAGAAAAGAAGCCAAAGCATACATCCAATGTGTCAAAGACTTGAAAAAAGCTATGCACTTTTTTGTTACACAACATTCAACTTGTAACAAACTTGTACTTGCACAAAACTTGATGCAAAAGGCTATGAAAAGACTTGAAAATGAATTTTACCAAATTTTGTCAACAAAAAAGCAACATTTGCATCCCGAATCAATATCCAAGTCTAGTCGATCCTCACATATATCGAGGTCAACTTCAGTTGATTCAGAAGAATCAACTGACCTCGGGAATGGATCCAGCACCATTCAACATACTCGTGCTGGATCCATTTCCGAGGCTGAACACATTTCATTTCTAACAATGTGTGATCTCAAAATGATCGCGGATTGTATGATTGAGTGTGGCTATGCTAAAGAGTGTTGGAAGATCTACAGGATCATCAGGAAATCTGTCGTAGATGAAGGATTGTATCGTCTTGGAATTGAATCGCGTAGCTCAGCTTATGTTAACGCGATGAGACCAAATGATCTCGAGCATCAAGTTAAGCATTGGATCGATTCAACTAAAATCGCGGTGAAAACACTCTTCTATGGAGAGAGGCTTCTCTGTGATCACGTTTTTTCAAACTCGAAAACAATCAATGAAACATGTTTTAGTGATGTAGCCAAACAAGGCGGAATCGTTTTGCTTAAACTTCCTGAGATCGTTGCAAAGACGAAGAAATCAGATGAAAAGATTTTTGTTTTAATGGATTTGCACGAAGCAATAGCTGAACTATTGCCAGAGATCGAATCAATCTTCTCGTTTGATTCGATCTCATCTGTCAAATTTCAAGCTATTTCTATATTAAATAAACTTAAGATCTCTGTTTTAAATATCCTCTCTGATTTCGAGCTGTCAATACAGAGGAATTCATCGAAAACAACAGTTTCTGGTGGCGGAATACATCCATTAACCATCTCTGTTTCGGATTACTTAGCTTCGTTAGCAAGCTACAATGGAGTGCTCTCAGATATTATTTCTGAATCTACGTCAACGAAATTCTCTGAAACTTATTTCGAGAGTCAAACATCCGAAATTTCATCAGTCTCTGGTAAAATGGCTTGGATTGTACTCGTTCTGCTTTGCAAACTCGATAGCAAAGCAGAGTTGTACAATGACATCGCGTTATCCTATCTTTTCTTAGCTAATAATATCCAATTTATTATCGAGAGGGTACGTGGAAGTACCCTCTCGATAATATTGGGAGAGGAATGGATATTGAATTTGGAGAGAAAGGTAAAGTTGTATACAACAAAATACGAAAATGTAGCTTGGAATAAGGTGTTTATATGTTTGCCTCAGAGTTTAGATCCCGCGATTTCCTCTGATACGATTAAGGAATATTTCAAACGATTTAATGAATCGTTTGAAGCAACGTATCAGAAACAGAAATCGTGGGTTGTACCTGATGGGACTCTACGAGACGAGATCAAAGTATCGATTGCAAGAAAATTGGTGCCTTTTTATAGGGATTTTTATGAGTACTATATGGTAGTTTTGAGTGGGGAAAAAGATTTGGAGGTTTTAGTAAGATTTTCACCAGATAATATTGGGAATTGTTTGTCTGATTTATTTCATGAAAATGTTAGGTCAAGGAGTTTAATATTGTCATCATCAACATCATTGCCAAATTCATGTGTTTGGCAATGTATTTCTTAGATAATGTGTATTTAAAATACTGTATGTTGCTCGGACTCTTCAAAAATATTACTGGATTCTCGAAAAGTGATGTGTTTTTGGGGGATACCATACATATCTGGGACAACGTTTTTGAAAAGGTTCGAGCAATATAAACAACAAGATGTTGATTTCAATACGAAAAGTTCTCTCCTTAAAGAATAAGTAAATTGATTGCTTGATTGTCCGTGAGTTCTATTTTGAATCGAGAAGTATTAAACTAATAAATGTTGTAGGATTGTCGAAAGTAGTATATTATTGAAGGATTTGATACTGATGCGACAATATTTTTGAAAAGATCAGTGCAACATAGAGTACAAATTGTTGGTTTTTCCAACATTAAAAAGTTCTCTTCCTAAAGAATAAGTAAATTGTGCGTCTGATTGTCCATGAGTTCTATCTTGAATTGAGCAAAATTAACTATTTATAGTAAATTTTATTGCCAATGAGATATATTTACTAATTATAGTAAATTTTAACTTCGATCTGCGCTTAAAAATCCTATTAGATTTCAAAATGTTGTTAAAAGCTTTTCGCCTTGGATAACATTTATAGTCAACTGTGCGATATTAATCAGATTTCTAGATGATGAAAATAAAATCGAAATAATGTTGAATATGTAACAAAAGTATTTTTGGTTATGTTTTGCTCATTTTTCTTTAAAATATTAACCAATGTTTGTCGAATTATTAAAAAATAAATCAAGGAAAATATTATCATATGTTGTTGTCCTTTTTGTTTTATTTGGGCCGGTCACTATTGGGCCGGCCAATATTTTATTGGGCCTCGTTTTCCCCCTTTTGATTATATAAAATCGGCCCAATGGACAAGTTAACTTCTTTTTCGGAAAAATTACTTGAATGAATGCGTTTTAACAAATAATTATGGATTTTAGCGATAATTTTTTATTTATTACTATTTATAGCAATACTATGTTAAATCTGTAATATGTATTAAAAGTGAATTAAATATGCAATATATATGTGTTATAACTATTTTTAAAAATATATTATGCTTGTTTGGTAAGAAGTTGATACATTGTATTATAAGTGTATTAAAATGTGTGATAAATGCGCTATCCATCAAAAAAATTGTATTATATGTGAATAATAATTGTTTTTTTGTAATTTGAATTAAAAATGTATTATAAATGTATTAAAAGTGATAAACTGAAAAAATAAAATATTATTGCTATAAATAGTAAATATTTTTTATTTGTAGTATTTTTATGTAAGTTTCCCTATATATTAATTGAATGTCCAATCTGTTATTTTATCTCACTAACATGATTTATAATTGTATAAATATTTATTATTTAAGTTATATTATACGTTTTAAACGTTCTTTCACAAAAATTGAGATAAATAAAATATTATTTATAACATAATACATAAATAATTAAATATATACTCAAATTTGGCCTCGACTTAACTTTGAATATACACATCTAGACACCTCAATCTGTCTTCGTTATATTAGTTGACAGTCGAAAGCCTCCAACTTATTACAAAATGATCATATGGATACGTTTAAAGTTTATGTGTCAAGTCAACATATCGATTGTCCACGAGATACTGTGGAACCGACTTAGACCATTTAGTTGTCATTTGAAGTGTCTAGATGTACACTCTCAAAATTGAAATGTTTACTTTCTTGAATATCTGCATTATCATACTTTCTTGAGTAAATTTTAGATTTAGCAAGCATAAAAATTATACTTGTATGTTAAAGTTATAGTTAATTGCGCTCCATAACAAACTTTATATTTGCTATGGCTATTAACATGTATTTTCGATATACATATACATAAACATCTGTATTTGTATATTTTAGTATACAAACTAAAACATAATAATTATATATAAACAAAATTACTACATATATACATATACATAAAAATTTCTATTTGTATATTTTGATATACAAATTAAAACATAGTAATTGTATATAAAGAAAATTACTACCTATATACAACACATATGTATACCAAATGGGGTCTATTTGTAAAATTTGGTATACAAATGAATCCTGCAATTAATTTTTATACAACCCATATGTATATCGAATGAGTCTTTCGTATATTTTGGTATACAGATGGAACAACAAAAAACATGAAATATTTATTGCGAATTACAAATAAAAGAAACAATAGCTATAATATTTAATTTGAATTAACAATTTTTTATTTCATACAATTTTCCCTACTTTTTTTTTTAAATAAGAAGGGAATCTAATATATATATATATATATATATATATATATATATATATATATATATATATATATATATATATATATATATATATATATATATGATAAACTAAAACGAAAAATGAATTAGTGGTTGCTGGCCGTCTATTTTGACCAATAGAGCCAGCTTATTATTGTGCTCTCTAGTTGCTCAATTTTTTTTTAAAATTATTTTTTTTTTATTTTTAGAAAAAAGCTTTAATTTCTGTCCATATAAAAGAGGAATATTTAGTATTAGAATTTCAAATATTAATTAAGGAAGATTATAAATTATAATTAACAAATTCTTTACATGATAATTGATAAAGAAAATATAATTATATATAAATTATTTGTTTATAAAAGTTTTTTAATGTTAAAGTTAAGAGTGAGATTAAGTTTATTCCATTGAAAATAAAATTATCCAAATTTATTATTTTAAAAAGTGAATGTGTGGTTCATAGTACATATATGATATATCCCTATATTTTATTTTTTTCTCTATGAAAAAAATAAATCTTATCACTGTTTATAATTCTTATATTATAATTTTGGATAGTAATTTCATAATAGCTTGTTCACAAGCTAAACACTATTTTAATTTATGTGTTCTGATTTAGAGATATTATTTTTCTAATACAATCAATTAAATGTTTATGAAAAAATTTATCTTCGAAATTATTTTTCTAATGCCTTCTGACTTAGTATGAATAGTAATCAAATGTTTTCCTCAGTAATTGGTGAGGATAATTCTATAGATGAACCGATAACATGAAATCAAACATTAAGTATTGTAACTAGACCTAATAAGCTTCACGTAACGATCATTGTGAAAGAATCTGAGATCTCTATCATCGATTATGGAAGAGCTCGAGATCTTCACCAACTATTATGTAATTAAAGTAGATACTAAATTTAATAGGGACAAGATTCTCTAATGATTTAACTATGAATATAGCCTTTCGTCTAGTCTTTAAAAATCATCTCAAGTTTATTAATTCACTTTCGATACAGTCTTATCACATTAATTATTATTTTAATTGGTATATTCTTAAATCACGTCTATAAATTCCCCCTATACTATTTTAGTGGTAACTAGGGGTTAAAATCACATTTTAAAGATAATTATTGATTCTTTTGCCATGAAAAAAAATAAAAAAAAATCATTTTCAATTTGTTATTTCTCATCACTTTCCTAAATTGTCTTTTAGTTCTTTTTTTTTTTCTTTTTTTCATTTAAAATATGTTTTATTCTTTTTCATCTTCCACTTTCCTTTACACTTCCCCTTTTCTCATTTCTCAAATCTGATAAAACTCTCATTTTTCTTGACTCTCCGTTTACTTCAATTCCTCTCTGAATTTTTTTTTTTTTTCCTTTCTATGGCTTCTCCTGTGGAAGAAGGTAAACTCTAACCCCATATTTATATTTTCCATAAAAATTGAAAAAATAAATATATATATGTATATTCATTGATCATCATATTATCAGTAGCTTTTTTTTTTTTTGATTTATTAGCTCAAGATTTAGTTATAAGTATATGGGTTAGTGTTTCAGCTGGATTTTGCTATATTAGCTGAAAATATAGTTTTAATCATCTGGGTATTTAACAATAGAGATTAATATGGAGAAAAAATGGTTCATTTTTTTAATTAAATAAGAAAAAATTATCCATGGATTTATCAGTATGTACTTTTTTTTTTTTGCTTTATTAGCTGGAGATATAGTTTTTTTTTGAATTATAGATTTATATGTAGAAAAAATGGTTCTTTGGGGGAATTTGAGTTTTTAATTTTGGTTTATTAGTTGGAGATATAGTTTTATAAGTATATGGGTATTTCTTAGTAGAGATTTATCTTCATTGAGTTTGTACCTTGCAAACAACAACAACATACTCGGTGTAATCACACAATTGGAGTCTGGAGAGGTACGATGTGTACACAAACCTTACATCTACCTTTGTGGGGGTAGAAACGTTGTTTTCGATAGACACTCAGCTGAGTTGTACCTTGCATATGTACATAACTTGAGCGATTTACTATGGGGCGATTTTTCATATTATTTAGATGACAATATGTATTACTGTACCTCGATCTGAAACTAGTTGAGGAGAGCTATATCAATCCTTGAAATTGGGCCAAAGTTATCTGGTACATGTTGCTGGTGGGAGGTGTGGTAGGTGGTAGGTATCTCGTGGAATTAGTGGTGGTGTGCGAAAGTTGTCCTGGATGGAACGGTATCAAAAAATTCTAAGAACAGCCAGTTAGGTGACAATTTGAATTTTTTTTAAGGAAAATTTAAGTTTGTTCAATGGATAAGAATTAACTTTACAAGTTCTTTTATGCTTCAATAGTGTTTAGTTCTGAAGAATTTATGATGGAGTTGTATATTTATAAGTGGTATTATGACCTGATTCTTGATTATTTAATACTGAGTAGCTACTCTTATTTGCTGACTAGTTCTGTTTGTGCTTGTACTAGGTGAGAGAGATGTCGAGAAAGGACTGATTACTCCAACACCAAGCCATAACCCTCTAGCTGAGCCATCACCAACCCCATCTCCATCTTCCGCAACAGCACCAGCTCTGGTGCTTTCCAATTCTGGCAAGAGAATTGACCAAGCAGGGAAAAAGAAATATGTAAAACAGGTTACGGGAAGGCACAATGACACTGAGCTTCATTTAGCAGCTCAGAAAGGTGATCTAGCAGCAGTGAAGCAGATACTTAATGACATTGATAGTCAAATGGTCGGGACGCTGAGCGGCGATGACTTTAATCAAGAGGTCGCGGAGATCAGAGCATCCGTAGTGAATGAAGTGAATGAATTAGGAGAGACAGCACTCTTTACAGCAGCAGCGAAGGGATATCTTGAGGTATTGAAAGAATTATTGAAGTACTGCAACAAGGATACTGTTACTAAGAAGAATCGGTCAGGATTTGATCCTTTGCATATAGCTGCAAGTCAAGGACACCACGGTGAGGATCTTAGATTTCTTGATCATTTTACTTATTTATCCCTTTACAGTGCAGCTTAAACTCAGCTTGTTAACTTTTCTGATATGGAAAGATGAAGGATCTAGTTTACAAGATGCTGGAAGATTGAAAAAATTGCTAACCAAGTTATATCTCTCCCCCCATAATCCTATTAAGATTTGACAGTGTACTTGTTTTACTTTACATTGAGAAGGGTAAGTATGCCATGAATTTGCAATTTTAAAAACCAGTCGTAGCTTTGTAATACATAAATAAACACTCAAACTTGGGCTCGATTGGCAAGTAAGCACTCCAACTTTGACAGTGCACATGTAGTCACCTCAAGTTGGTCTTACTTTTCATTGAAGGTGTCTAAATGATCATTTGGTAAGTTGGAGCATACAACTGACACATTGGAGACGAGTTGAGGTGTCTAGATGTGCATAGTCAAAGTTAGAGTGCTTAGTTGTCAGTTTAGACCAACTTAAAGTGTCTGTTTATGTATTATGTCTAAACTAAATTCTGATTTGAACCCCAACACCCCCCTATCCAAGCCCTTGTCAAAAGAGGGTATTAACCTTGAAGAGATCTTGTTTTAGAATATCATGCCTTCAGTCTCAGTAGGGCTGATGCTGGTTGATATTGAAGGTTCAAACTTTTTGAACTGACCTACTGCAACCTTGAAATTGCCAAAAATGTGTGTGGAGAATTATGCAGTAAGCATTCAGGAAAAAACTCTACAGTTCAGTAAAATATTGAAGATGGATAAGTTTCATGGTGCCAGAAGATACTAATTATTGGACAAAGACTTATTTTTGCGTTCTTATGACAGGAATCGTCCAATTGCTTTTAGAGCATGACACCGGACTAAGTAAAACATTTGGCCCTTCAAATGCAACCCCTCTTATAACTGCTGCCTCAAGAGGACATATTGCAGTGGTCAATGAACTGCTGTCGAAGGATCGCACCTTACTGGAAATTTCTAGGTCCAATGGTAAAAATGCATTGCATTTAGCTGCCAGACAAGGGCACGTGGAAATCGTGAAGGCTTTGCTTGACAGAGACTCACAATTGGCTAGAAGGACGGATAAGAAAGGACAAACTGCATTGCATATGGCTGTAAAGGGAATCAGCTGTGAGGTGGTGATATTGCTTCTCGAGGCTGATGCTGCTATAGTTATGCTTCCAGACAAGTTTGGCAACACAGCATTACACATAGCAACCCGGAAAAAGCGTGCTGAGGTATATAATCTGTTACTCAAACATGATTTTTTTGTGTTTAACCCCATCCCTCACACCAAGTACGTACTGTTCTCTGTTTCTAATGCATGGTGTGCTGCAAAGCATGACACAAACTTAATATTGCGTTTTATTCTTAAATCTGATGTTTCTCTTTTGTAATAAAAAATGTTAATTGTTAAATTTGGTTTATTGAATGGTTGTTGGTGCATGTCTCTATGATTATACAAAATTTGGATCACCATGTGTTCTATTGTTACAATAATCATGGTCCGTGGCCACATTGTTTCATCCTTATAATGAAATAATGCATGATATCCATTCTTTTGTGCTACCTGAACCACTCCCCTTCTTGCTTTTAAGATCTGTCTGTGCCTTTATAACCTCTTATATACAGTGATATTGTGATTGATAATCAATTTAAAACTTTTGCCTTGCAGATAGTCAGAGAGTTGCTACGCCTGCCTGATAGTAATGTTAATGCACTGAACAGAGATCACAAAACAGCTCTTGACATAGCTGAAGATCTTCCCCTCTCTGAAGAATCCTCCGAAATAAAGGAATGTTTATACAAATATGGAGCTGTTAGAGCTAATGAATTGAACCAACCAAGGGATGAGTTGAGGAAAACTGTCAGTCAGATCAAGAAAGATATTCACACACAGCTTGAACAAACTAAAAGGACAAACAAAAATGTCCACGGAATTGCTAAAGAGCTTAGAAAGCTCCATCGAGAAGGGATTAATAATGCAACGAATTCTGTGACTGTCGTTGCTGTTCTCTTTGCCACAGTTGCCTTTGCTGCTATTTTCACTGTGCCTGGAGGTGATGATGATCATGGAGTGGCTGTGGTTGTGAGCACTGCTTCATTTAAGATCTTCTTCATCTTCAACGCCCTTGCTCTTTTTACATCTCTTGCTGTTGTCGTAGTTCAGATTACATTGGTTCGAGGAGAAACTAAGGCAGAAAGAAAAGTCGTCGAGGTGATTAACAAATTGATGTGGTTGGCTTCTGTCTGCACTTCAGTGGCTTTTATGGCATCTTCTTATATAGTGGTCGGTCGCAAGTATGAATGGGCTGCAATATTGGTAACAGCAGTAGGGGGAATCATAATGGCGGGGGTTCTTGGAACCATGACTTACTATGTCGTCAGATCAAGGAAGAAAAGATCGATAAGGAAGAAGGAAAAACATGCTAGAAGTGGTTCCAACTCATGGTACCACTCCGAGTTCTCTAATTCTGACATCGACAGGATTTACGCCCTGTGATGAGGAAACGAAACTGTTCTGGTGTTGTATGTAGTGAACCACGAATTCTGGAGAGACCGATGAACGCCCCTTGCACCTGGAGGGAACTGCAAGTTTCAAATGAAGATGTTTCATCTGTTCATATTTGGAAGGGAGGTTCCAGTTTACGCGTATCGTCGTGTCAACGAATAAGGCTTCTGTCCCGAGCCAGAACAATGGTGATGATGTATAATTCTAAGCTTAACTCATGGAACTGTAGATTGTAATTTTTGGCATTGGGATCTATATATTCCCATTGATCCATAATGGGAAAGATTATGTATATGTAAAAAAGAAAGACTCATAAAGTTATCAATTTCTATGGTATCTACCACTTTGTGTAGCAACACATCCGAAATTTTGTGTCGAAAGTTTATCAGAAATAATCCGCTATTTCATAAAGGTGGATAAAGCATGTCTACATTGTATCCTTTTCGAGACGCTATTTGTGGGATTGCACTGCATTTATTGACCGAGAGAGTTATTGTCATAGAAATTGAGATCAAGGAATTAATACTTACCAAAGTTTTAGTAATTACTAAATATGTCTCGGTTTCAAAAGAAAGATATAATACATAAATATATAAATATGACCTTTAACTTAACGTCAATTGATAACTATGACCTTTGGTTTTGAGTGTGTACAAGTAGACATTTAAACTTGTATAAAATTGAGCAGATGAACACATTCGTCCTACATGACATTCTACATGACAATTGTGTATCCTACATGACATCTTACGTGAATTATGTCATGCAGTACACTTGCGTCTACTTGTTCAATTTTTATAATAGTTTAAGTATATACACGTGCACATTCAAAGTTAGAGTATATAGTTGTTCGTTAATGCTAAATTAAGGATTATGCTTACGTATTATTATCGAAATAGAAACGTGTCAAATATTTTGGATTTTTATTGGAAAAAGTGTGTTAGTATAAATAGAGAAATAGATAGTCCAAAATATTTGCAAATGTAAAGCAAATTCAAAAGGAAAAAATTGAGCATAAAGAGTTCACTTGCTAAGGCTTCGAAGATGGTGCGCATACATGTGAAGCACGGTGGCGGCAGCGACGGCGAGTTTCTCTACGACAGTGAAACGTCTTCAACAATTGATGAAATCGCCAAAGACATAATCGAAATAGCGAATCTCCAATCGAAGATTCAATGCTTCGCTGTTGAATTCGAGTCTCATCTCTCTAAGCTTCAAGGCGATCCTAAAGGTATTTACAATCGAAATTTCTAGTAATGTTGAAATAATCATTGATAAGTTGAAGTTGTGTTTATTGAAATTCGAGCTTTATCTTCAAGCTTCGAGGCAATCTTAGAGGTTTTTACAATCAAAATGATAGTAATGTCGAAATAACCATGGATTAGTTGAAATTTGAGTTTTATCACTCTAAGCTTCAAGTAATTCTAAAGGTATATACAATCAAAATGCTAGTAATGTGGAAATAATCATTGATTAGTTGTAGTTGCTTATAGTTTTTAGCTTCACAAAATTAGTGGTTGAAATTCGAGCCTTATGACATGTCCCAGTCAAATTTTGCATCCAAATAGGGGCGGAAGAATCTAGAGTGTAGAAGACTTATGGAGAACTCTAGAATCCATAGATATTTCAAAAAGGCTTTGGAACATCCTAGAGAGACCAAAGTGTAAATACTTTAGGGACTTGTAACGTAATTTTAAATACACTTTAGCCTCCAGGTTGTAGTATAAAAGAGGTGTCATTCATTTGCAAGGCATTAGTCAACTTGAAAAACATTCTCCAAGCAATACAAAAGCCCCAGAGCTTACTTAGCGATCTTAGTCTTAAAGGAAAGAGTAGTGATTAAGTTGTCAAGTGTCGCATGGAGCTTCAGTGAGACTCTAAGTCCGTGACACTTATCTCTCTAAGCTTTAAGGTGATCCTAAAGGTATTTACAATCAAAATGCTAGCAATGTCGAAATAATCATTGATTCGTTGAAGTAGTTAAAGATTTCGCTTCAAAAAATTAACCGTTGAAATTCGAGCTTTATCTCTCTAAGCTTCAAGGCGATCCTAAAGGTGAATACAATCAAAGGTTTAAGGCGGTCTAAAGGTAAATACAATCAAAATGCTAGTATTAGTTGAAGTATTTAGAGCTTTTGGTCAGGAAATTAACGGTTGAAATTTGGGCCATCTCTCTAAGCTTCAAGTCGATCTTAAAGTTTTTTACAATCATTAATGCTAATAGTGTCATACCCATGATTATCAGTTGAAATTGCGCTTAACTATTTAAATTGTCAATGCAGTTATGTCTCTAGTGAGAGCTCTCTCCGAAGCTACGTCATATGCTTCAAAGGTCTGTTTCTATAACAGTTTATGTCATTATTGCTCTATCATTTGCTCTGAAATGCTAGTTATGTAATTAGTATAGTAATATCATGAACTTTTTTTTTTTTTTATAGTTTGAGCAACTTATAGATTTAGGTGAGCAAATACTCGCAATGCTTTGCATCCTTACATTTGGTGGTTCAAATGATGTATGATATGTTCCATTTGTTTCTGTCCATTGAAATGGTTTACAGGATCAGGTTATACATAACAAACCTCTATCACTTTATGTGCTAAGAAATCACACAAGAAACATTGAGAAGGAATATTTGGTAACGCATTCAGTAATGGGATTATCAGGTTCCGATTTACAACAATTCTTGTCAGGTATGTTCACAATCACTTATTTCAGCCTCCTGTGTCTTATATGCTTTCGTTCAATATATAAAAGTTCAGGACAAGCGTTCTTGTTTGAGATTTTATGAGTTTATAGTCACCGTGACTTTATTTCAAGTTCCATGATTACATGTTATTGCTGGTAAGTAATTCCATTGTTCTTCATACCTCTGGATCGAGACATAATCATTTGAGGCTGCAAATATGCTTTTAATAACAAGTTCAGAAAGAGATGCAGTTGCTTGTTTATTTTCCTATGAAAAAATCAGTTTGATGACGAGCTTCTAGATACTTACCCTTTTTCTCCAAAAAGAAAGAAAACATTAAAGCTTCTGAACGATTTGATTATTTGATCTCTGGGCAAATGAAAGTGAAGCCTTTTAAACATCTCAAGTGAAGAAGTGAATATTGCAATTCGTTGTTATTGTTTCCACTTGATATTTGTCCTGCAAGCTTTTTCAAGTGAAACTCAAAACAGTTAGCAATTATGGATGAATACATGATTCTACAGACTTGCAAATTCTTGAAGAAAACACAGTGCAACTTTTATGGGCAGGAAAAGAGCTCACCAGAGGGAAAAAATTGTGTGACTTTATAGGAAGAAATGAGAAGACAAAGGTACATAGTATTTTTTTCTCCACCTCATAAGGATATATAATATCAGTACGCTTAACACCCTACCTGCTGGTGGCAGATCGTTATCAGGTTGCAGTCACCTATTCCACCTCCTGCATCACTCACTGGTACTTTCTTTTCCTTACTAGAACGACGTTCGATCGGGCATAATACATAAACAAACACTCAAACTTGACATTAACTGAAAATTAAGTACTCCAAATTTGAGCATGATCATCTAGATACGTCAACTTATCTTCACCAGTTGAACACTTAATGATCATCTAGACACCTCTAAAACACGTCAGCATCGGGTCTCCTTGAGACACGGCGGGGACGAGTTGGATTGTTTAGTTGTCAGTTGAGACCAAGTTGAAGTGTCTAGATGCGCATTTAGTGCTTACTTGCCCGTTGAGGCCAAGTGTGAGTGTCTATTTATGTATTATGCCTTTTTTTATGTTTTTGTTTTCTGCACTTTTTTGGCCATAAATAAGAAGAGAACTTGATAGTTATATTTTATTTTGAAGGTGGAGAAAAATGTTGAAAGAAACTGACGTCGTCTGGTTTTTGAATGACTTTTAAATGGGAAACACACTCCTTTTGAATGATCTTCTGGTATAATCCCATAAAGTAGGGTTTGGAGAGGGTAGGAATTACTGTTGAATGAAAACTATTTATGTACCCCTTGCATCTCAACTACCACTAGTATCCCGAGGATTCTAAAGCTTAATACACTACAAGTCAAACTCGGTGAATCTAGTCATTAAATCATCTATGTAAATGTGTACCCGAATTCATATTGCTTTTGGAGTTTCTATAGGTGTTTTATTTCGACTAGATATGTCTGATTCCTTATCTTTATGCTGTTGTAGTTTATGCTCATAATCTTGCCTAGTTTGAAGTACATGTTATGAGAAGTGCAATGCATATGATTTGAGCTTGTAGCTCTTCTTTCAATTGTTTGGGACTGAGTCGTAATAGTTGTAGTTATTCTTTTGATTCATCTAATGGTCCTACTTCTTGGACAAACAAAGAATAGTATAGATGAGTGGATCAATAAATTGAACTAATGCGCGATGAACTAGAAAGGACCGACATGAGTGAAATAATATCATAGCAATGCTTTGATATTCTCCGGAGCCATAAACCAAAAATGATGTTTTGATTTTTCACTAAAATACCTTAATAGGCACCCAAAGATGTGGCCTAGTAATCAATGAAGTGGGTTGAGAACCATGAAGTCTCTGGTTCAAGTGTTCAAGTCTCAACAGCGATAAAAAATACTAGGTGATTTCTCCCGATTTGCTTTGATGGACCAAGTAATTTGGTAACTTGTGATGGTGGGAGGTGACAGATATCCCGAGAAATTAGTCAAGGTGAGAGAAAGTTGACCCGGACATCACAATTTTTTTTAAAAAAAGACTTAATGGCCGGAAGAAGTGGTTGTATCCATATTGAATATTGAGTTCAATTATATAACAAACCAAACCCATCTTTTGAGTTCACAATTAAGAAAATAGATTTTGCTCCAATAATCAAACTAGTGGAGGCCAGCTATATAATAATCCTATATATTCATTGTCTGATTTAGGTCCATTCCAACATTAAATAGAGAACTCCTCGTAAAAAAGCAGCTCGGTGCACTAAACTCTCGCTATACATTGATTTGGAGAAAGGCCAAATCATAAGGGTCTATTGTACCAACCTTGCCCTGCTTTTATTTTCACAGCTCGAACCCATGACCTCCTGATCATATGACAATAATTTTATCAGTTACGGCAACCTACCATCGTCCTCTTTAATTTGTGGTCGGAGTAAGTTGAAAAAACACTCACACACATGAGGTGTTTACACTAGCTGATACTCTCCCCTAAATGCATCTTTATGACTAGCAATAGTCAGTTAAAATAGTTTCACTTTAAATTATTGCTTAATTCTGATAAATTAATATAGTTTAGTATAAGTATACTTGGTGTGGGTGATTTTTTCTAGAATTAGTTATGCTTTATAAGTTCTTACTTAGGTGAAAACTCTTTACTTCCGCGATTTCTTTTTTCAACCATCTTTGAAATGTTTTTTCTGAGCCGAGGCTCTATCTTAATCTTGTTCGTGTAACCCTCCCTAAATCCCACTTGTGGGAATTCACTGGATATGTCATTGTCGTTGTTGTACTTAGGGCGAAAGCTTTAATACTTGAATACGCCAAAAATGTTGCCTCACTCGTGTCTCCATAAATGCACCAATTTTAGAGGATCCAACATACTCAATATTTTTGAAGAGTCTCAGCAACATGACAGGCAGGGAAGTTTCATATGTCATCCTCTAGAAATTAGTGGTGATGCTTGATCTGATAAGTTTGACTGTACAAAACATTAAAAAAAAAAAAAGGGAAAAAGTAGTTTAGTAGACAATTTTTAGTAAATTTTTTTGGTATTTGATTCTCTATACACTAAGAGAAATTGGTGGGGAGAAAGTGTTTGTTGTAATATGCTTATCAATGTATTCCTAAGTGCTCAACATAATCAATGAATCTTTACAACAATGTTTATTTTGGGTCTAATTTTTGTCAAATATGTGGCTAACATCTTCACTTAGTTTAAGGGCTCATATACCCATTTGAATTTCAAAAGATGATTTTTTTTTCTTTTCCTCTAAAAGCAACATTAAAGTTATGTATTTTTTTCCTAATACTGTTAGAAAAGTTGTTTATAAAAATCTGTCCTTCCTTGTTCTCAAGGATTTGGTTTATTGGTAGGGATGACAATGGGGCGGGGCGGATGCGGGCCGGGATGGGTGAGTTTAAGGCTATGTGGGGGTGAGGCGAGTCGAATGTGGGGTAGTTGAAGTGTTTTTTTAAAAAAAATTAATGTGGGGCGGGGCGGGTTGCGGGTATATGTCATTTTATGTGGGTTCAAATTTAATTTTAACTTTTTACATGTTATAGAGGGATAGAATATTATTTATTAAGATAATTTCATTAAATATACTAAAATATTCAAGATAATAAATGAAAATGATACAATAAAAAATAATACAATGTCATGCACATTTCCCGATTAACCTCTAAAAAATAAGATTTTAAGTCACTATCCTAATAAATTAATAAAACTTAATGAAAAAATGAATTTATTTTTATGAATTTTATTTTTAGTATGAAACATAACTAGAAAAAAATAATTAAAACCATTATCTGGGGCGGGTTGAAAATGAAATGTGTTGCTATGCGGACAGGGTAGATTAAAAATTTTGCGGGTTAAGCTCAATCCGCCCCGCCCCCGCCCCATTGCCATCCGTACTTATTGGTAAGGTCACAAAAGTCTGATATGTGAGTTAGGTGCATGCTAAATATTCGAATCATGATGCAGGCAAAAGCTCGATATTAAGCGGAGAAGGGTAAAGAGGTAGATTCATTATCCACCTAGTTTCCACCCTAGTACCTAGTTGTTCCGGGATTTGGATTTTCCTCGCTATATATAAATATGGCGGGGAAAATCCAAATTGATATGAATTAATGGGAGATGCTGCTGAAACTAGTATTTCTCGGTAAGGATAGGTACAAAGTCACTCGAATAAAGGAGAGTGAACAACTATAATCTTACAACCTAAAATTATATAGAGCCATTCTGAAATGACTTGAAAGAGATGATAACCAAATTACAACCATAACAAAACACAATGTAATTCCACAAATGGAATTCAAAAAAAGTAGAGTATATGCGAAACAAAAAATATTTAATTCAAATATTTTTAAAATCATATCGAACTGATCGATAAAAAAATTCAAAAAGTCTCCCCTAAGTAAATAAAAGAAGTGCTCCTTAAGCTTATTTCTATTAGAACCATTTATTTATTTATCTTTAAAGTGAGTTAATAATAATAACATAATCTAATACTTAAGCTATTCTTTGAGTGCCACACAAGTGGGGTTTTTACAATCAAAATTGATGATTATTTTTTTGTATTTCCTTATATTAGAGTGACCTCACTATGATATATTATTTTATGGTGAATCAGAATTTTCCCTCAATAAATAAAAAAGATTTGCTATCATTAGTCTCTGATGATAAGAGAAGAGATAGTAATATATATTAAACAAAAAGTTATTATATATACACGAGAAATAAAGAGTAGAAGTATTCAATATTCATTAATAGAAAGAAAATTCAACATTAAGTTGAGACCAATAAAAGAAAGAGAAATGGCAAAAATACTCCCGAACTATTTAAAATAGGTCATATTGAAAAATGAAAAATATTTTAGTAACTCACAATGATACTTGAATAAAATTAAATAATTGATTTGTTACCCAAAAAAAATTTAGTGACGTGAAGGCAATAATGTAAAAATTTATTGATGTGCTTAACTCAAATTAAGCAAAGTGACCCAGTATAAAGGGAATCATGTATGTGATAAAATAAATAATTATTGATGTACTTTAAGGACCATTAAACCACTATCTTTTTTCTGCCTTCATTGATTATTATTCTAAATAAAATCATCATTAGCTTCATTAATTTACACATTAAACTAATAGCACTAGCAAATTTGTTACTTAAACTTAGGGTTGAAGCTTTGTAATCATTTTTAATTTTAATTTTTGCATTATGCTAAAAATAGCTCTTTATTAGTTCATCATTAAGAGTATTATTTTTCTTTAATCATTTGGTATTCAATTTTTACTTGACCGACTAATTTGAATTATCGCCATGTAGGGCCAGTCTAAAGGGGAAGCCTTTTTTACGTCAAGTTTCTCTATTCCTCGAGCTCGAACCAATGACTTTGGTAAATTTGGAGGAATCTAAAAATCCCATCCATCTCCTCATAGTCCTTGTCTATGTTTCTCGGTTTTTTAAAATATTGTCAAACTCGTGTCTGATCCTCCAAAATAGATAGATTTTGGGGATCTGACACACGTCTAACGACATTTTTAAAGAGTCCGAGCAACATAGGTTCTTGATGGTAGAATAATTCCTTATTAATGATAAGCAATTCTCTATTTGTCATTTGTAAATGATCACCTAGAGATAATGACTTTGCTTGAAGTAGTTCATTCAAGGTTCAAATTCAAGTAAAGACAAACAAGACTAGGTAATTTCTTTTCATTGTCTAAGGTTTGATAGACAAAGTTATTTGATACGTGTACTCGGTGGAATAATGTACTAGGAAAACCTTCCTTTGGAACTTATCGCAAATTTTCTAACAAAGTTACGCTCGGGAAACACTATACTGAAAATGAGCTTTAGCGGCAATTAATTAGCAATTGCTGCAAATATGTATTTTTAGCGGCAATTAGTACTCTTTATATACGTCCCTAGAAGCTTTAGCGATATTGGATCTAATGACACTTAATTAATGTCGTTTAAGATTTTAGGACTCTTTATTAATATTTCTATATTGCCGCTAAAAGTTGTTTTTGTTGTAGTGAAAACCAAGTATTGCTAATCTACATGGAGGCTTACCAAACAAAATTGTGAAAAAAAAAAAGCAATCATATAATTATTCGATTTAAAAAGTTATTTCCATTTCACTTCCTCTAGTAAAAGAAGAAACAATTACAAGAAAAAACACTAGGTGATTTGTTTCGATCTGTCCTAGCCTTGGTAGACAGAGTTTCCTGCTACCTGTTGCTGGTGGAAGGTGATAGGTATCTCGTGCAATTAGTCGAGGTGCATGTAAGCCACAGTTATGATAAAAAAAAAAAAGGAAAAATTTATCCCCTGCAGAGTCCAGGTCTTTCTTGTTCTTTATTGATCACTTTAGAAGCAGACAATGAACAAACTCCAATATCACTTATTGTCTTTCTTGCATGCTGAGAGTTTTTGCAATGAGCAATTGCTGCTTGAATTGAATTCTCAATATCTGAACATGAATTGTTGTTTCTCTTGAAAAAGTGCATTTCTTGAAATTCATTCGAATTATTCGAGCTTGAAGCTGACAATGAGCCAGAAGTAGACGATGAAAATGAAGACGAAGATGATTTAGTTGTCGAAAACCTCTTTATAGCTCCTGAGAATGACCTTCTATGTCTACCTCTTATCTCTTGATGATCACGATCATTTTCTTTTTTGACTCCTTTTGAATTCGAACCACCTCTATGAATTTGCCCAAATGGCTCTTTCTTAGCTTCTTTAGCTATTGGAAAAGGCCCTTTTGCAATGTTTCTTGAAGCAACTGCAGAGTACTCGTTCGAGCAGCCAGATTTTGAGAAGAAAGACTTGAGATAAGACCGCGAAGACTTAAGTTTAGAACCAAACGTGGAGTTCTTTATGTGTTTGAGTTTCTTAGTCCATGACCTTTTTGTGTTCTCATCATCGTCTACTGGATTGGCATTGTTTGCATCAGCTGAATACTCAAACATATATTCTTCAGGATTGAGTTCTCTACTAACTTGACAAGACTCAACGGGAGAGACATTACATGATTCAAACGGAGTGTTATTACTCGTAGGAGTATTAGTAGTAGTTCTGAATAAAGGAGTACTAAAAGACTCATCATAAACATCGTTTTTACGAGTTCCATGAGCATGTTTAGTGGGATTTTGTAGTAATTTCTCTACCATTTGTGTTGTACCAAAAGGGAGGTGAAGTGGTAGGAGTTTTCCATTATGGAATAATTCATCAGCTGGTGAAGTTGTTGTGTCTTTATCAATACAATTTGGAAACATTTGGAATTCGAATTCTCTAGCTTGAGAAGGGGAATTTGTAAATTGTGAAAACATGTTTGAATTTGAACTTACTTCCATGTCTATATAATCTTCTTCTTCAACTACATTGTCACACGAACGACGAATTTCTTCATATTCCATGGTGTTTTTTCACTTTGTGTTTGGGAGTTTTTGGAAGTTTTGCAAGTTTTGAGTGTTTAAGAGCAAATGCAAGGGAAGAGAACCATTTTATAGAGAGGATGGTTGTGTAGCTTTTTATTTTTTTAAAAAAAATGGGTTGCAAATAAAGTGATATTAGACATATTTTAAATGATCCAAAATATGAAATTTAGTACATAAAGGGGAAAATTGTTTATATTGTTATACATTTCTTAATTATTATAATACTTTTAATCTCATTTTCCACTTGCCCTTTTATTTTTCGGTAATGTTAGTGTCCAGAACAGCTTGAGGATATCTCGACTACTTCACCTGATATCTATTATTTTTACCTTATTGGACTTGTACCTTTTTGCGGTTGATAGTGATTTACGTGTGTATGTTGAAATAATATTCACCGATCACTTTCTGGCTGTGTCTTTTAGAAATGATTATTGTTATAGAATTTTAAATTTCATATATGAAGTTCAATAACTATATCCTGAGTTTCACTTGTAAATTTCGAAAAGAATTAAAAGAATATATAGTTTGCATAATTTTAAAGAATATATACTTATAGTAAGTTCACACTCATTGTCTTAAAAGAGTAGTTAGGTAGTAATAGTACTCAAGATCTATTGATTTAAAGTTCTAAATTCAATGAATGTCTTTTTATTTCTCTAATTGTTAAACAATAAAAAAAAAAGAATTCTCAATGAATCATTTGATAGTTATTGAGATTTATTATCAAATTACTATCTAATAATGATTTCTCAATTTTGTGTTATGTCTCCCCCACCAAACTCATTGCTAATATCATTTTGGACATTAAGTCATGTACTTCATGAACATGTCTTCAAATTTGATAATTTTATTACTTTGCTCTAATGTCTAGTTGTCAAATTAACTTATATCATACTAGTCCATCATTAAATCATTAACATCATCAACTTTTTATAATCGATAAATCTGTCTTGGGTTAATCTTAAATTTTCCCTTCTGATTGTTATTGCTCTCACGTATCACTTCGCTAACAGCTAAAACTCTCTAACAGCTAAAACTCTCTAACCTTTTCTATTTATCTTTAACCAACTACAACTCTGTCACCCTTTTCTACTTAAACACCACCCTTAACTCACGTGGCGTAAGCACGTCACAAGTCCCTCAACATTTAGCTAAGTCACAATGTACTTAATCGTTGTTGTCATATAACTAAGAGATCACTCGAGCCGTGAAAATAAAGTTTCGCATTTAATGAAAACTTTGTGCATCAAGCTCTCTATATATACAAACTTAATGAATTTTGACATTTAATCCATTTCATTTCTCAAAAAAAAAAAAAACAACACAATTTTCATAATTTTTTTCCCTATAAACAAGAATGTGGGATTTTATGTGCATGTCACTTTAGCTAAAACAGTTATTTACTTTAGAGAAAGCTTATTAAAAAATAGATAAAATAATACTTGGAGCTCATGAACCACTTTGCTTTGCCTAGTTTCCTGCTTTTTTTTTTATTTTTTTACTGGATTCCAGGAGCTTTATTTTTAACTTTATCATACTGTCTTTATCAAGAAAATTTAAAAAAAAAATGTCACTTCTCCATAGTATTATATATGTTATGTTCTTTTACCTAAATTTGTTCACTTGTTTGTGTCTTTTTCAATATAGATAATAATTATGCACAAAATCAAGAGAGAATATTATAAAAGAAACAAAGAGATAATGGTTAAAAACACGTCTGAATACGTCTTTTCAAAATCAATTGTTTTCTTTTCTTATTAGGATTATCATCGGTTGTTCTTTTTTTCTACTTGAACTATTATCATATTAAACTACACTAAGTTGTGTAGATGATGATAGTTTTAAAAAAGAAAAGAGAAATGATAGTTGGATTAATCAACTTCTCGAGATGTGTTTTAAAACATAGATGTGTTTTCCTCTTGAATTATCAATTGTTTCCTTTTTCAACATAAACTATCACCATTGAGCTACGTACTAAAACACACCTAGTTGCGTAGATGATGAAAGTTTATGTAAAAAAAGAAAAAAACTTATAGTTGACCTAATAAACTCCAAGATGTGTTTTAATACATAAATGATACTCCGTTCATCTTATTTTGTGTGATATTTTTCGAATTTCAAGATTCGAACAATTTTATCTTTGACTGTAAGTTCTTCATAGATCTTTTAAGCATTTTGAATCATCAATCATTGTTACTTATACACCCAAAATCCATAAGAATCGTACGAACATCTATGGAGCGTACAAGAAACCTTGGCTTTAGCTCTCGTCACCTCACTCAATCCTACATCGGAAACTCAAGGTGGAAGGCAAAAGAAAACGTAGGGGGGGGGGGGGATAGAATCCTCTTTACGTAATTTACAAATATATAAATTTCATTTCGGAAAAAATAAAGATTTCATACATAAACTCCCAATCAAATTTAAACCGTTTCACTCTCGAAGAACGAAAAGTATCACATAAATTGAGACAGAAATTGTAATAGTTATCTGAGTCTTTTTCCAATAAATATAAATATTAATATATGTACAAAATCATATTAAAAATTAATAATTAAACAATGAATAATTAATTAGATTGTTGACATTGAACTTCTAATTAATAAACAAAACAAAGAAACAAGAAAACACACGATCCGACAGTTTATGGTGGAGGAAAGAAAGGTTGAGACTCGTGTATCATATTATATAATATACTTGTACAATGTTTGGTATATATGATATATATATATAATTAATAAAATAATATGTTCGAGTTAAAGTCGGTTATATTACATTGGTAGTTTTTTGTCCTTTGATTTTTATTACTATATGTTATTTCTTATATTTTGATTATCGTATTCTTTTTTTGTATTTACGTTACTACTCCTTCTTTCAGACTGCTTTATCATGCTTTCTATAGTATTGTCATGACTTCTTTTTACTTTCGTCATTCTTTTCCCGAATAACTATCGGAAATAACATCTCTGCCTTTCAAGGTATGGTAAGGTCTGCGTACATAATACTCTCTTTAGACCCGCTTGTGAAATTACAATGAGTATATTATTAATGGATGAGTCACGTTTCTTTCATAAGGCCTCATAATTAAGAGTATCGATACAAAGTATATGTAACTTTACCATCTTCTTAACTATCAATGTGAGACTTTATTCAGAGGTAGCTTATTTTTATATGTATCTTCAAACTATCTTAAACATGGTAAACGTCCTAAACAGAGCTCCACGCTCTCATCTTGTCAAATTATATTGACTCTAATACCAGTTGTTAGGCTACGTCAGTCGAAAAAATTGTACTCTTATAACATATTGCAATAGTATCCATTTTTTTTCGTTTTCAAAAAGCATCATACCATATTAAAAATATCTTCACATATTGTATATAGGCGATTTTCAGTTACTTGCAATAGTATCCGTTTTTTTTTCTTTTTCAAAAAGGATCACACCATATTAAAAATATCTTCACATATTGTATATAAGCGATCCTCAATTTTCTCAAACAATAATATCAGACTTTATTCGCATATCTAATTAGATATGATATATATGATTAACTTAACTTATACACAAAACTATATATTATTTTTTAAAAGGATAGAATGTGAGATAAGAATTTATATTATAAAAAAATTAGTATCTATACATAGAACCATTGCTCTCAAATTGCACATAAGTTGCCTCTGAGAACACCAAGGGGCACAACTTTTTTTCTTTTCTTTTCAAAGATAGACAGAAAAGGAAGTGAAAGAGCAATTACAGGCACAATTTAGATAAATATATGACCCACCAATAACACAAATTCTGGATGTTGTTGTTTTAATTTTTTCATGTAAAAAAATAACCAAAAAATATTTAGAAACTTTTTTCATAGTTGAAACTTGAAACAATGATAGACATCTTGTTAGGCTTAACAACCTCAAAATATGCACATTTAGCTAGTCATTTTCAACAACAAAAAAAAAGTTGCATCGTATATAAAGATGGATTCAGAATTTGAAGTTTATTGGTTCTTAAAACGGTCTGGAGTTGATATTATACAATAATTATTGAGTTTATAGTTGAATACTTAAAAAGATATTTAATGAATTTGTTATTGTATATATGTATGTAGGGTATATATGAGCAAAAGCTAATGAATTCTCGTAAAATTTATGTATTCCTGCAACAATCTCAAGTTAATATATATATATTAATAGATCGAGTTTAAAGTTAAAAGTAATAACTTTCTTATTATATGCCACTCATGTGTGGTGTTTACACTAAGTTAATAGATGTATTCATATAACTTAATTTATTTAATTTTGATTTGACGTAAATACTTGTTATATATATGATCCACCAATAAAATAAATTCTGGATAATGGTTTTCAGTTTTTCACGTAAACAATATTTAGACATTTCATAGTTGAAATGGGCCTTCACTGTTGGATATCTTCCTTCACCAATAGCAGAATTAAAAGTTCTTTTTTAAAAAAAAAATGTTTTTTTAAAGGCAATCTCAAGATGATATACAATAATAATTGAGCTTATAGTCACATATTTATAGATATTTAGTAAATATTCTATTAATTGTATATTACTATAAGCAAAATTTATCGAGTTCTCGTGAATACGTAGGTTGTAACTCTTGATTTGTCAATGTAACATGTTAGCGGCGAATCTAAATCATATATTTCAATTAACTTTTTTTAAAGATTTTAGAAGCCCGTAAACTTCATATTCTAAATTCACTCTAATCGAGACAGACTTAAGATTTGAAATTTACGTGTTTCTATACATAATAATCTCAAATTAATATACAATAATAATTGAGTTCACATTTAAATGTTTACTAATTTTTTCTTAATTATAAATACATGGTAGGTATTACTTATCGTAAACTCATAGCTTCTATTCTAGATTCGCTACTAGTTGTTTCGATAGGTAAAAATAACTCTCATCATATATAAAAATTATTCATCCACCATTCTAAACAAGTTGGGATTAACTATACGATCAGTGTTTGTTATATCTCTACAGTGTACCCACCAATAGGAGAAATTCTGGATAATAATATTGTTCCTATTTTTTCTTGTAAAAAAACAACAATAATATTTAGTGACTTTAATAGTTGAAACAATGAGGGCCTTCATTGTTGGATATCCCCCTAGCAATAAGAGCAAAGTTGATAGACACCTTCTTAATCTTAACAACCTCAAAATATGCACGTTTGGCTAGTCATTTTCACCAAAAAAAAAATTACATTTTATACGAATACAGATTCAAAATTTAAAGTTGATTAGTTTTTACGATGTTTTCAAAATAATATACAGTAATAATTTAGCGTATATAGTTGATATATGTATATATTTAGCGAATTTCCTAGTATATAGATAAGATATGAGAGAAAGCTATTGAGTTCTCGTGAACTTGTTGATCACTTGGTTATACTCTGGATCAACCACAGTCAAGAGGCCAGGCGTGGATCTAGAATATAATGTATATTCGAGTTCAAGGGAATATATTAGGTTTTTTTTTTCCTTCATAAACTATATATTTATCTTTAAAAATCCATAATATTTATAATATGTGACTGTGAAATTTAATTATTATTGTATATTAATCTCAAGTTGGTGTAGTAGAAACTATAAACTTAATTCAAATTCCGAATCTACTCTGATAGAGGCATATTTCAAGATTTGAAGTTAATGTGTTCCTACGATAAACTCTAAGTTAACTAGCAATGAATCATTTGATAGTTAGAGACATTTGATTGATCATTTTCATCTAAAAGATTACATTGTATTTATATAAGTCGATTCAGAATTTGAAATTTATGAATTCTTATGACAATATCATATACTCGAGATTCTTCATTAGAAGAGGTTAGGGGCGGATCTAGATCACATATTATATGTGTCTATGGGAATTTTTTAGTAATTTTTTTCGTAAATATGTATAATTAAAAAATGTACTAAATATTTTAATGTGAATTCAATTATTACCGTATATTACCTTGAAGTCGTTGTAGGTATTGATCAAATTACTTTGCTTAATTGTATCAAATTGATGAAAATATATGTTATTTGTGCATATGATCTTGAATTAAAATGAATTTTTCATACATTGCACCTGGCTTTATTAAATCTTCATAAATCGTATTAATGAAAGCTTTGATAAATGTATAAAAATAACTTTGTGATGTATAAACTTTGTTGCATATTATATATCTTATTATATCATGTTGTATTATATCATATTGTATTATTCTAATAAATACATTATTTAGGTAGATTTTGTATCGTTCTACGTTGTCACATGATGTCACACATCAATAATTTGAATGATAAACTTACAAGAAAAGTAGGATACGAGATAGAACTACTATGAAAAAGAAGGGTAAGAGATAAAACGAGAAATAATTAATATTAAGATTACGACGTGATCAACCAAATTGTATACAAAATATTAAGATTTCGAAGTGATTACACTAAAACATACATTTTTATAATACCGATCTTCTGTAATAATATTTTACTATAACAACAATATTATCTTTTTATGAAATCGATCTATTTTATACGTTCTCTATATATAATAATATTTCGCTATAACAATCAATATAACAGAAATTTAACTATACACTAAAATATCAAATTTTCCAAAAATTATCACTAAACCACTAACTTAAAATCTTTGGATTTGGATCTTATTTTGAAGTTCATCCAATTCTTGCACAATTTATTTAATTAAGCATAAGAGGCCATAGACAATGATTTAGCCATCCAAAAGACAAGACAACTTTCCAAATTATAAAATTTTTGGACCAATAAATTAATTATGTTTAATTCATTAGAACAAAAATTATTTAAATTGATCCACATATATAATTGTCTTGTTCACACCATAATCTATAATTTAAAGTAAGCACTAAAAAGTCCCTTTTACTTCTAATGGACCTATCATCCCACATTAGAGCAACCTAAAGACATAAGTCCAACAATAAGGCTTGTTAAAGGGAAAACGCGCTTTATTAAGAATTTTTTTCATTTTTAAAATTCGAATTTTTAGATTTTTCATTTAGAAGGGGTTCTTTTTTTTCCCTTTTCAATGCGATATTCGATATTTCTTTAATTTCCTGGTCGAAGAAAATTAGAATCAAGAAAAAAATATAATTTCTGAAGTACTAATAACTATTAATAAAATGACACATCTGAAAAATCATATCATTTAATCTGGTTTAAGGATGAAAGATCAATATATCTAGCCAACTATTGATGATGCTAGGGGACGGAGCACATGGGGGATGATCAATAATTTCGATTTTTATGAAGTATCATGATCGTCCAATAAGAATCGAGGATCAACATGCATGAGTGCTCACGAGCACATTATATATAAGATTAATTCTTATTCATGTATATATACTCAATGTTAAATGTCCTTGATTTTTTTTATGTATTAACTATTATATATTTTAAATTTTTTCAGAGAAAATTTCAGATCCACTATTACACCATAAACTAGAAAATGATTTTAGAAAATAAGCAATCATTTAATCCAATCCATTGAATATATACAAGTTGGATAACTTACTATTTAAAAATGAATCAAATATGAATATTATCCACCAAAATAAATATATAGATATATATAATATATGGATATTAATGTTAGAAATAGCTATTTGTTTTCTTGTTATTTTTTATGTGTTCCTTATTAGTGCTATTAGTAATAAGGTGGAAGAATGCTTATTTTTAAGGAATTGAAAATAATGATAATTAATTTGTGGATTTCAATATATATTTATTGGATTGAAGTTACAGTCATGAGCTATATAATTAATTAATTAATCAAGAACTTGTATTTTTGTCTTAACTAAATTAATTAAGAAAACAAAACAAAGTACTTAAATTATTATCTTCAAGAATCAAATGTATGTTTCTGAAAAATTAAAGTTTCTATCTCAACTCAAATTTATTTGATTACCCTCTTTGAGAGTACACATTTAGATGTGCTTTTACTTGATTTCAACTAGTAATATTTAAACACTTAAACTCGCTTTCACTGAATCCAATGAAAGTCAAGTGGATAACCAATGTCGTTGTGGCACTAGAATTTCGAGATGTCTAGATGATTACTTTGTAAAATAACATATTTAATTTATGATACGATAGAAACGAGTTGAGGTATTTAGTATTTAATTATCAAATGAAACCAAGTTAAATTTTCTATGTATGTTTTCTAAACCAATCTGCTATAAACATAGAAAACAAAAACAAAAAAAAAAAGCTTCTAGAACTCATTGGTAATTAGTATTGTAATTTTTCGTCAAAGATGATTCATTTGAACCCCTTATCTTTACCTGGCTCAGACCCTACTCAAGAATGCAATGAAAAGATTGAAATTTCCTTATTCTTAATTTGAGATTTCGAGTTTGAATTGTGAGAATGAAAAATTTATTTATAAAAAACCAGTTTACTACCTATATTTAACTTATTTGACATGAATTTTAATTAATCGAATCAATGTAATTCGAATTAATAATAAATATTTCACAAAATAAATTCATGGTGCTCTTAATTAAGCTAGCTGGACTCTATACTTACATGGTCAATGTAGGTGGCTATATATTCAGTTTTTCTAACATATTTAGTGAGAGTAGTTTACTTCTTTTACTAGTTGGTACACCAAATTAATATGCTTCTCTAACCACTTCAATTTTTTGACCATAGAGTATCGTAATTTACCGATCTGACTAATTTTGATTTTTATTTTATATCCCTTGGTGACCATGTCACTAAAATTCTATAGTTATTGAAGTATTTTTATAATGGATACAAATTAGCTAAATGTATATATTACGAATAATATTTATTTTTAAAGTATTTTGTTAAACTTTTATCATCTTCGAAAAATGCACATCACCTAGCTCATATTATCAACCTATTGATTTTTAATACGTTGTCAGATTTAATTTATGCGATATAATTTGATTAAGTATTCAATGTTTAAATGAAGAAGAAGAAAGTGTTTGGAAGTTGTGATCATAAACATGACACAAATCCAATGTGAATATATAATAGTGTTATTAGGAGTAAAATAAGAAGTTTAAAATTAATATTTAAATATGTAAAACATTTTTTTAATAATGATAGACTTAAAATAAAATATAGTGACAATTAAGTATGTTAATCAAATAAAAATTTAGTTAAAATGGGCTAATCATATAATTTTGAAAAAAGAAAAATATCAATTGAATTATTGCAAAGAATAATAATAGTATTATGTAAACATTATTAAAATAGATTCTCAAATCAACCAAACACTTAATAAAATCAAGAATTATTTAAAATTCTCAATTTATAAATATGAAGTTTCTAAATTCAAGCAATATTGCAAAAGAACCAAAATACAAGCAAATCAAATTTTCTCTAAAAGTCATTTGTCCATATTAATAAATGACAAAAAATACAAATTAAATTAAATTACCACTTGTTATTATATGTTGCTATCA